>JAJTUV010002567.1:0-165723 GCA_021653895.1 Mastomys natalensis | reverse complement strand
CTATACTGAGTCAGAATTCTGGGAATTTATCTTTCAGTGACTTGAGTCAGAGATAAGTGACTCATGGGTACCAAAATGGATGCCTAATCCTGGAAGTTAAGTTCCCAGTAACCCTGAGTTACCCCACCTAAGTATGTATAGTCGTAACTATCTACTTGTTATGATATGACTACTTTATTTTGCTTGTGTAATTTGCTGATGCAGATATCCAAAGAAAGTTTTGAGTTTCCTTAATTGGTTACCTTGGCAGAAGAGATCTGTTTTTACTTGCTTGAAAAGATATTGAAAGACTTTATGTGGTTTCCCCTTTAAAAGTCCTTTCCTATACCTGTCCTTCCATATCTTCCTGTCTGATACCTACACAGCAATCTTAAATTTAGCTCAGAGATTATTATTTCTGCTAGCAATTAATCATAAACCTTTTAATTTAATACACACACACACACACACATATTGTGAGAAATATTATGTGATTTTTTTCTTTCTTAATTTGGCTTATTTTATTTAAAAGGATGATCTCTAATTCCAGTTATTGTAATTAAAATTGTATAATTTTGGAGCTAATGGATGACTAATAATTGATTTTACATATATGTATATTTCTCATGAATGTCGATCTGTTTCTAATGTTTAAAAAATTAATCTAGACCATAGTAGAGTTCATTATGATACTTTCACTCACAAACACTTTGCTTTACATCAGCAATGGTGGAGTAGAGGCAGGGTCAAACAGCAATGGTTGGGTAGAGGCAGGGTCAAACAGGGCTTGCTGAGTCACCCCAGTACAGAAGTGACTAAGACAGGTCTCAAAACTCGAGCCAGGCTTAGGCTCTCCCACAAGGCCGCAGAATCTCGAGCCAGGCTCAGGTTTGTCCTCAAGGCCCAAACCACTGCCAAAATGGCGCCCAACAGATTTTGACATCATTACTGAGAATCAGGTTACATTTGGTGTGTGAATTTGCATCCAGGTCGTCTCTTCTATATCATTAGTCTGTGTACCTATTTTTTGTGCCTGTATCATGCTTATTTTGCTAGTATTGGTCTGCACAATAATGTAACTTCAGGTACATTATATTTGTAGGAAAGGATGTTTTGATCAGGATATATTTGACTGTTTGATCCCTCTGTTTTCTGTATAAATTATAAAGGTGCTCAATAACCACTCGACTAGAGAAAAACACATTGTAACAACAGCATCATAGCAACAACAGCAACATCCCTCTTGCATTGTCTGTTGCTAAGTCCTGTGCCTATCAAGGATTATTTATAAGATTAGTGTTACACTAATTGAGACACATCTCTACTTTACAAAATTAAGAGCAAATGCTGGCTCCAGTGGGCAGGAAGTATGATATACATCATTCAATACACTCTCCCTTATCTTTCCGTGTGTGTGTATGTGTGTGTGTGTGTGTGTGTGTGTGTGTGTGTGTGTGTGTACCCAAATGTCCAAGCCTATGAGGGAGGTGTCTTCTGAGGATGTGAATGATTAGGGTTGGTAGCAAAGCAGGTCCTCAGATATGTACTGGAAGGGTAGAAATAAAGCAATCCTCTCTCAGTATTTTCAGAACCAACCAACCACTGCATTAAACCACTTTCTTTCAGGGATCCAGAAATCCAAGGACTAGCTCTACATTGACTTGAGCTCTTATTACTCTCTGATAGCAAATCCTACACAGCTTAGAATAAGTTTCAGAGGTCCAGCACCCTGGTGATCTATGCTCTTAATAATAAACCTCAAGTTTATTAGTACTTTTCAACATTTTTCATAGTTGACTGACATTTTGATTTTATCATCAGTTCTGAGAATTTTTTTTCCCATAAATATGTTCTTAAAATGCCAGAAATGTGTCAAAGGGCATTTCAGATAATTCTGGAAATTTTTTCTTAATGCCACGTCAAACTTCATTTATTTTTGGTTAAGAAATTATGGTGAATAACTCAAACAGCAAATTTCAAACATTTTAATACAATAGTCTAAACATGTCAAAGAGTGACTCTAAGAAATTGTTATTGTAAGTCTTTACTTTTGGGTATTTAAACCATTACATATACAGAAAAACATTAAAAACTGCTATTCATTATATATAATAGTCTCAAATCTGTAGAAAGTTGTTTCAGTTTGTTTATGCAGAGTGCCATATGGCATGATAGCATGCAAAGTGCAAAGTATTCATTATCTATGTAGACCTAAATATGCAGTGAATTTGAGTGGTGATGGTACAGCACAGGTGAACGCTGACACAAACTCATTGAACTCCTTATTTTTCTTTTTAATTAACTTTTTTGTTTGTTGAACATTTGGAATTTGTTTACTGTTGGGAAATGCTTCATGTCCTCTATGGTTTAAGAGCGTGGGGAAGACAATCATTGCCTTCTTCCTTGGGTGAACATGAAACATTTTATCTTTCACTTACTGAAAGAAGAACATTTCAGTGCTCCCATCACTTACAGGATTTCTATCAACCTCTTATGCATGTACTGATTTTTATCCCAAGTCTCAAAGAAAATTCACTTTTTTTTTCATAATTTTGTCTGTTATTGGAGGATTCTTCTCTTTAAAGTGGTATTGAGGATGAGAAATCATAATCACATTATGTTGTGTGGGAAAACCTGTATTTTCAACAAGCATAAATTATTATACATTTTTAAATCTAAGTTTCGGTATTCTCTTTGATTGATTTACATCTGTTTACATATTTATTTTATCCCTAGATATCCTAAATATATAGACAATGGCCTATTTTCTAGGTAACACTCTGTCAAGAAGGATTAGTTCACAAGACCACACTATTCTCAACCTTCTTCAAATTTTAGTTAAGATACAGCTCATGGGTTTTTCCTCCACCTTTTTCTTCTTTCAACCCACCATTTCTTTCCTGATCCCACAAAACATCCCTGTTATTTCACACATTCATCTATGTTAGAATTATCTGCTTAAAGATGGAGATGTGTGTGGCCAGCCCACAACAGCCAGGAAAATAAATGTAAGGCACTTGCTTGAAGCACCAATTTGATGGATGAAAACGTGATGGAGATATGGGAAAGATGGAGTGTGCAGTGGTGACATGGAAGAGATTGCAAAGCAGAGGGATTCATGCCATATGGAAAGGGGTGGAACTGAAGACTCTACAGTTGGGAGGAGCAGGCAAATATGAGGAGGTCATGGTGAGGTCCTGACCCTGGGCTGCCATCTGAGTCCATATCTGGGTCTGTGGTTCTGGTACAGCTAGGATCGGTGTCAATGTCTGTGGCTACAGTTACAACCAAAGACTAAGCAGATATCCATGGTCTGTGCTTCCACCAGAGACAATGAGGATATCTGAGGGCTATGACTTCAGGGGGAACCATCCTGACCTGAGTGACCTAAACTGCCACCTGAGACCATGAGGACATCTGGGTCCATGCTACTGTTGGGGGCATTGTCTTGGTCTGTGGCCCTATGGCAGTGAAGGTCTATGTTGATTTCCAAGGCCCATGTTACCTACCACTAAAGAACATGCAGATGTTCCTGGTATGATCTGCTGCTTTAGGCACTGTGCTATGCTGGCTCCACCTCTCACTGGCCGCCACACTAGGGAGAGCTGCCTCTCTTCCTTGACCGGGCATCACAGTAAGATAGAACCTGATGACAGGGGAGCAGGTAAGCCACCTCTGAGGGTGTAAGGATAAGATATCTGGCTCTATCACTAGCCTGCCATGGGGTAGCTTGGGGAAGAGAGATGACCTTCCTTCTCCTGAACACTCACTGCCTGTGTCATGTGGGAGATCTGGCCCCGAGTTCAGCTGGCCCTGTCCCTCAGTGGCTGCAGCACTTGGGAGTGCAGTCCTTGAACCTCTTCTGGGAAGGACAGTAGAACTGGTCCTGGTGGTGAAGGCACAGGAAAGAAGGCCCAAGGGAATGAGAGAGAAAAACTTGCCCCTGCCCCTGCTGGTTATAGCATTGGATATATAAAGGACCATGCTACAAAACACACCCTGATAGTACAGGGGCAGGAGAGTTGGATGGCTGACCAACTCAGCTACCCCCAGGCCCAGGTTCAGGCCTTTGAGTTGGCTCATCCCAACATATACACCATCTGATCTGCTGGAGAGGGTGAAAGGGCCAGTCCTACATATCCAGAGCTACAGGGTCTCCATGGCACATGACAACAGCATGATATCCAAGTGGAGTCTGTGTTAGAATCCAGTATTGATAATGTAACAGAAATCACAGGCCTCCAAACAGGCTGATGACTCATTTCAATGATTATTTGTAAGCAAATATATATATATATACATATGTACTGTGTGACACACTAACTACAGCTTCCACAAGATTTTGTTTTTATTCTATCTTATCTATCTATCTATCTATCTATCTATTTATTTATTGGTGAGAAAGTTGCAAATATGGAGGGTGGATATGAAGGGATGAGGAGATGGATGGGACTGGGGTACAAGATGTGATAAAATCAACTCCTGAAAACTGTCCCCTGACCTATACTGCCTATGTGCAACCCCTTATGAATAAATGAAGTTAAAATTTTAAAAGTTTGTTTACTTTTGCTTCTATTCCAGGAAAGATATCATAATGTTACTTATATCTGTATAAGCAAAGTTTATTTAGGTTAAGCTCTCATGCTCATAGTTACTTCATGGTAAGTGGGTTAAGCATATGTTATAGAGAATTTGTATTATACTACTAAATATATAAACCAGTGTCAGATTACATTAGTTTTTAAATGAAAATATATGAATTTTATATGCATATTATGCTATTACACTTTTATAATAATAGATGAAATAGTAGAATTATCATTTTAATCATAAATAAATGAAGAGCCAAAAAAGCTATCACAATCAGTTCTTAAGTGGCATTCTCAAGCATGCTTCAAATCATTTACTGATTTTCATTTTTATCTAATCAGTTAATTTTTCTTCCTATATACTACTGCAATATATTTTCTAATTCTTGGTCCTGCATTTTTGAAAATCAAAGGTATTCCTTATATCTGAATAATGCATAGCACATAAACAAGAAGTTGAGACTCATTTGGGATATGATATTTTTATTGAATATTTGATTTGCATTTAATATGTTATCCCCTTTACCTATTTCCCTTCCAACTAGGAAACTATCCCATACCCCCTCTTCCTGCTTCTATGAGGATGTGCCCCCACCCATCTGACAACTCCTACCTCCAAACCCTTGTATTCCCCCACATTGGGGCATCCAGCCTTTACTGGACCAAGGACTTCCTTTTCCACCTGTGCCCTACAATGCCATCCTCCCCTACATATACAGCTGGAGCCATGGGTCCCTCCCTATGTGCTCCCAGGCTGGTGGTTTGACCCTGGGAGCACTGGTTAGTTGGTATTGTTGCTCGCCCCAAGGGGCCCCAAACTCTTTCACCTACTTCAGTCTTCTCTCTCACTCCTCCATTGGGAACCCCAATGGTTCAATGGTTAGCTGTGAGCATCTGCTATATATGTCAAGTTCTGGCAGACCTCTAGGAAAGCAGCTATATCAGACTCCTGTCACGCTGCACTTCCTGGCATCCACACCAGTGTCTAGTCTATCTTTGGTGACTGCACATGAGATGAATACCCATGTGGAACAGTCTCCATATGACCCCTCCTTCAGTTTCTGTCCCACGCTTTGTCTCCATATTTGCTCCCATGAGTATTTTGTTAATCCTTCTAAGAAGGACCAAAGCACCCACACTTTGGTCTTCCTTCTTCAAAAGCTTCATGTGATCTGTGAGTTATATCTTGGGTATTGTGAGCTTTTGGGCTAATATCCAATTATCAACGAGTGCATACCACATGTATTCTTTTGTGATTGGGTTACCTCACTCAGAATGATATTTTCTGGTTCCATTAATCTTCCTTAGAATTTCTCGAATTCATGGTTTTTAATAGCTTAGTAACACTCCATTGTGTAAATGTAGCACATTTTTTTGTATGCATTCATCTGTTGAAGGACATCCCCAGGTGGGTTCTTTCCAGATTTGGGCTATTATTAATGAGGCTGCTATGAACATAGTGGAGCATATGACCTTGTTATATGTTGGAGCATCTTCTGGGTATATGCCCAGGAGTGGTATAGCTGAGTCCTCAGGTAATGTTATGTCCAATTTTCTGAGGAACTGCAATACTGATTTCCAGATGTACCAGTTTGCAATCTCATGAACAATGGAGGAATGTTCTACAATCATCAATCATTATCAAGTAATCTTTATCTCAGTAATGCATTGGATGGTTCAATATTCAGAAATCCATCAATGTAATCCACTATATAAACAAACTCAAAGAAAAAAACCCACATGATCATCTCACTAGATGCTGAGAAAGCATTTGACAAAATTCAACATCCTTCATAATAAAAGACTTGGAAAGATCATGAATTCAAGGTGCATACCTAAACATAGTAAAAGCAATATACAGCAAACGAGTGGCCAACATCAAACTAAATGGAAAGAAACTTGAAGCAATTCCACTAAAATCAGAGACTAGACAAGGCTGCCCACTCTCTCCCTACCTATTTATTATAGTGCTGGAAGTCCTAGCCAGAGTAATTAGACAACAAAAGGAAGTCAAAGGGATACAAATAAAAAAGGGAGAAGTCAAAATTTCACTATTTGCAGATTATATGATAGTATACCTAAGGGACCCCAAAACTTCCACCAGAGAACTCCTAAATCTAATAAACAACTTCAGCAAAGTGGCTGGATATAAAATTAACTGAAAGAAATCAGTAGCCTTCCTCTACTCGAAGGATAAACAGGCTGAGAAAGAAATTAAGGAAATGACACCATTCACAATAGTCAAAAATAATATAAAATACCTTGGTATGAATCTAACCAAGCAAGTGAAAGTTCTATATGACAACAACTTCAAGTCTCTGAAGAAAGAAATTGAAGATCTCAGAAGATGGAAAGATCTCCCATGCTCATGGATTGCTAGGACTAATATAGTAAAAATGGCCATCTTGCCGAAAGCAATCTACAGATTCAGTGCAATCCCTATCAAAATTCCAACTCAATTCTTCACAGAGATAGAAAGAGTAAGTTGCAAATTCATTTGGAATAACAAAAAACAAAAAAAAAAAAAAAACAGGATAGCAATAACTATTGTCAAAAATAAAAGAACTTCTGTGGGAATCATCATCCCTGACCTCAAGCTGTACTACAGAGCAATAGTGATAGGATATATTTTTAACATTTATTTATTTATTTATTTAATATATTTAAGTACACTGGTATTATTTTCAGATATACCAGAAGAGGGTATCAAATCCCATTATAGATGGTTGTGAGCCACCATGTGGTTTCTGGGGATTGAACTCAGGACTTCTGGAAGAGCAGTCACTCTCTTAACCACTGAGACATCACTCCAGTCCCATGGGATATGATACTTTTAAATAGTGGAATAGGTTTAAGACAGTTGAAGTTGTTAACTACTATAACTGAGAAATAACGCTTATTCAGAAAATATTACATTTTCTGTACCACCTTTTGGATGTTTATTTTGGCTATAAACCCATGAAAATTGTTTTGATTAATGTTAAGTTTGAGGAATGCATTCCATTCACAGTAAAGCAAATAATAAGAATGCATTTACCCAAAATGTGTTTTAAAGTGACAGTATGCTTGGTGATAAGGATAAATTTAAGCATAACAAAAGATCTTTAATTTTTATTTAAGTTAGTATTAAGGTTGTATTTAGAGTAGAAAAATATTTAACACATAAACTATGCAGCCATATGTTATATCCAGATTGTATTTTCTTATAAACAACATCATATAAAAATAATTATTATTGATTAGAAAAATAATACTACTTTACTACAATAATTTTTTTATAATATATGCTTACTTTGTTAACAGAAATTGAAGTAAATTTTAAAGTACACAGAAAGAAGTGATGACCAAAGAATCAAATACTTTGAAAGTTTTATTAAATATATATTCTCTGAATAGAACAAATTTCAATGACAAATTTTGCTGAAGAACTTTTCAGTTGAAATTTGTGGAACTTTTATTAAATGTAGTGCTTATGACAGCATGTGAGTATATAACTATGTTTTATATGTTTACCAGGAGAATCGGACAAAAACTGATATTTTGAAATAAGCAAAAAAAAAAAAAAAAAAAAAAAGTTGAGGAGGAAATATTCAAGTGTAATTGTATGACAAGAAATCTTTGACCTTTTGGCTGGGGCAGACACTTAGCTGGTCTACTCCTGTGGAAACACCTGATCCTAAGCCATCCTAGAGGAACCACTGCACTCACAGCAGAGGGTAAGACACCTTGCCCACTACCCCATGCCCCAGAGTTACAACTGGAAGCCAGGGGCGGTTAAGAAACCAGCAGGCACCCAAACCCTACCCCTCCGGAATACCACTTCCCTTCTGCCCCGAGCCTGGTCCTTCTGGCTGGGGCAGACAAATAGCTGATCTGCTCCTGTAGAGACACCTTACCCTGAGCCATTCTAGAGGAGCCACTGCATTGAGAGCAGTGAACACCTAGCTAGTCTGTTCTGGTGGAGACACCTTATCCTGAGTCATCCTAGAGCAGCTGCTGCACTGAGGGCAGCAGGATTTCAGGATCCCCGAGGCAGCCTGAGCCCCAGGAGTTCTTCTACCCAGGAGCTTAGGATCACAGGAACACAGAGACATCTGGAATCTGAGGAGTTCTGACACAAGCAAGATAACTGGAAAGACAGACTCCAGTCAGACACAGTGAGCACAGGTAACACTAGAGTCAACCAGATGGTGAAAGGCAAGTGCAAGAATAAAATCAACAGAAACCAAAGTTACTTGGTATCATCAGAACCCAGTTCTCCCACCATAGCAAGCCCTGGATACACCATCACACAGGAAAAACAGGATTCATAATTAAAATCACTTTTCATGATGATGATAGAGGATTTTAAGAAGGACATAAGTAACTCCCTTAAAGAAATACAGGAGAACACAGGTAAACAGGTAGAAGCCCTTAAAGAGGAAACACAAAAATCCTTTTAAGAATTGCAAGAGAACACAGGTAAACAGGTAGAAGCCCTTAAAGAGGAAACACAAAAATCCTTTAAAGAATTTCAAGAAAACACAACCAAAAAGGTGAAGGAATTGAACAAAACCATCCAGGATCTAAAACTGGAAATAGAAACAATAAAGAAATCTCAAAGGGAGACTACCCTGGAGTTAGAAAATGTAGGAAAGAGATCAGGAGTCATAGACGCAAACATCACCAACAGAATACAAGAGATAGAAGAGAGAATCTCATGTGCAGAAGATACCATGGAAAACATTGATACAACTGTCAAAGAAATGCAAAATGCAAAAAAACTCCTAACCCAGAACATCCAGGAAATCCAAGACACAATGAGAAGACTAAACCTAAGGATAACAGGTATAGATGAGAGTGAAGATTCCTAATTTAAAGGGCCAGTAAATATCTTCAACAAAATTATAGAGGAAAATTTCCCTAACCTAAAGAACGAGATGCCCATAAACATACAAGAAGCCTACAGAACACCAAACAGACTAGACCAGAAAAGAAATACCTCCCATCACATAATAATCAAAACACCAAATGCACAAAACAAAGAAAAAATACTAAAAGCAGTAAGGGAAAAAGGTCAAGGTACATATAAAGGCAGACCTATAAGAATTACACCAGACTTCTCAACAGACACTATAAAAGCCAGAAGATCCTGGACTGATATCATACAGACCCTAAGGGAACACAAATGCCAGCCCAGACTACTATACCCAGCAAAACTCTCAATCACTATAGATGGAGAAACCAAGATATTCCATGACAAAACCAAATTCGCACAATATCTTCCCACAAACCCAGCACTTCAAAGGATAATTGATGGAAAACGCCAACACAAGGAAGGAAACTACAACCTAGAAAAAGCACGGAAGTAATTTTCTAACAACCCCCAAAAAAAGGTAGCTACACAAACATAATTCCACCTCTAATAACAAAAATAATGGGAAACAACAATCATTTTTCCTTAATATTTCTTAACATCAATGGACTCAATTCTCCAATAAAAAGACATAAGACTATCAGACTGGATACATAAACAGGACCCAGAATTTTGCTGCATATAAGAAACGCACCTCAGTGACAAAGACAGACACTACCTCAGAGTAAAAGGCTGGAAAATAATTTTCCAAGCAAATGGTCCCAAGAAACAAGCTGGAGTAGCCATTCTAATAACAAATAAAATCGACTTTCAACCAAAAGTAATCAAAAAAGATAAGGAAGGACACTTCATACTCATCAAAGGAAAAATCTACCAAGATGAACTCTCAATTCTGAACATCCACGCTCCAAATGCAAGGGCATCTACATCCATAAAAGAAACTTTACTAAAGCTTAAAGCACACATTATACCTCACACAATAATAGTGGGGGATTTTAACACCCCGCTCTCTCCAATGGACAGATTGTGGAAACAGAAACTAAACAAAGACACATTGAAATTAGCAGAAGTTATGGACCAAATGGATTTAACAGATATCTATAGAACATTTCATCCTAAAGCAAAAGAATATACCTTTTTCTCAGCACCTCATGTTACCTTCTCCAAAATAGACCATGGATATTTAGCTAATTGTGTATATCTCCCATCCATGCAGGAATACTGATTGGCTTGATTTTAATTTGTGTAGGTCTTGTGCATATAAGCACAGAGCCTGTGAGTTCATCAGTGCAATGACCTTGTTTCACAACATCCCTACCCTAACTCTCACTCTTACAAGCTCTTTCCCAACCCTATAAGAATTGTTCCCTCAGCCTTGGCAATTGGGATATTTTACAGATATGCCTTTTGGGGATGAACAGTCCACAGCCATTTATTCTTTTTACATTGACCAGTTATGAGTCACTGAATTAACTGCTATCCACAGAGAAAAGAACATTTTCTATGATGCCTGAGACATCAGTCTATAAGGATAAATATTGAGACAGTAATATGATAGTGTATCTTAGCAAAATAATGGTAGTAGGTATTCTCCTTGGGCCTATGACACCCTTTGCTACAGCAAAATAGTTCCTCATAACAGGGAAAAAGTCTATAACAAGTCTTGTTAGTTGCTCTATAACAGATGTTCCACTATTGTACCAATGGGTCTTGTTAGCCATTAGCATTTCTTCTAGGCTCCTCCCAACAGTTACCTAACAACAGCCAGGTAGGATCCTGGCTTGATATAAAAGGACTGTTTGGCCTCTTGTGCATTCTCTCTGACTCTTCTCTCTCTTTCTCTGATCTTTTCTCTCTCTCTAAGCTTGCCCCCTCTGACCTCTCTCTTTTCTTAGCCACTTCTCTCCCATTTTTCCCACTGACCGGCCTATTCTCTTCTTTCTCTGTTTTCTCTCTGTGTCCTCTGTCCCATCTGTTTCTTTGCCTCTGCTCTCTTCTCAACTCTCCTTCCCATGACCCCAAATAAACTTCATTTTTTACTAGACATGTCATTTAGCTGGTACCTCAGGGGGCGAGGGCTTCAGCATGCCCCTCTCACCACATCATACGGCATTTTACAAAACATATCAGGTATATTTTAATAGGCTTATTATTCTAGATCATATAAACCCAGATAGCTAGGTGAAATGCTTTATTTCTTCTCTTCCCAGTCAGCTGCACATCATCACTCTCTAATACTATGAACGTAAGCCAATCCAGAGGAAGCTTCCATATCACTATCAACTCGTTTTCTATATTCTCCATGACCAAAGAGTATATAATATGTTCAGCAAAATGTCTTACCATCAGATTTTCATTGGAAGCCAAGAACAGTGGCAGTAGTGTCCATTGTTTTGGGACCTCTGTGATTTCTGTGAACAAAATTAAAAAGGAAGTGCACCATACGTGGCACTAGAGTTTTTTCAGTAGGTTTTATTATATTTGCAGACTTGTCCAGTTATCACTACAAAAAATATTTCATAGTAATCTGCCTAGGAATGGCATAGGTGGTTCTTGAGGTAGATTCCTGATTTTCTGAGAACTGACCCCCCCACACACATTGACTTTCAAAGTGGCTGTACAAGTTTGTTCTCCTGCTCCACACATCCACTAGCATGAGCTGTCACTAGCGTTTTTTATCTTAGCCATCCTGACAGGTGTAAGATGGAATCTCAGGGTCATTTTAATTTTATTTCTCTCATAGCCAAGGATGTTGAACATGACTTAAAGTGTTTCTTGACTACTTTCCATTCTTAGGTTGAAAATTCTGTTTAAATCTGTACCCCATTTTCAAATTGGATTATTTACTTTTTTAATGTCTACTTTCCTGAGTCTTTTCTATTTTTGATATTAATCTTTTATCAGATGTGAAGTTAGTGAAAATCTTTTCCCACTCTGGGCTAATGTTTTGTTTTATTGATGGTGTCCTTTGCTGTACACAAGCTTTTTAGTTTCATGAGATTTCACTCATTAGTTGCTTATCTTAATTCCTGAGCTAGTGATGTTCTGTTCAGGAAGTTGTCTCCTGTGCCTATACTTTCAAGACTATTCTCAAATTTATCTTCTATTAGCTTCAGTATATCTGATGGTTTTATGTTGAGGTCTTCAAGGTGATATGCATGGTTCTATTTTCACTCTTCTACATACCAACATCCAGTTAGACCAGCATCATTTGTTGAAGATGCTTTCTATTTTCCATTGAATTCCTTATCAAAAATCAGGTATCTGCAGTTGTGTGAATATATTTCTGGGTCTTTGATTCAATTACATTGACCTGCCTATCTCTTTTTATGCCGATGCCATGTGGTTTTTACTATTATTGCTTTGTAGTACAGGTTGAAGTCAGAGATAGTGATAACTCCAGAAGTTCTTTTATTGTACAGAATTGTTTTAGCTATCCTGGGTTTTATGTTTTCTTCATATGAACTTAAGTATTTTTGTTTCAAGTCTGCAAGTAATTGTGTTTGAATTTTGATGTTAATCATACCAATCCATGATTATGGGTGATCTTTCCATTTTTTAATATATTCAGTTTCCTTATTTAATAACTTGAAGATTTTACCACCCCATTCTTTCACTTGCTTAGAGTTACTCCAAGATATTTTATATTATTTGTGGCTATTGTGAGGGCATTGTTTCCTTAATTTCTTTCTCAGCCTGTTTATTGTTTGTATAAAGGAGGGCTACTGATTTTTCGAGATAGTTTTGTATTAGCCACGTTGCTGAAGGTGTTTATCAGCAATAGGAATTCTCAAAGTCTTTTATGATATCATGATTCTTTGGATTTCCTCAGTGTCTGTTGTTATGCCCCCCTTTTCATTTCTGATTTTTGGATATTCTTTCTCTGTCTTTTAGGGAGTTTGGCTAAGGATTTGTCTATCTTGTTGATTTTCTCAAATTATAAGTTCTCTATTTCCTTGATTCTTTGTATAGTTCTGTTTGTTTCTAATTTAATGATTTCAGCCGTGAGTTTTATTACTTGCCATCTACTCCTCTTGCAAGTGTTTGCTTCTTTTTGTTCTAGAGGTTTCAGGTGATCTATTGAGTTGCTGGTATTTAATCTCTGCAATTTCTTTATGAAGGCACTTAGTGCTATGAAATCTTCTTTTAGCACTGCTTTCATTGTGTCCCATAAGTTTTGGTATGTTGAACCTTAATTTTCCTTGAATTCTAGAAAATCTTTATTTTTTTTTTTATTTCTGCCTTGAGCCAGTTATCATTTAGTAGAGACTTGTTCAATTTCCATGAATTCGCTGTCTTTATGTTTTTTTTTTCCACTGTTGTTGATATCCAGCTTTAATTTGTAGTGATCTGACACGATACAAGGGAGTATTTCAATTATTTTGTATCTGTTGAGACTTGCTTTTTTATGGTGAGTGTGGGTTATTGAAGTTTCTCCTCTTAATGTGTGAAGTTCAATTTGTGATTTAAGCTTTAGAAATGTTTCTTTTACAAATGTCAGTATTGTTGTGTTTGGGGCATACATATTTACAATCGATATTTCATCTTAGTGGATTATTCCTTTAATGAATATGAAATGTCCTTCCCTATCTCTTAATTTTAGTTGGAAATCTATTTAGTTAAATATTAGAATAGCTACATAAGCATGCTTCTTGGTTCCATTTGTGTTGAAAATCTTTTTCCAACTCTTTACTCTGAGTTAAGGTCTGTTGTGATGTTGAGGTATGTTTCTTGCATGCAGCAGAAGGATGGATCCTGTTTTTGCTTTGTTTTGCTTCTCTGCGGGAAGTAAATGTTTATTTAGCCTATGCTTTCACTTCACAGTTCATCAGCAAAGAAGTCAGGACAGTCAACCTGGGCAGGAACCTGGAGGCAGGAGCTGATGCAGAAGGCTGGGAGTACTGCTTAGTGACTTGATCCTAATGGCTTGCTCACCATTCTTTTTGTAGAACCCAGGACCACCAGCCTAGGGACAGCACCATCAATCACTAATTAAGAAAATTTTCTACACTGTTGTGTCTACAAACTTGCCCACAGCTTGATCTAATACAGTTAGTTAGTTAGTTAGTTACATCCCAAACTCTGCCCTACTCACACTCACACAATCCTTCCCCGTTCTCCCCTCCCTTTGTCCTCTGGGTATCCCCCACCCATTTTGTGGCGTCAAGTTTCTGCAAGATTAGGCACACTGCTCCCACTGAGAACAGGCAAGGAGGCAGCCCTGTTGGGGAACAGATTCCACAATCAGGCTATAGCTTTAGGAATAACCCCTGCTCCAGTTATTGGAGGACCCACATGAATACTGAGCTGTACATTTGCTACATATGTGCTGGATGCTTCGGTTCATGTGTTCCACTATGTTCAGAGCAGCTTTATTTGTAAGAGCCAGAAACTGGAAACAACTCAGTTATCCCTCAGTGAAAGAATGGATATAGAAAACATGGTTCATTTACACAATGGGGTACTATTTACCTATTAAAAAATGATAACATCATGAATTTTGTAGGCAAATGGATGGAACTAGAATATTTCATCCAGAGTGAGGTAACTCAGTCCCAAAAGGCATGCATTGTATGTACTTACTGATAAATGAATATTAGCCAGAAAGTACAGAGTACCCATGATACAACCCTTAGACCAAAAGAAGTTTAACAAGAAGCAAAGTCCAATCAAGGATGTTGGAATCTCACTTAGAAGGGGGAATAAAATAGTCATAGGAAGCAGAGGGATGGAGAAAACTGGGTGAGAGAGGGAATACAGAGGGGAGTGGAGGGGTCAAGATCAAGTATGGGAGAGACAGGAGTGAGGGCCAGAAGGTCAGGAGAATGAAGGGAAATCTGAAACTGCCAGGGTTAGTGGAGACTAGGGGGAATCTCTAAGAAGACTCACAGACCTGGAATGGGGTAGGCTCCCAGGAGTCAATGCTGGGGATCTTAACTCAGATGCCTAACAATAAGGACATGGAATTAGAAGAGGCTACCTCCTGTAGCCAGGCAGGACCTCCAGTTAAAGGATAAGGCCACCAACTCACCCACAAATCTTTCAACCCAAACTTTATCCTGTCTAAAAGAAATGCTGTGACAAATATGGAGTAGAGATTGAAGGAATGGTCAACCAGTAACCATCCCAATTTGAGATATATCCCGTGAATAATAAGTACCAGTCCCTGACATTATTAATGATACCCTGCTTATTAATTCTGCAAGATATCTGCCCAAGTTCTTCTGGCTTTTAGATTCTCACTTGAGTTGAGAAGTCAGGTGTAATTCCATTATGTCTGCCTTTATATCTTACTTAGCATTTTTCTCTGATAACTTTTAATATTGTTTCTTTGTTCTGTACATTTAGTGTTTGATTAGTATGTGGTCTGGGGACTTCCATTCCTGGTCCAATCTGCTTGGGGTTATGTAGGCTTCTTGTACATTTATAGGCATGTCCTTTTTTAGGATGGGAAATTTTTCTTCTATGATTTTGTTAAATATAATTTGGGGGGGTGTTGAGCACTGAATGTTCTTTCAGAACTGTTCTTAGGTTTGGTCTTTTCATGGTGTCCCAGATTTCCTGGATGTTTTATGTTGGGAATTTTTAAATTTTAACATTTTCTTTGGTCCATGGGTCTATTTCTTCTATCATATCTTTTATCCCTGAGAGTCTCTCTTCTACTCCTGTTATACTGTTAGTGATGTTTGTTTCTGTAGTATCTAGACTTTCCATCACCAGGACTCTTTCAGTTTGTATTTTCTTTATTGCTTCTATTTCTACTGTCAGTCCTTGGGCAGTTTTATTTGTTTCCTTCAACAGTTTGGTTTTCTTGGCATTTTTTGTTTTTGTTTTTAAAGGGATTTATTCATTTCCTCCTTTTGCTTGTTTGTATTTTCCAAGATTACTTTAAAGGATTTATTCGTTTTCTCTTTAAAGGATTTCTAGCATCTTCATAGAGTTGTTTTTTAAGATAGTTTCCTTGTGTCCCCTCTGTGTTGGAGTATTCATAGGTTGCTGTAGCAAGATAGCCAGGCTTTGGTGAAGACATTGCCCAGGCTCTTGTTGATTATATTATTATTTTTTACCACATATGTAAATTTTATTACGGTATTGTCACTTTATCTGCCAGTTGTTTTTTTTTTACATTGGATATTTTCTTTATTTACATTTCAAATGTATCCTCTTTCCCTGTTGCCCCCACAAAACCCCTATCCCATCCCCCTCCCCTACTTCTCTGAGGATGTTCCTCCACCCACCCACCCACTCCCACTTCACTGCCATGGCATTCCCCTACACTGGGGCATCAAGCCTTCACAGGACCAAGGGCCTCTATTTCCATTGATGCCTGACAAGGCCATCCTCTGCTAAATATGTGGATGGAGCCATGGGTCATGCCATGTGTACTCTTTAGTTGGTGGTTTAGTGCCTGGGAGCTCTAGGGCAGTCTGGTTGGCTGATATTATTGTTCTTCCTACTGGGTTTCAAACTCTATCAGCTCCTTCACTCCTTTCTCTAACTCCTCCATTTGGGACCCCATTGGGGACTCCATGCTCAGTCCAATGGTTAGCTATGAGCATCCTCTCTGTATTGTTCAGGCTCTGGCAGAACCTCTCAGGAGACAGATATATAAGGCTCCTGGCAGCATGCACTTCTTGGCATCCACAATAGTATCTGGGTTTGCGGACTCTATATGGGACAGATTGCAAGCTGGTACAACCACTCTGGAAATCAGTCTGGGGGTTCCTCAGAAAATTGAACATAGTATTACCTGAGGACCCAATTATGCCACTCCTGGGCATATACCCAGAAGATTCTCCAACATATAACAAGGACATATGCTCCTCTCTGTTCATAGCAGCCTTATTTTTAATAGCCAGAAGCTTGAAAGAATCCAGATGTCCTTCAACGGAGGAATGGATACAGAAAATGTGGTACATTTACACAATGGAGTATTACTCAGCTATTAAAAACAATGAATTCATGAAATTCACAGGCAAATGGATGGAGCTATAAAATATCATCCTGAGTGAGGTAACCCAATCACGAAAGAACACATATGGTATATACTCACTGATAAGTGAATATCAGCCCAAAAGCTTGGAATATCCAAGATACAATTCACAGACCACATGAAGCTCAAGAATAAGGAAGACCGAAGTGTGAATCCTTCAGTCCCTCTTAGAAAAGGGAACAAAATACTCACAAGATCAAATACATAGACAAAGTGTGAAGCAAATACTGAAGGAAAGGTCATCCAAAGACTGTTGATCATATTCTTATACTGTGTTTATCCCTCTAGGTTTGGAATGTTTATAGGGCTTGGCCACTGTGTTCTGGGTTTGTCTTTGTTGGATGGATGTTTTATTCCTTGATTTCTGTTTCCTCTTGGTCTTCTGGTCTATATAGCCTGAACTTCTAGATTCCTGGCATGACTTTTGATCTAGTAGTATAAGTCTCTTAACTTGTTCAGGACTGAATTTTTGATAACAAACTCAGCCTTTAGTGCAACAGGGGTGTGTTCTTCTGATTGGTGTGACCAGCATATGAGAAGAGGGTGTCTTCTGGAAATAGAGGCATGGTACTGGCTGAAGGACAAGGGGTAGTAAGAGGTACTTTGAAATTTGTCTTTGGAAACCAAGTTTAGGGAGTGGAATTGTTCAGTTGGCAGTCCTGTCACTGACCTGTTCTTTTGATTAGGCACTGGAGTTTTTGTTTACCAATAAATGGTTCTTATTTAGAAGTCAGTTGTCAACAGAAAGGCTTCTTCAGGCAGCAAATTGGAAAAGATCCATAGATCCACAGTCAGACATTATGCAGAGAAAGACTCCTAATTGGAGATCCCTATGCTCAGAGGTCAGGGAATCCTTCTGGAGAGTGAGAAAAATTGTAGAAGTCAGAGGATATGGAGGACAATCAGAACCTGAATGGAGACCATTGATTCAACTACACAGGGATCTTATAGGATCATAGAGATTGAAGTGGAAAGCATGGTGTAAGAGGGGGTCAAGCAGGGACAGCTGAGAATATGTTGTAGTTGTTAGCTTGCTACATTTGGGGAAATCCTAAGTGTGAGAATAGGGAGGGACCTAATGGAGACCTCCATCTTAGAGTCTTTCTCTGCCTAAACTTGGGACTTGTTTTCTTATGGGGGATTGCTTTGTCCTGCTTTGGTATGGGGGTTTTACCTTGCCATATTATAATTTGTTTTCATTTATTTGTCTCTTAGAGGACTGCTCTTTTCTAAAGGGAGACAGAGGGGAAGTGAATACAGGCAGGGAGGGGAGGTTGGAGGAAGCTGGTAGAGGTGAGGAAGAGGAAACTGTGGTCAGGATGTATTGTATGAGAGATGAATATTTTCAATAGAAAAGAGAAAAGTACATTATTTTTGTCAGAAAGATACACTCCCACTGTAGGGTTAACTCTATTCTAACATATATATATATATATATATATATATATATATATATATATATATATATAAAATATTATATGTGTAATACATGTATAATATAATTATACATATATATAATATTTACTATTTAGTTATTTAATATGAAGCTTATAAAACATTAGGTTTCTGTACATGTTTTCAAGCATCCTTAATGTTAGGTATTGCTTTCCCCAACATTCTTTTATATTCCATCCTCCCATCCTAGTTCCCTAAGATGACTCAATGCTCCTCAACGTTTTGACCTCAGTTTGTTCCCCAGTACTTTCAAGATCCATAGACAGAAATGTTTTCTAGGCTCCACACTTACTCCATAGTATGCATGAAAGCAAGTGTAAGTATACCACAAATAAACAACTATAAATATTTTGTTCAAAATAGCCAAATAAAGAACAATCCCAAAGTTGTCACACTATCAGATTCACAAATATACCACATAACTATACCAATCAAAGCATCATGGTACAAACTTAAATTCCATTAGAATTAATCATTTCTGTGATAAATTATTATTTTACAAAGGTGCCAATAAAAAGTTCTAAGAACAGATACCTGGAGGCAGCTCTGCACTGAACCTCACAAAACCCGGCAGAAGTGGCGCACCAGCAGCTCTGACCCAGGCAGTATCTCTGGTAAGGAGACAGCAACACCCACCCAAACAGGGAGTAACTGGGACCCACCAGGACCCACTGAGACCCAGGGACTTACTCCTGGCCCGGAGCACCGGCTCCTTCCGGTCTGGGTCAGAGCTCCCAGCAGATCCCAGGCGGGAGCTCTACACCAAATCCCATAGAACCCAGGGGAAGCAGGGCTCCTAGGAGCTCTAACCCAAGCAGCTTCCTCCGCAAGGAGGCAGCAACACTTGCACCAAACCAGGAGTAACTGGGACCCACCGGGACCCAGGTACTCACTCCTGGCCCAGCACTGGTTCCTTCCGGTTTGGGCCTGGGCGCTCAGCAGATCTCGGGCGGCAACTCTGCACTCAAACTCACAGAACCCAGGGGAAGCGTGGCTCCCAGGTGCTCTAACTCTAGCAGCTTCTTAAGCAAGGAGGCAGCAACACCTGCCCCAAACAGGGAGTAACCAGGTCCACAGGGATCCAGGAACTCACTCCTGGCCCAGAGCACTGATTCCTTCCTGTCCAGACCAAAGCACTGAGCAGATCCTGGGCCCTAGCTCGAACCTCAGCAGCGACACCCAACCTAAACAGTTCTGACACAACCAAGAGAACAGGAAAGACAGGATCCAGCCAGAGACAGCACAGGTAGCACCAAGGAGAACCAGATGGCAAAAGGCAAACCCAAGAATACCAGGGCCAGCAACCCAGAACACATGTCATCATCAGAACCTAGTTCTCCCACATTAAGTCCTGAACTCCCCATATCACCAGGAAAGCAAGAGTCAGACCTAAAATCACTTTTAATGATGATGATGGAGGACTTTAAGAAGGACATAAATAACATTCTCAAAGAATCCAAGGAGAACACAGGTAAACAGGTAAAAGCCCTTAAAGAATCACAACCAAACAGGTGAAGGATTATACAAAACCATCCAGGACATAAAATGGAAATAGAAACAATAAAGAAATCACAAAGGGAGACTACTCTGGAGATAGAAAACCTAAGAAAGAAATCAGGAGTCACAGACGCAAGCATTACCAACAGAATACAAGAGATAGAAGAGAGAATCTCAGGTGTAGAAGATACCATAGAAAATATTGACACAACTGTCAAGGAAAATGAAAAATGCAAAAAACTCTAACACAAAACATCCAGGAAATCCAGGCACAATGAGAAGACCAAACCTAAGGATAATAGGTATAGAAGAGAGTGAAGATTCACAACTTAAAGGGCCAGTAAATATCTTCAACAAAATCATAGAAGAAAACTTCCCTAACCTAAGGAACGAGATGCCCATAATCATTCAAGAAGCCTACAGAACACCAAATAGACTAGACCAGAAAAGAAATACCTCCCGTCACATAATAATCAAAACACAAAATGCACAAAACAAAGAAAGAATTTTAAAAGCAGTAAGAAAAAAGGCCAAGTAACATATAAAGGCAGACCTATCAGAATTACACCAGACTTCTCACCAGAGACTATGAAAGCCAGAAGATCCTGGTCAGATGTCATGCAGACCCTAAGAGAACACAAATGCCAGCCCAGGCTACTATACCCAGCAAAACTCTCTATTACCATAGATGGAGAAACCAAGATATTCCATGACAAAGCCAAATTACACAATATCTTTCCACAAACCCAGCACTACAAAGAATAATAGCAGGAAAGACCCATTACAAGGAGAGCAATCATACCTAGAAACAGCAAGAAAATAATCCACCTCCAACAAACCCAAAAGAAGAAAGCCACACAAACAATGCCTCCCCTTTTAGCAAAAATAACAGGAAGCAACAGTCTCCTCTCCTTAATATCTCTTAATGTCAATGGACTCAATTCCCCAATAAAAGACATAGACTAACAGACTGGATACGCAAACAGGATCCGACTTTTTGCTGCATACAGGAAACCCACCTCAGTGACAAGGACAGACACTACCTTAGAGTAAAAGGCTGGAAAACAATTTTTCAAGCAAATGGTCCTAGGAAACAAGCTGGAGTAGCCATTCTAATATCGAATAAATTGACTTTCAACTTAAAGATATAAAAAAGGATAAGGAAGGTCATTTCATATTTGTCAAAGGAAAAGTCAACCAACATGAATTCTCAATTCTGAACATCTATGCACCAAATGCAAGAGCATCCACTTTCATAAAGAAGCCTTACTAAAGCTCAAAGACATATTGCACCTCACACAATAATTGTGAGAGACTTCAATACCCCACTCTCAGCACTGGACAGATCAGGGAAACGGAAACTAGACAGAAGTACAGTGAAACTACAGAAGTTTTAAACCAAATGGACTTAACAGATATCTATAGAACATTTCACCCAAAAACAAAGAATATACCTTTTTCTCTGCACCACATGGTACCTTCTCCAAAATAGACCACATTATTGGTCAGAAGACAGGCCTCAACAGATATAAAAAAATCGAAATAATCCCATGCATCCTATCAGATCACCATGGTCTAAAGCTGGTCTTCAATAACAACAAAGACAATGGAAAGCCCACATCACATGGAAACTGAACAATACTCTACTCGTTGATAATGGGGTCAGGGAAGAAATAAAGAAAGAAATTAAAGACTTTTTAGAATTTAATGAAAATGAAGACACATCATACAAAACCTATGGGACACACTGAAGCAGTGCTAAGAGGAAAGCTCATAGCTCTAAGTGCATACAAAAAGAAACTGGAGAGAGAACACACTAGCAGCTTGACAACACACTGAAAGCTCTAGAACAAAAGAAGCAAAAACACCCAAGAGGAGTAGACGGCAGGAAATAATTAAACTCAGGGCTGAACTCAACCAAATAGAAACAAAGAGAACTATACAAAGAATCAATAAAACCAGGAGCTGGTTCTTTGAGAAAATCAACAAAATAGATAAACCCTTAGCCAGACTAATCAGAGGGCAGAGAGACAGTATCCAAATCAATAAAATCCAAACTGAAAAGGGTGACATAACAACAGAAACCGAGGAAATTCAACAAATCATTAGATCTACTACAAAAGCCTGTACTCAACAAAATTGGAAAATCTGGATGAAATGGACAATTTCTAGACAAGTATCAGTTACCAATGTTAAATCAGGATCAGATAAACCATCTTAACAGTCCCATAACTGCGAAAGAAATAGAAGCAGTCATTAAAAGTCTCCCCACCAAAAAAAGTCTGGTCCAGATGGTTTTAGTGCAGAATTCTATCAAACCTTCAAGGAAGATCTAATACCAATTCTCTTCAACTATTCCAAAAAATAGAAACGGAAGGAACATACCTAATTCATTCTATAAAGCCACAATTACGCTTATACCTAAACCACACAAAGATCCAACAAGAAAGAGAACTTCAGCCCAAATCTCCCTTATAAATATCGATGCAAAAATACTGAATAAAATTCTCTCGAACCGAATCCAAGAACACATCAAAACACTTATCCACCATGATCAAGTAGGCTTTATCCCAGGAATGCAGGGTTGGTTCAATATACGGAAATCCATCAACGTAATCCACTACATAAATAAACTCAAAGAAAAAAACCACATGATCATATCTCTTGATGCTGAGAAAGCATTTGACAAAATTCAACACCCCTTCATGATAAAAGTCTTGGAAAGATCAGGAATTCAAGGTCCATACCTAAACATAGTAAAAGCAATATACAGCAAGCCAGTAGCCAACATCAAACTAAATGGAGAGAAACTTGAAGCAATCCCATTAAAATCAGGACTAGACAAGGCTGCCCACTCTCCCCCTACCTGTTCAATATAGTTCTGGAAGTCCTAGCCAGAGCAATTAGGCAACAGAAGGAGATCAAAGGGATACAAATTGGAAAGGAAGAAGTCAAAGTTTCACTATTGCAGATGACATGTTAGTATACTTAAGTGACCCCAAAACTTCCACCAGAGAGCTCCTAAACCTGATAAACAACTTTAGCAAAGTGGCTGGGTATAAAAATTAACTCAAACAAATCAGTAGCATTCCTCTACACAAAGGATAAACTGGCTGAGAAAGAAATTATGGAAACGACACCATTCACAATAGTCACAAATAGTATAAAATATCTTGGTGTGAATCTAACCAAACAAGTGAAAGACCTGTATGACAAGAACTTCAACACCCTGAAGAAAGAAATCGAGGTGATCTCAGAAGATGGAAAGGTCTCCCATGCTCATGGATTGGAAGGATTAATATAGTAAAAATGGCTATCTTGCCAAAAGCAATCTACAGATTTAATGCAATCCCTATCAAAATTCCCACTCAATTCTTTACAGAGATAGAAAGAGCAATCTTAAAATTCATTTGGAATAACAAAAAACCCAGGATAGCAAAAACTACACTCAACAATAAAAGAACTTCTGGGGGAATCTCATCCCGATTTCAAGCTGTACTACAAAGCAATAGTGAAAAAACGGCATGGTATTGGAACAGAGACAGTCAGGAGGATCAATGGAATAGAATAGAAGACCAGAAATGAACCCCATACCTATGGTCACTTGATCTTCGACAAAGGAGCTCAAACTATCCAGTGAAAAAGAACAGCATTTTCAACAAATGGTGCTGGTCCAACTGGAGGTCAACTTGTAGAAGAATGCAAATTGATCCATACTTATCTCCTTGTACAAAGCTCAATTCCAAGTGGATCAAGGACCTCCACATAAAACCAGCTACACTGAAACTAATAGAAGAGAAAATAGGGAAAAGCCTTGATCATATGGGCACAGGGGAAAAGTTCCTGAACAGAACACCAATGGCGTATGCTCTAAGATCAAGAATTGACAAATGGGATCTCATAAAACTGCAAAGCTTCTGTAAAGCAAAGGATAAGGTCAACAGGACAAAGCGGGAACCAACAGACTGGGAAAAGATCTTCACCAACCTTACATCTGATAGAGGGCTAATATCCAAGGTATACAAAGAACTGAAGAAACTAGATTCCAGACCATCAAATAACCCTATTAAAAAATGGGGTAGAGAGTTGAACAAAGAACTCTCAACTGAGGAAACTCGAATGATTGAGAAACATCTAAAGAAGTGCTCAGCATCCCTAGTCATCAGGGAAATGCAAATGAAAACAACACTGAAATTCCACCTCACACCAGTCAGATTGGCTAAGATCCAAAACACAGGTGACAGCAGATGTTGGCGAGGATGTGGAGAAAGAGGAACACTCCTCCATTGTTGGTGGGATTGCAAGCTGGTACAACCACTATGGAAAGCAGTCTGGCGATACCTCAGAAAATTGAACATGGTGTTACCTGAGGACCCAGCTATACCCCTCCTGGGTATATACCCAGAAGATATTTCAACATGCAACAGGCCACATGCTCCACTATGTTTATAGCAGCCTTATTCATAATAGCCAGAAGCTGGAAAGAACCCAGAATGTCCTTCAACAGAAGAATGGATACAGAAAATGTGGTACATTTCACAATGGAGTTACTACTCAGCCATTAAAATAATGAGCTCATGAAATTCTTAGACAAATGGATGGAGCTAGAAAATATCATCCTGAGTGAGATGACCCAATCACAAAAGAACACACATGGTATGCACTCACTGATAAGCGGATATTAGCCCCAAAACACACAATACTAAGATGCAACGCATAAACCTCATGAAACTCAAGAAGAAGGAGGAAGACCAAAGTGAGGGTGCTTTTGTCCTTTTTAGAACGAGTATCAAAAGATTCAACAGAGCTCCCAGGAGCTAAACCTCCAGCCTGAGAAAAGCAGGGGCAAAGCTGTCCTCTGAGAGGCTCTAACCAGCAGCTGACTCAGACAGATACAGA
Organism: Mastomys natalensis; assembly: GCA_021653895.1. NCBI lineage: Eukaryota > Metazoa > Chordata > Mammalia > Rodentia > Muridae > Mastomys > Mastomys natalensis. The sequence continues at coordinate 140,456 of JAJTUV010002567.1, read as the reverse complement.
CATCCAGAGCCAACAGTGGATGGAGCTTGAGACTCTTAAAGAAGAATAGGTGAAGGATTGTGGGCCCCTAAGGAGATAGGAACTGCACAGGAAGATCAACAGAGTAAACGAACCTGAACCCTTGGAGCTCTCAGAGACTGAATCACCAACCGTGGAGCATACCTAGTCTACACGATCTACCTCCATGGGCTGAACTAGGCCTCCCTGCACATATGTTGTAATGTGCAGCTTGGTTTTCATGTAGGTCTCAAACATCTGGAGTGGGGGCTATCCAAAACATGCAGCCTGTATATGGAGTATGGTCTTCTAAAAAAAAAAAACAGTTGTTCAGTTATTCATGGAATATTATTTTTTTATATCTCTTGTATTCAGTTTGCAACTACTTCATTGAGAATTTTTGTATGTATATTCATGAGGGATACTGGACTATAACTTATATATTTTGTTGGGTTTACACTTGATTTCACTATTTCAATATTATTTGCTTTGTGAAGGAGCTTATTGTGGTTCTGAATTTTTTAAACATAACTCAAAAAGTATTGCTTGTTTAAAGGGCTCTATAGAATTCTTGTATAAGTATATATGACCCTTGGTATTTTGCTTGTTTGTTTCTTTTCATTTTATTCTGTTTGAATGCTTTTTACATTTTTTTGATTTGCTAAAAATAAAAAAAAAAAACATACTGACTAGTTATGTTGTGCTGTGTATTGTACTTATAGTACTATGAGCTTCTTCATAGCTTTTATAGTATTGTAATAGAGATAATAATAAATAATTACAAAAAGTTAAAAAAAAAGTTCTAAGAAAACTATAGGCATCAGTAAATGTTATTTGACAAACTGGGTGTCTATATAGGCAACTCGATTGTATATTTCACCTCCATATAAAAATAAACTCATTGATATAGAGGCATAATTATAATATATACTGTAAAACTATTTAAGGAAAAAAGAGAAAAATGCCAGGACATTTGAGTAGGTAGCGATTTCTTAAATACGACAAAAAGCATAAAAAAACAAAAGCAAAAATAGACAATAAAGTGGGATCAGACTCAAAAAAGCTTACACATAGTCAAGAAAATAACCAGAATATTAACCATAAAGCATATATATTTAGAAAAAATGTTTTCAACTTCTGAACTTTATCGACTCTAATATCAACAATATTCAAAGAATATAATTGTTAGAAAACAACATTAATCTTTATCGATAAGTACCATCCATAGATATTTCTTCAAAAATCTACAAATAGCATATGAATTAAAAAGAGAATTAAGATGATCTAGAAAGTAAAGTTCTCAGTAACTACTCAACAGAATTAAAATCAGCATTCCAAAGAGAGCCATAAAAAGATAAAAAAAGAAAGTAGAACATTTTACTTACAATTTTGCTGAAATTTCGTCATTGTCCTAATTTATCATTACATTGCACACTGCAAATAACTCAAATTAAATGGTAATCTCATATTGGATCTTCATCTCAAGAAACAAAATTAGATATCTGAACTCAATAAAATACATTAATTAATCAAAAAATAATCATCGGAGCTGTATAACACAAAATCCAGAACTTCACCTGAAAAGCATCCAAAATGTTGAAAACACAAGCCAATTTATTCGCATCTCAAGGGAAATGAGAGTCATTAGAAACTGACTGAGAATGACCCAGGTGTTTGAATTAACATAAAAGACTTTAAAAGTATGCTGAGTAACTAAATAACAAGACCTTCATGCAGTATGTATTAAAAGATACAAGATCTAAGAAACTATGAACAACTAGAAACTATCAATTTCTGAAGCATAGCATTAGAAAGTACATTTTTTGGAATAAAATGTTAAAAATTCTGCTTGACTTAAAAGTCATCAGATGATTTAAAGATATAGAAATGGAAATCAAACTTAATATACCTTGGAGAGCTTTAAAATCACAATAGAAAGTCTAATATATATCTAACAAAAGCCTAGAAGTTTAAAACATATTAGGGAATATAAATTAATGAAAAATATTCAAAGATATAAAGGCTTAAAGTTTTAAAAATATATATACATTTAGCAACTATATAATCTCCATTAACTCAAAACAGGAAACTCTAAAGGAGGAGGCAACAAAAAAACAGACAGCTAAATCACTCTCAGTTATATAAATTGATAGTTTCTAGTAGTAAAGAGAAAGAAAGATAAAAAGAAAGGAAAAAAATGAAATATAATGAGAGACTAAGAGACTATAAAAAATAAGAAAAGTAATAACTACATAAATATAAAGAAAAACTTCCAAATCAAAATTCTCCTTTTTTTATTTTTTCCATCAATTAATTATTATTCATTTAATCCAGATCACTGCTGCAAGTTTAACTTCCCTACATAATCCCTTATATACATAAAATAAGTCAATAAATCTTAAAAATAAACCATAAATAAAACAAAATGGAATGCTAATCTTCCAAACCTAAAACATAAAATGGTGAATGAAGCACAATATGAAAAAATGATAAGTATGCAAATACAACTAAGCATCAATTCATAAATAATCACCTTAAATATAGATATACTTCTGTATCTAACTTACAATCAATGTCTATGGATATACATTGTAGTCAAAGTAGCAATGAATTAATAGCTTTCATCCACATATCAATAAATATATATCATAATTTTTTTTTTGCTGGATCTGTGTAATCTCACTTGGGATGATTATTTTTTTTTCTGTAGTTCCATCCATTTACCATTTCATATTTTCATTTTCTTTTAACAGCTAAGTAATATATCACTGCACAAATAAACTGTATTTTCTTATGTCATTCATTCTTTAATAAACATGTAGTTTGTTTTATATTTCTAGCTATAATTATAATCATATGATTCTAAGCAATGTGTGTGTGTGTGTGTGTGTGTGTGTGTGTGTGTGTGTGTACGTAAGTTTGAGCAAATGTTTCTGTAGTAAAATGAAGCATCCTCTGGGTATATGCTCAAAATAAATATGAGATCTATTCCCAGAATCCAAAGAAAATGCCATACTAATTCCTATAGTGATTATAGAAGATTTCACACCTTCCAGCAATGGATGAATATTTCCACTACTCCATACCTTGCCAGAAAGAACTGTCATTTGTTTTATTGAGTTTGAGCATTCAGACTGGTGTAAAATGAGACTCAGTATAGTAAAGCTTCCTAAAATATATACATGTATGAGAGCAATCTAAATGAAATTATAGGATCACCAAATAATAGGAAAAATAAATCCTAACTGCAATCCCTTTGTCACAAAAATGAAACTATCTATACTAGGATGTGTTGCATCTTATTAAATTCTTGGCTAAAGGCAACCCATGTGAAACACAAATAACCAAGTCTATTTTCAACAATATTAGTTCCTCTCCACAAACTTACTAAATAGGGCACAATTGCGGAAAACAACAACTACACAATTCATTGAACATGAAGAAGTTGACCTACGCATCATAGGACTATTGTTCTTGGTACTGGAAAGTACATTACATACTATCAAAGGAATGGTAGACAGTAACCTATACAGAACCTTTAATCTACCATAGTGACCTGCCTGAAATTTATGCTGATGCAATTATTACACAAAATTTGTTGCGGTAATTAATCAATATCTGATTGTATTTAAGGCTACTTCATAGATAAAATACATGCCTGACCCTGCACAGTTGCCCAAAAACCCTGAGACCAGATAGGCTGGAGACCTAGGGCAAAATCAAATACTATACTTCTTCTAAAGGAACATAGCACCATTCTGCTATACCCATAGATATAGCCTTGATCACCCAGTATCAGAGAAGCTTTTTTCTGTAGCATATGGGAACACATATGAACAGCCAAAAATGTTGTAGAGAGTGAGAGATCCTGGCATACTCAGACCTTACAAAAATGTCTCCTTCAAATTCATACCCTAAGAGCTTGGCGAACTCTGCAGAAGAGAAGGCAGAAAGAGTGCAAAGCCAAAGGGGATAGAGGACACAACAGAAACAATGCCTTCTAAACACAGCATGATTGACAAATATGAACTCACAGAGACTGTGGCATCATGTACATGCACTAAATGGGTCTTCATCAGATGGATCCCAGCACTTACTGAGAGAGAAAGGGGAAAACAAGCCCCTGTCCTTAACTCACAACCTATCTTCAAGTGATAATCAATAAATGAAATACTAGTTTTCTGTAAGGGAGTCTCATTGTAGATATAAACCAGTCTTAAAGGCAAGCATCATTCTCAGTAGTAGATGGCCAATTAAATATGAACTTAAAAAATATGTGAACATTCTTTGTCTCAAAATGTTGTCAGGGCTTTTATTTTTTTTAACAATATAGACCCTTTTCACATTTTATGGCTTTTGGTTTTGTGCTTTTATAGAATTCCTATGAAAATGTGTGTCTTTTTTTTTTTTTTTTTTTTTTTTAATTTTATTTTCAGCAAATCAAAAAAAAATTAAAAAGCATTCAAACAGAATAAAATGAAAATAAACAAACAAGCAAAATACCAAGGGTCAGATATACTTATACAAGAATTCTATAGGGCCTTCAAACAAGCAACACTTTTTGAGCTATGTTTTAAAAAAATTCAGAACCACAATAAGCTCCTTCACAAAGCAAATAATATTGAAATAGTGAAATCAAGTGTAGACCCAACACAAATATATAAATTATAGTCCAATATCCCTCATGAATATACATACAAAAATTCTCATTGAAGTAGTTGCAAACTGAATACAAGAGATATAAAAAAAATAATATTCCATGAATAACTGAACAACTGTTTTTTTTTTGAAGACCGTACTCCATATACAGGCTGCATGTTTTGGGATAGCCCCCACTCCAGATGTTTGAGACCTACATGAAAACCAAGCCGCACATTTACAACATATGTGCAGGGAGGCCTAGGTTCAGCCCATGGAGGTAGATCTGTGTAGACTAGGTATGCTCCACGGTTGGTGATTCAATCTCTGAGAGCTCCAAGGTTCAGGTTGGTTTACTCTGTTGATCTTCCTGTGCAGTTCCTATCTCCTTAGGGCCCTCAATCCTTCCACCTATTCTTCTTTAAGAGTCCTCAAGCTCCATCCACTGTTTGGCTCTGAATATCTGTATCTGTCTGAGTCAGCTGCTGGTTAGAGCCTCTCAGAGGACAGCTTGCCGGTCTGTTCTCAGGCTGGAGGTTTAGCTCCTGGGAGCTCTGGTTGAATCTTTGATACTCGTTCTAAAAAGGACAAAAACACCCTCACTTTGGTCTTCCTCCTTCTTCTTGAGTTTCATGAGGTTTATGCGTTGCATCTTAGGTATTGTGTGTTTTGGGGCTAATATCCGCTTATCAGTGAGTGCATACCATGTGTGTTCTTTTGTGATTGGGTCATCTCACTCAGGATGATATTTTCTAGCTCCATCCATTTGTCTAAGAATTTCATGAGCTCATTATTTTTAATGGCTGAGTAGTACTCCATTGTGTAAATGTACCACATTTTCTGTATCCATTCTTCTGTTGAAGGACATCTGGGTTCTTTCCAGCTTCTGGCTATTATGAATAAGGCCGCTATAAACATAGTGGAGCATGTGGCCCTGTTGCATGTTGAAATATCTTCTGGGTATATACCCAGGAGGGGTATAGCTGGGTCCTCAGGTAACACCATGTTCAATTTTCTGAGGTATCGCCAGACTGCTTTCCATAGTGGTTGTACCAGCTTGCAATCCCACCAACAATGGAGGAGTGTTCCTCTTTCTCCACATCCTCGCCAACATCTGCTGTCACCTGTGTTTTGGATCTTAGCCAATCTGACTGGTGTGAGGTGGAATCTCAGTGTTGTTTTCATTTGCATTTCCCTGATGACTAGGGATGCTGAGCACTTCTTTAGTTTGTTTCTCAATCATTTGAGTTTCCTCAGTTGAGAGTTCTTTGTTCAACTCTCTACCCATTTTTTAATAGGGTTATTTGATGGTCTGGAATCTAGTTTCTTCAGTTCTTTGTATACCTTGGATATTAGCCCTCTATCAGATGTAAGGTTGGTGAAAATTTTTCCCAGTCTGTTGGTTCCCGCTTTGTCCTGTTGACCGTATCCTTTGCTTTACAGAAGCTTTGCAGTTTTATGAGATCCCATTTGTCAATTCTTGATCTTAGAGCATACGCCATTGGTGTTCTGTTCAGGAACTTTTCCCCTGTGCCCGTATGATCAAGGCTTTTCCCTATTTTCTCTTCTATTAGTTTCAGTGTAGCTGGTTTTATGTGGAGGTCCTTGATCCACTTGGAATTGAGCTTTGTACAAGGAGATAAGTATGGATCAATTTGCATTCTTCTACAAGTTGACCTCCAGTTGGACCAGCACCATTTGTTGAAAATGCTGTCTTTTTTCCACTGGATAGTTTGAGCTCCTTTGTCGAAGATCAAGTGACCATAGGTATGGGGGTTCATTTCAGGGTCTTCTATTCTATTCCATTGATCCTCCTGACTGTCTCTGTTCCAATACCTGCCGTTTTTATCACTATTGCTTTGTAGTACAGCTTGAAATCGGGATGGAGATTCCCCAGAAGTTCTTTTATTGTTGAGTGTAGTTTTCGCTATCCTGGGTTTTTTGTTATTCCAAATGAATTTTAAGATTGCTCTTTCTATCTCTGTAAAGAATTGAGTGGGAATTTTGATAGGATTGCATTAAATCTGTAGATTGCTTTGGCAAGATAGCCATTTTTACTATATTAATCCTTCCAATCCATGAGCATGGGAGATCTTTCCATCTTCTGAGATCTCCTTCGATTTCTTTCTTCAGGGTGTTGAAGTTCTTGTCATACAGGTCTTTTACTTGCTTGGTTAGATTCACCCCAAGATATTTTATACTATTTGTGACTATTGTGAAGGGTGTCGTTTCCATAATTTCTTTCTCAGCCAGTTTATCCTTTGTGTAGAGGAATGCTACTGATTTGTTTGAGTTAATTTTATACCCAGCCACTTTGCTAAAGTTGTTTATCAGGTTTAGGAGCTCTCTGGTGGAAGTTTTGGGGTCACTTAAGTATACTAACATGTCATCTGCAAATAGTGAAACTTTGACTTCTTCCTTTCCAATTTGTATCCCTTTGATCTCCTTCTGTTGCCTAATTGCTCTGGCTAGGACTTCCAGAACTATATTGAACAGGTAGGGGGAGAGTGGGCAGCCTTGTCTAGTCCCTGATTTCAATGGGATTGCTTCAAGTTTCTCTCCATTTAGTTTGATGTTAGCTACTGGCTTGCTGTATATTGCTTTTACTATGTTTAGGTATGGGCCTTGAATTCCTGATCTTTCCAAGACTTTTATCATGAAGGGGTGTTGAATTTTGTCAAATGCTTTCTCAGCATCAAGAGATATGATCATGTGGTTTTTTTCTTTGAGTTTATTTATGTAGTGGATTACGTTGATGGATTTCCGTATATTGAACCAACCCTGCATTCCTGGGATAAAGCCTACTTGATCATGGTGGATAAGTGTTTGATGTGTTCTTGGATTCGGTTCGAGAGAATTTTATTCAGTATTTTTGCATCGATATTCATAAGGGAGATTGGTCTGAAGTTCTCTTTTCTTGTTGGGTCTTTGTGTGGTTTAGGTATAAGCGTAATTGTGGCTTCATAGAATGAATTGGGTAGTGTTCCTTCCGTTTCTATTTTGTGGAATAGTTTGAAGAGAATTGGTATTAGATCTTCCTTGAAGGTTTGATAGAATTCTGCACTAAAACCATCTGGACCTGGACTTTTTTTGGTGGGGAGACCTTTAATGACTGCTTCTATTTCTTTCGCAGTTATGGGACTGTTAAGATGGTTTATCTGATCCTGATTTAACATTGGTAACTGATACTTGTCTAGAAAATTGTCCATTTCATCCAGATTTTCCAATTTTGTTGAGTACAGGCTTTTGTAGTAGGATCTGATGATTTGTTGAATTTCCTCGGTTTCTGTTGTTATGTCACCCTTTTCAGTTTGGATTTTATGATTTGGATACTGTCTCTCTGCCTCTGATTAGTCTGGCTAAGGGTTTATCTATTTTGTTGATTTTCTCAAAGAACCAGCTCCTGGTTTTATTGATTCTTTGTATAGTTCTCTTTGTTTCTATTTGGTTGAGTTCAGCCCTGAGTTTAATTATTTCCTGCCGTCTACTCCTCTTGGGTGTTTTTGCTCTTTTTGTTCTAGAGCTTTCAGGTGTGTTGTCAAGCTGCTAGTGTGTTCTCTCTCCAGTTTCTTTTTGTATGCACTTAGAGCTATGAGCTTTCCTCTTAGCACTGCCTTCAGTGTGTCCCATAGGTTTTGGTATGATGTGTCTTCATTTTCATTAAATTCTAAAAAGTCTTTAATTTCTTTCTTTATTTCTTCCCTGACCCCATTATCAACGAGTAGAGTATTGTTCAGTTTCCATGTGAGTGTGGGCTTTCCATTGTCTTTGTTGTTATTGAAGACCAGCTTTAGACCATGGTGATCTGATAGGATGCATGGGATTATTTCGATTTTTTTATATCTGTTGAGGCCTGTCTTCTGACCAATAATGTGGTCTATTTTGGAGAAGGTACCATGTGGTGCAGAGAAAAAGGTATATTCTTTTGTTTTTGGGTGAAATGTTCTATAGATATCTGTTAAGTCCATTTGGTTTAAAACTTCTGTTAGTTTCACTGTACTTCTGTCTAGTTTCCGTTTCCCTGATCTGTCCAGTGCTGAGAGTGGGGTATTGAAGTCTCCCACAATTATTGTGTGAGGTACAATATGTGCTTTGAGCTTTAGTAAGGCTTCTTTTATGAAAGTGGGTGCTCTTGCATTTGGTGCATAGATGTTCAGAATTGAGAGTTCATGTTGGTTGACTTTTCCTTTGACAAATATGAAATGACCTTCCTTATCCTTTTTTATATCTTTAAGTTGAAAGTCAATTTTATTCGATATTAGTATGGCTACTCCAGCTTGTTTCCTAGGACCATTTGCTTGAAAAATTGTTTTCCAGCCTTTTACTCTAAGGTAGTGTCTGTCCTTGTCACTGAGGTGGGTTTCCTGTATGCAGCAAAAAGTCGGATCCTGTTTGCGTATCCAGTCTGTTAGTCTATGTCTTTTTATTGGGGAATTGAGTCCATTGACATTAAGAGATATTAAGGAGAGGAGACTGTTGCTTCCTGTTATTTTTGCTAAAAGGGGAGGCATTGTTTGTGTGGCTATCTTCTTTTGGGTTTGTTGGAGGTGGATTACTTTCTTGCTCTTTCTAGGGTATGATTGCTCTCCTTGTAATGGGTCTTTCCTGCTATTATTCTTTGTAGTGCTGGGTTTGTGGAAAGATATTGTGTAAATTTGGCTTTGTCATGGAATATCTTGGTTTCTCCATCTATGGTAATAGAGAGTTTTGCTGGGTATAGTAGCCTGGGCTGGCATTTGTGTTCTCTTAGGGTCTGCATGACATCTGACCAGGATCTTCTGGCTTTCATAGTCTCTGGTGAGAAGTCTGGTGTAATTCTGATAGGTCTCGCCTTTATATGTTACTTGGCCTTTTTCTCTTACTGCTTTTAAAATTCTTTCTTTGTTTTGTGCATTTTGTGTTTTGATTATTATGTGACGCGAGGTATTTCTTTTCTGGTCTAGTCTATTTGGTGTTCTGTAGGCTTCTTGAATGATTATGGGCATCTCGTTCCTTAGGTTAGGGAAGTTTTCTTCTATGATTTTGTTGAAGATATTTACTGGCCCTTTAAGTTGTGAATCTTCACTCTCTTCTATACCTATTATCCTTAGGTTTGGTCTTCTCATTTGTCCTGGATTTCCTGGATGTTTTGTGTTAAGAGTTTTTTGCATTTTTCGTTTTCCTTGACAGTTGTGTCAATATTTTCTATGGTATCTTCTGCACCTGAGATTCTCTCTTCTATCTCTTGTATTCTGTTGGTAATGCTTGCGTCTGTGACTCCTGATTTCTTTCTTAGGTTTTCTATCTCCAGAGTAGTCTCCTTTTGTGATTTCTTTATTGTTTCTATTTCCATTTTTATGTCCTGGATGGTTTTGTATAAATCCTTCACCTGTTTGGTTGTGTTCTCTTGTGATTCTTTAAGGGCTTTTACCTGTTTACCTGTGTTCTCCTCGGATTCTTTGAGAATGTTATTTATGTCCTTCTTAAAGTCCTCCATCATCATCATTAAAAGTGATTTTAGGTCTGACTCTTGCTTTCCTGGTGATATGGGGAGTTCAGGACTTAATGTGGGAGAACTAGGTTCTGATGATGACATGTGTTCTGGGTTGCTGGCCCTTGTATTCTTGCTCTTGCCTTTTGCCATCTGGAACTCCTTGGTGCTACCTGTGCTGTCTCTGGCTGGAACCTGTCTTTCCTGTTCTCTTGGTTGTGTCAGAACTGTTTAAGTTGGGTGTCGCTGCTGAGGTTCGAGCTAGGGCCCAGGATCTGCTCATGCTTTGGTCCGGACCAGAAGGAATCAGTGCTCTGGGCCAGGAGTGAGTTCCTGGATCCCTGTGGGCCCTGGTTACTCCCTGTTTGGGGCAGGTGTTGCTGCCTCCTGCTTAAGAAGCTGCTGGAGTTAGAGCTCCTGGGAGCCACGCTTCCTCTGGGTTCTGTGAGATTGGGCGCAGAGTTGCCGCCCAATCTGCTGAGCGCCCAGGCCCAAACCGGAAGGAAACCAGTGCTGGGGCCCGGAGTTTGTACTTGGGTCCCAGTGGGTCCCGGTTACTCCCTATTTGGGGCAAGTGTTGCTGCCTCCTTGCTTAAGGAGCTGCTTGAGTTGGAGTTCCTTGGAGCTACGCTTCCTCTGGGTTCTGTGAGATTGTTTGCAATATTGCTGCCCGAGATCTGCTGCGCGCTCAGGTCCAAACCGGAAGGAACCAGTGCTGGGGCCAGGAGTGAGTACCTGGGTCCCGGTGGGTCCCAGTTACTCCCGGTTTGGGGCAAGTGTTGCTGCCTCCTTGCGTAGGAAGCTGCTTGGGTTAGAGCTCCTAGGAGCCCTGCTTCCCCTGGGTTCCGGGGGATTTGGTGTAGAGCTCCCGCCTGGGATCTGCTGGGAGCTCCGACCCAGACCGGAAGGAGCCGGCGCTCCGGGCCAGGAGTAAATCCCTGGGTCTCAGTGGGTCCCGGTGGGTCCCAGTTACTCCCTGTTTGGGGTGGGTGTTGCTGTCTCCTTACCAGAGATACTGCCTGGGTCAGAGCTGCTGGGTGCCCCACTTCTGCCGGGTTTTGTGAGGTTCAGTGCAGAGCTGCCTCCAGGGATCTCGAAAATGTGTGTCTTTGTGTCTATGTTTCTTGTAGTTTTTCTTTGGCTACTTTCTTTCTCTTTGGTTCTTCTGTCCTATTCCAATTTGTTTTGTTGGTTTTTATTTATTTTATTTTGAAAGAGTGACAAAAAGAGTGTCCTATGGAGAAAGGGGGAGAAACTGGGAGTTGTTGGGGGAGTAGAAACTATAATCAGAATATATTGTAGGAAGGATAAAAAAAAACTATATTCATTAGAAGATGATGATGAAAAAGGAGACAAAGAAAAAGGATGAGGAGAAGAACAAGGAGGGACACAAAGAAGAGGAAGAAGAATAAAAGAAGAAAAGGAAGAGTGAAAGAAAGAACAAGAAGTGGAGGAAGATGAGGAAGAGGAAGAGGAAGAGGAAGAGGAAGAGGAAGAGGAAGAAGAGGACACAAAAGACAAAGTAGAAGAAGGCCTCAATGATGAAGATGACGATGAAGAAGAAATACAGTTCAGCTATATTCTTCTGTGACCGTTTGAATAAGACCGTTTGAAACCATACACTGCTATGTTTGATTGATTTCAGAATGGCAGACTGTTTATAAAGGATTAGGAAGTGTGGACTGGTTGGAGGTGGCATGGTCTTGTGAAGGAGGTATGCAACTGGACGAAGTTTCAAAAGTCCAAACTAGGCCCAGGCCATCTCATTCTCTCACAGCCTGAGACTTTCAGATTTGATGTGAGCTCTCAGGAAATTCCCCAGCACCAAACATGCCTGCCTGCTGCTATGTGTCCTTTCATGATGGTAATAGACTCTAACAATCAGAAAATGTAAGTAAGTCTCCAGTAAAATTACTTTTTTATAAGGTGCCTTAGTCATGGTGTGTTATATGAGGTCACAGCTCAAGCTTATATAATTTGATCTGTACTGTATTTTATTTAAATCCACTTTGTTTTCCTTACTTATAATATAACATTACAATTAACATCCCTGAATTCTATTTTTTCCTATATAAATTTCAAAATAAATAATGTTTACAACCCAATCCTGGCAAAAGTGGTTATTATAATTTGAAAATGAGATGAATGCATATAAACACAAGCTATGGAAATAAGACAATCATGTGTATGATTAGGTAAATATGGATGATGGTACCTTATTATGTATCTTGTAAACAATGTTGAACTTTACCATTCCTCAATATTATTATAAGGAGTACCTCATAAATATATTTACAAACAAGCCCCAGTTATGCAATAGCTATGCCCTTTGATAGTTGCAGTGAATGCAAGGCTTTGGATCCAAACTTAGAAAAGAAAAAATTATTTTTGCCAACATCCAATGTTTAAAAATGTTTGTGATCATTAAATAATAAAATATATATGAACGTGCAATGCAAACTGGAACGAAGTTCAATGCCAATATAAGAAGTATTTTCCTATAGATTTTTTAATTTTAAATTTATATATGTATTCACTTTATATCCCAATATCAGCCCTTTCTCCTCTCAATACCCCCACTTGCTAGTTCTCCCTCCACTTACACCTTTCCCTTCTTTTTTGACAAGGGTGACACCCCCCCATACACACATCAAACACCACTACCCCATGCACATCAATTTACTGCAGGACTACTTGCATTCTATCCTACTGAGGCCTGAGAAGTCCTTCCATTTAGAGCTGCAAGATCCACAGGCAGGCAGGCAACAAGCTTAGGTATAGGCCTGCTCCAATTGTTGAGGGACCTACATGAACACCAAGCTCCTCTTCTGCTACAAATCTGCAGGGTACCTAGGTCCAGCTCATGCTCGCTCTTTGCTTAGTGACTGGGTCTCTGAGAGCCCACAAGGGTCCAGGTTAGATGATTCTCTTGGTCTTCTTGTAATGTTTCCTTCCTCTTTGGGTCCTTCAATCCTTCTTCTCATTGTTCTATAAGACTCTCAAAGTTCCATCGGATGTTTGGGTGTGAATTTTTGCAGCTCTGTCCATTTCCTGCTGGGTGGAGACTCTCAGGACAGTTATGTTAGGTTCCCATCTCCAAGCATAACAGAGTATCATTAATAGTGTCAGAGTTCTTGCCCATGGGATGGGTCTCTAGTTGGGGTGGTCTTTGGTTGGCCATGCTCTGCTCTGTAAGTCTTACAGGGAGGATACATTTGGAGTCGAAGGTTTTGTGGGTGGGTAACTCTCTTTGTCCTTCAACTGGAAGTCCTGCCTGACTACAGGAAGTGTCCTTCAACTGAAGAATGGATAAAGAGAATTTGGTTCACTTACACAGTGAAATACTACACAGCTACTAAAAACAAGGACATCATGAATTTCATAGGCAAATGGGTGAAAATAGAAAATATCATCCTGAGTGAAGTAACCCAGACCCAAAAGGACATGCATGGTATATACTCACTTATAAGTGGATAGTAGCAGTAAAGTAGAAGGTAACCTTGCTATATTCAACAAACCCAAAGACACCAAATAACAAAGAGCCCAAGAGAGTATGGTTTAACCTTTCTCAGAAGGGGAAACAAAATAGATATCAGAGTTTGATGGAAGGCAGGAACTGGGTAGATTTTTTTTTTTTTATGAAGATCATTTTGCCACTACTTTGTTCATTAAGTGCTTAGTCATGTTCCATTTTTTAATGAAGAAATTTTATTGTTTGTCCATTTTATGAGCCCATATATTCACAAATCTGTAGTTTTTTCAAGCTACCTTAAATCAATAATAGTAAACCTTCTTTGTAGATTAACTTTTCTCCTTCACCAGAATATATGAGTAATTTTTGTTAAAGTATATTTTCTGTACATCATGGCATGATAGTTAATATAGAAGTTGTCAATATGTACATATCAAGCTGAATAATGTATATATAATTATTATTATTAATTGATAGTTAATGCACCTGTCTATCATACAGAGTACCTACATTTTGTCAGAACTTTTACCACTTCAGGATATGATTATATAGCTCTTATCTTTGAAGAACTTGCATGCAAAATGGTGAAGATAGATATTTTTATAATTTTATTCACTAATATGCATTCTATAAATGTTCTAAATTCTCAAGCAATTTTAATTTTGAATCAAATGGAACAGTGAAAGAATATGGTAAATGAAAGGTGTACTCATATCAGACTCTTGCTGTCTCCTTAGAGGTCTGCAAGAGTCTGACATATTCAGAGGCAGATGCCCACAGCTAACCATTAAACTGATCATGGGGTTCCCAACAGAGAAGATAGAGTGAAGACTGAAGGAGTTGAAAGGGTACAGGACCCTATGAGGAGAGCAACAATACCAACCAACCAGAGCTCCCAGGGTCTAAACCACTAGCCTGGGAGCACTTAGGGAGGGACCCATGGCTCCAGCTGTATATGCAAGGGAGCTATATACAAGTGGGAGAAGAGATTCTTGGTCCCTTGAAGGCTGGACATCGTAGGGGGTGGTATTTGAGGGTGGGGAGGTGAGGTACTGGGGAGGCTGGGTGGGGTACACCATCATAGAGGCAAGAGGAGGGGGAAAGGGCTAGGGAGTTCCTGGGAGGGAGGGGGGAAAGGGGGGTAAGGGAAAATCATCTGAAATGTAAATAAAATTTCCAATAAAAAAATTATAATTGACCTATATAATTAAAATATTCTATAACCTACCCATTTAGAGCAATCAAATGACTTTTCATATAACAGAAGAGAATAGACATCAGGGGACTTTCCTGAAGAAATAGCAATTATGTATGAAAACAAGTTATCTCACTCCACTGTAATAAAGCATACATTCAATGTATCTTAGCATGGGTTAGTATTTCAGTGATGAAACACCATAAACAATGTAGTTTGGTGAGGAAAAGGTTAATGTAGTTTATACTGATTATAGCTTATATGTCACTATTCATCATGAAAGGAAGCCAGGACAAACACTGAAACAAGGCA
Organism: Mastomys natalensis; assembly: GCA_021653895.1. Taxonomy (NCBI): domain Eukaryota; kingdom Metazoa; phylum Chordata; class Mammalia; order Rodentia; family Muridae; genus Mastomys; species Mastomys natalensis. Next base: position 125,372 of record JAJTUV010002567.1, on the reverse strand, counting down.
GGGATCAAGAGGGAGGAGCTAATGTAGAGGTCACTGAGGCATGCTGTTTACTGACTTGTTCCTCCTGGCTTGCTCTGCATGGTTTCTTATAGAACACAGGACCACTAGGTCAGGAGTAGCACCACCTACAATACGATGATCCCTTATCAATCACAAATTAAAAAATGTCCTATAGCTGGATCTGATGGAGACATTTTCTCAATTGAGACTGTCTTCCTTTCAGATGACTGTAGCCTGTGTCCTGTTGACATTAAACTAGCCACCACACAATATTTCCTTCCTATCAGAGAACATAAAAAAATTGAAACAATGACAGGTGCCGGGTTGAGGAAATAGGCATCTTGTGAACATCTATATCACATTAGTACTATCCACTGTCAAAACTCAGCAAGTGTGGGGCTGTTAAAGTTATCACATTTGTGGCAAATACCTATTATCATTCGTGACATTTATTTTCTCTAAGTCAAGATGAAGCCGTAGCATCCTTTTCAGTCTGGTATTTGAAACAGCAACAACAAATTACTTAGAGGTAATTCTTGACAAGAAACTTATTTTTTACTATAGACGTAGAAATGACTTATGACTTAAGAGGAATTGTGGCTGAAAAACATATTCATACTTCTTCAGGGAGGAAATATTTCTATAAATTCTTAATTCTTCAGAGTTTAATAATTTTATCATTCTTATGGGCTTGTAGAGTCAGAAATGAATGGAGATTGAATTAATCATCTCTAACACTAATACATCACGACTGACATTGACTGAGTAATTTAAGCATTTTCTTCTGTGACAACCCTTCCATGTCCCTCTTTCTAGACTATGTATCTATAATCATAATATCACTGCAAGAGTACCTTCCTTGCTCTTCGCAGTCAGTAATATCATGGATCATGTCCTTTCATGTGGTTTCTTTCCCAAACATAGACAACAGCAGCAGTATGATCAGGGACCCAGAAAAGGCCCTCAAAGCCAGCCCAAATGACGAACTTCACCATGGCTTCAGGTGGCAGTGCATGCCTCTCACATCAATATGCCCCACCCGAGGTTATCTCTCCACAATAGATGGAATTTGAACAAGATATAGGAGAGGGAATAACTCAGTTCTATTTAAGGCTTAGGCCACTGAGAATTTGACCATGTTACAGTAAGTATATAGATAATACAAAATCACCTTTAGTATTATTATTTAATTTTCATTTTCATTTTAAAGGGGTTCACAAGGGTTTGTGCCAGACAGGGTATGACTTGGCGGTGAATGAGATCAGGATGCATGGTGTGAAATTCTCAAAGAATCAATAAAAAATATGTTGCAAAAAATGTCCTCACTTAAAACAGTTTTTCTTTTCTGACAACAGGCCTTTGGCTACTTTGTTGAGCAAACAGTAATTTTAAGTCAGGTTCCTGAGATACAGAATAATTTCTGAGACTTTTGCATCTGTCTACATGCACAGAAATTGAAAGACAATTTTAGGCTCACATATGTATCCAACACACATCAAAAGTGATGCACTGTATATGTCGTACAATATTGGACCACTTTGGAAATCTCTCTCTCTCTCTCCCCCTCTCTCTCTCTGTCTCTCTGCCTCTCTGTCTCTCTCTGTGTGTGTTATCTGTGTCTGTGTGTGTGTGTCTTTCACAGAGTTATAGCCTATCTAAACTGTTTTATTAGGTATTCTACACTGCTATAAAAGGATAATAAAGATTGGGGTGGCTTAGACAATAGCATTTTATGCTTAAAATGCTTGGCAATTCTGATCCTGATGAGAGCTGTCTTGAGTGTAAAAGACTGATTCTTATTGCACCCTCATATGGTCTGTTCACTGTCCATACTTGGAAATTAAGGGGATTCCATTTTCTTCCTTTTTTAGAAGTGTATCAGTTATATTGGATTTAAAATTTCCTTTGTGACTTTACTTAACCTTAATTATATCCTGAAGATGCTATCTTCATCTACAATTACACTGTGGTTTCAACACAACTTTAACTGATCAATTTGAGAAGGACGTAATTCAACTCCTAGTAGCTATTATACTTTACAAAATGATTCTCTAAACTTGCTTTCTTTAATATCCTGAACACATATTTAGATATTACTACAGTTATACTCAGTATCTCTTACACACATGTACATCTACTGTTTAAAGTTTATAATCAACGAAGCAAATGTGGAAAATAATTTGGACATCTGATTTCATCCACATTTCAATTTAATCAAGAATTGCTAAGCATATATGTGGGGATGGGAAGAGGATATGTTTGTCCAGTATTTTCTCTACAATGTAATATGCCTGAGGTGAAAGAGACAACTTCAATGATTTTGTCTACATAAAATTGCATACCCTTGCTTCCTAACCAGGTCAATTGACTAAAATAACAGTAAGGTGTGAGATAATAATAAACTATAGCCCATACATAAATAAACTAGTTTAGAAGTATTTTTAAAATATTTGGTCCATACAAACAACTCATTAGAATTATTTAGTTTCTGTTTTTGTTGTTGTTGTCATCTTGTGTTTTTAAGACAGACTCTCATTATTTCACATAAACACTTCTATTTTATGGTCCTTAGTATTATAATTACAATGTAGCCTCTCTAGCAGGCATATTTTTCTTTATTGTGTTACTCTAGATTTCTTTAAGTTAATTTGCTGTTGTTTTTGTCTTCCTAAATAAAACACTTTACACAGAAAAGAAAAGTATGAAATATTCTTCTATATTGATTATATATAAATCAAGCAAACTTATTTGGAGGCATAACCTGCTAGTATATATCACTGATTGATCTATAAAAAAGGACAGGATATCTCAAAAAAATACTGGTCAAGAAAAGTATCATATTTTTGAATTTATAAATTCAAAATAAATATAAATTTTATATACTGCCTGAATGAAAATATAATGTTTTAACCCTAATTATACCTCCACACATTCGTATACATATACTATACATTCACACATTAGTATATACATATTATACTTTCTTATATTAGTATAATTTGAGTAATAGTTCTCTTTTTGAGAAAAATTTTATAGAGCCAAGCAAATAAAAAGAAAACATGAAATATTTATTACAGAAATAATTCTGTCATGAGCTTGTATCAACAAATGATGAAAGCTCACAGATAATTATTTTTATAAATATATATGTCAAGTGACAACTCATTCTGGTAGAGCAAGGAGAATACTCCTTCATTGGTGGTGGGAATGGAAATATGTCTAGCTACTATGTAAATCAATATGGCAGTTCCTGGAAAAATTGGGAAACAATCTACCTCACGACCCAGCTATACCACTACTGGAACTATACACAAAGGATGCTTAATCTTACGTTTGCTCAGTTGCATTCATTGCAGATTTTTTTCATAATAGGCAATAATTGGAGACAACCTAGATGCCCCTCAACAGAAGAACAGATAAATAAAATGTGGTACTTTACACAATAGAGTATTACTAAGCTGTTAAATGAGTGACATTATGAAATTTGCAGACAAATTGATACAACTAGAAAAACAATCATACTCAGTGAGGTAACTCACAATGAGAATAACAAACACAACATCCACTCACTTATAAGTGCATATTAGCTATAAAGTAAAGGATAATCATGCTACATCCATCAAGCAGGAGAGAGAAGGAGAAAGTACTGGGAGAGACAACTGGAATTGGGGATCATTTTGGGGAACAATGTGGAAATGTAATGCAGTAGAAACTCTGCGTTATAAACAAAGGTGACCCTATGGAAGGCTCCTAGTATTTGGATATATGAAGCCTTAGACAGCCATCTACTGTAACTAGACAAGGCTTCCAGCAGTGATACTGGATCATCAACTCAGACACAAAACCTATGACTTAGTTTGTCCTGCCTACAATATATGCTAGGGAAAAGGTAATACAGAAATTATGGGAATGGCCAACCAATGATTTGTTTGGCTGTAGACCCACCCTTGTCTAGCCTTGATATGAGGGTTTGTGCTTAGTAGACTTGTAACTTTTTATGCCATATTTAGTTGATATACCTGAGAGGCCTGCTCTTTTTATTTTTATTTTTATATTTTTTTTAAGGGAAATAAAGGAATGAATCTGATTCGGGAGGTCTGGTAGGATTGGAATAAGGGGAAATCAAGAAGTAATATATAAAGAGGAAAATAAGTAATTAATAGATAGATAGATAGATAGATAGATAGATAGATAGATAGGTAGGTAGGTAGATAGATAAAGATATAAAATGAATGCATTTAAGACGTTTAAGACGTTTAAGACAGAATTAAAATCTGACATCAATAAAGTATAACCTTATTGATTTTGTGGTCTATTTAACTTTTTTTTTCTTTTATATGTTGGTTTCTTTGCAGGGAAAGCATATAACTGCATTATGAGACTATGCCAATTTTATTTTTGTCCCAATGTTATGTACTATCCCATAATCCTCCCATGTCACTACTTTTTCTTTATCTCAATTCCAGGTACTGTATGTGTCATAAATGGCCTTCCAGTGAATCATAATGTTTACTGCTTACTGCTTAGTTCGTGATTCCTGTTGTGCTTCAGCTGATCATAGATTGCCTTCTATGTTCCAAGCAAGCCTGCAAAGCTGCTCTGACAAGTGTTTGTAGCAAAGGTTGTTTTAATTTAGAACAAATTTAATTAAAACTCTCAGTAGAGGAGCCCCACAGGTCTACCTTGAATCTTACTAATGTGCAATGCAATTATTGGAATATCATGGGAATCAGAATCGAGTGAATGGACAAATTTATCTATCAACAATTACCTCACACAATATAACATGTGTCTACCTGATGAGATTAAGAATATTACAAAGGAGTGGTTACTATTTAACCTAATAACTCTTGAAAAGAATAAAGAGAATTTAGGTCAGACTTATTAAAGTACATTCTTAGGGAAATGGATTCCATAATTTATTTACAAAGTTGTAATAAACCCATATGAAATAATGGTGGGCTGTATGCTAATAATAAATCATACTTCAATAGAAAAAAATGTTTGTTTTAGTAGAGATAGTCCTTCCAGGGTTCACTTTTTTGATTCTTAATTAAAAATGAATCAGTTTACCAATTATTTATAGGAGAAAATTTCAGTTGTTCACAAATGATTTTAAAAGTAGGAAGAGTCTAAACTCTAAGCTACACTTCAAGGACTTTCTCATGTAAATTTGATAGCGTAGTTCCAATTCTATCAAATGATGAAACAGGCTAACTAGATGCACAGAATATTAAATAGTTGACCATTTTAGACTAATATAGTTTTCTGTAATAGCTTTCTTATATAGAGCACCATATTTTTGCACCTACCAAAATGAAACTTAAAAAATAATACACTTTTCTTACAATAAAATATTAAAAAACATTAACTAGATTATCTAAATTAATTTGCATATGTTTTTATCCAAACCTGGACCTTGTGAATATATGTGTTCCTATCTTTCTCCCTTTCTGTCAACATATTCTTTCTCATCACATACAATTGCTTCTTTGAAGCAAAACATTTATGTAAGCTGCTTTCAATATTTCTGCAAAATCAGAAGTAGCATTTTCAGTCCACCTTTTGTAGTTATTTGACCTTGCTGCTTTTCTGAACATAAAAGTCTTATTCTTGGTAGAACTGCTGGCAGTATGAGAAACTATCAGTCAATTTTACACATGCTACAAACACTTCAATTCACTACGAAGTTAAAAGTATCATAATAAATCTCGCATTATGGGTTCTATTTTCAAATAATTGACTTAGGAGCAAGCATTATTTAGGCCTAGCTCTTGCAAGTATTTGGACTCATGGGTAAAAAGAACTCAAGATATCAATCTAGGACCTTAGTGACATCATAAGTGTCACAGCCTGAATTTTCAGGATATATCTTAGAAAGTGTAAAATTCAGTAACATAGAAGTGTAGTTTAGGGAAAACACTAGTATAGTAGAAAAAAGTGCATTTTTCAAATAATTCCTGTGCACATTCTGGTTTCTGTCAGGAAAATACTTAAAGTACTAGATATGTATTTCAAGTTTCAGACTGTTTACAAATGAGTACATTTTTACTTGCTCAAAAACATTCTTGAAATCATGCCACTATTTGTTTTGAAAATCATTGAAAACTATTGTGAATTATTATGTTATTATGAGCAATTTTCTAGAAGAAAATAGCCACCATCTTCAATAATACCTTTATTAATGAGTTCACTTTATTTTAAAAGCAAATGTTATGTGATAACATGTAATTTCTTATATCTTAGTATCAACTAAGTGTGAGAGAGAACATTTTGATAATTTTATAACAAAAATCATATGAAGCAGGCCTACAGGATTTAAGGATAACTGACTTTTGTCCATGAAGACCCACAATGGTATGCATTTGGACAAATGTATAGAGATATACTAAGATTTAAATATACACTTATACATTTTTAAGAAAATATTTTATGTTTGACTCTTTTTATACCTACAAAAATTATCTTGCTTTGTTGTTATATTTCCCTCTCTTATTTGATTATTCTATCAGTTTTTCTCTTTTAATTGTTTCTACTAAAAACAATCTCCCTTATAAGTTCAAATACCTTTTCCAGTAACAAGTATATATTTGCTTCAATATAAAGGGCATATAGTTTAGAGGTATTTCTCACCTCAAACTTACTGTCAAAGAATGAAATTAATATATGTTGTAGTTTATTTTATTTTGGGGAAAAAGAGTATAGTGCCTATATTATGTTAATTTATTCTAATGTTGTACTATTTTTTTTATTTTAAATCTGCTACTCCAACAAGAACAACAAGATTTTAACTAAATAATAAGCTTGGATCCTATCCAGTAAAGAACATCTGCTTTAAAAATATTAATAAATTAATGAACAGGAAATATAGTGTTATTTTTTTTTTACTGGATAAAATTAATGTCTCTTTAATCAATTATAAATTAGGAAGGAAAATTTAATTTTAAGTGGTAATAGATACATCAAAAGAGCACATATGTAACTGATATTTTCTCTATCCTATATGTATTTACCACATTATGATTATTAACACAGCACAGTGTAATAATTAAAAAATATTAGAAAATGTACAAAGCTCTGCTCTACGAACAGTGAATACACTTAAATAATTCTTAATTAGTAATAATAATGAAAGTTTTACACAGATGTGAAATTTGATTAAATATCTATTACTTATTGTATGCCAGTCAGTATTTCTTAGGTATTTTGGAGGTGGCATAAGATAAAGAAGAAAATCTTACCAGAATTTAATTTGAAATTAGATTATAACACATGCAATCTACCATGAAGTTAGAAGACAGCACTCTAAAGCTGAAAGCAAAGACTCAAATAAACTTGACAGCATTTTAAATGATCTAGGAATGATAGTTCACAATTAAGTTTTTAAAAAGGAATTATCTTCAAAATCTTGTGGAGTAAATCAACACAGGTGATTCTCAATTGACAGTCTCTGTCTGGTAAGGTCTTAACATACATAAATTACATGAATTGGTTTTCTTATTAAGTAGGCTGAAATATGTTTCAAGTGTTTCCAAAATATATAAAAGTTCATTCCTTTAATATCTATGGTTTTCTCTTCATTTTAAAAACAAGAAGAGAAAAATAAACATGCATATAGTGAAAAGATTATGACAATTAAAAACTTCTTGATTCCTATTCAGAATAAAAGAATTTTTCTAAACCAATGTATTTTTTTTTTCAGAAAATAAACCCTCAAATGCTGCCACTGTCAAGATATATTTACATAATCTGTCCAAAAGATCTTTCACTTTTCTAATCCAGGTGTGTGTATATGTGTAGGTTTGCATTTTTTTCTGAGTACCTATATCCTTCATGGTAGTGATATTTCTTGCTGTTCCATATTAAAAATAATAGCTGGAAAATCTTTTCATGTAGAAACTTTGTAGTCCCCATTGCACAGTAAAACTCTTCTTTCCTGACATGCAGTAAGTCATTTCTAAGTATAAGCTTAGGCAGAGTGATTTCTATTTAGGTATGTGCATAGAATTACATGTAAATGCTAATGGGAACACTGATGCTTGAAATGCTAACTGACTAGCTTCATTTAAATTGAAGGTGATTCATGAACACAATCCTGTATCATTCTTTCTTCCATTTTTCTAAACCAAAAAGTATGTCTTAAAATATTGCTAGCAGAGGAGAAAGTCTATAGATTAATTGTATTTCTTCGTAGATAATGAAGAAGTCCACACATTGTTTTTATTTCCACAGTTTGAAAGGTATAAATTCTATGAGTGTATTAGCTTGAATAAAAATACATTATATCTTGTTATTATGACATTGATGCCACTGTATTATCTTTGTTTTGACAAATACAAATATATCATATTTGTCCTGTTCATTTTTCCAATTAGCAGCCCATCATCAAGCTAACAGACTGTGTATGGATTTAGGTACTGCACAAGGCACTAAGATTTTATATTATAAGCCCATGTGTGATACCATGTACTAAACTATACTTTGATAATATTCTGTAGTAAAGGTTCATGATTCTTATATTATATGAAACCTCATGAGAGAATAATGTGTCTCTCTCCTATGCTGTTAAATATCTGGCATATCACATATTTAAATTATATATTTGCCTATCTTCTTCCATAGGGAAATAAATATAAATACAAATTACAGTTTTTAACTTTTTAAAACTTGTATCATGAATCAGTGCCATAAGATTATTGGTCATATGATATTTGCTCATTCATATATAAACAAGATACCATTAGTTAAATATCACTCTTATTCATATCCTAAAACATACGCAAAGTAACTTCAAGTATGCAATACAGAGATATGATTTCTCCTCTATTTTGTAATACCTTTGCAAAATGCCTTGAGAATAACGTAATTATTTCTAACTTTGTGGTTCTATATTCCATTATCTAGATGAAATTTCTGTACCCTTAATGTCTTCCAATCAGTGTGATTTCCTTCATGAAAACACTGTTCTCAACTTCTAGTCTTCTAGTTATTCTTAACACATACCATACGCATCATCCCAATGTCTAATTGGCCCATACTATATTTTGAAAATATAAACTGGTATCTAGTTTAGTATTCAGCCAGTTTAGTTTTTTGTAAAATTCTGCCTGCACAACCATCTTCAAGTTTCTTGTTGCCCTAAAAATGATAGTATCACTTATGGTTTGGAAATGTTAAGTTTGTATGGGTGGTTTTGGCTTCTTTCTCCCTCTGTGGACTCTCCCTTTATTATTCTTCATTGTGTTTTCTAGTTTCATTCACTGTTTCTCTCCATTCATCTTTCTCACTCGAAGGATGATGATTAAAGACATGAAATTTACTTCAAATATAATGCAATTTTATTCTGAAGTAAATGTGGTAATGCAAGTGTGTATCAAATTATATAGCACATAAATATAAACATTGCTGATAGGTTGACTCCTGAAAATATTTTAGATGATGTCTTTGTCTTTTAATATGATGTTGAAAACCACCAGCAACATAAATCTAGACTATGTATTCAGCCTATGTAATATTTTTCTATGAATGTGAAAATTTTAAATTAAAAATTGCTATCATTAATTCCTACCTTCTAAGGTGTACATGCTCTTAGACACACTGTCATATTAGAGCATAAACTTGAAATTAGTATTTGTTCACATTAAATTCTGAAATGTTTTTAGTTCATATATTATAATTGTGTGATATTGAAACAAACAAAAAAATAAGCCAGTGAGTATTTAATAAACCCGTGAGTATTTAATGATGATTAATGGTAAAAAAAATTATTACTTTAATTTCTTTTAATTTCTGGAATATTTCATTTTGAATTAATCATGCTTTCATAGCTATAGGTGAAGAGGAAAAAAACATGTTTTTTTAAGATATCTTTTTCATTTTTTATTTCTGTGCTCATATGCATGCCAGTGTAGGTATCTACAAAATGCATAGCTTCATGTCCCCTAAAGCTGGAGTTACAGTATCTCGTGATGTGAGTGCTGTGAACTAATCTCCAGTCCTCTATAAGAGTAGTGTGTGCCCTTAACTTCTGAGCCATATTTCTATCCCCCAATATAATTCTAATTAAAAAATAAATTAAGATAGTTTGGTAATATTAACTTAGTTTGAAAAGTGAAAATAGAGTCTACATAAATGAAGTTAAATTGAGTTTGTTTGCAAATGACCAATATAATCATTGTTTAATTAAGAAGAAAATATATTAAATGAAATGAAAGATATATAATTCAATGTGTAACATTGAATACACTAAATTGATTTTAAACAAGTGTTCCTTATAACCTTAGAGTAAAAAATGTAAATTGCTATTGCATTAGTGTTTGAGAGGCTTATATACAGGCTTCAGAGTTGCAAGCATAGAAGGCTATTGAATTAAATGACTGGCAGGATATCAGTTCTAATTGTGAATCCTTTCAGTGTTATACTTGACAAGGCAGCTGCAGTAAAGAAGAAAATGCTCTATTAAATGATCAGCTTTAACTGTGATTTGAGACTCCTTAGGAGAAGTTTGAATTAGAAATCTCCAATGACTGGTGAATAAAACTAGTCCTTAGAAATGGCAAACAAGTGAAATTATTTTCTTTAGGTTAAAAAATAATGTTACTAATGATAAAATTAACTTACTTTCTTTTTTCAAATGAAAGAAATATAGCCCTATTTTTCCACATACAGGAAGAATTTTTTTGGGTTAAGCAGTTTCTCAATATGTAGGAAATGGATAATTCCATCAAATAAAATGATAAATCAAAATAAATTCACAGACAGATTAGTGAGAACATTTGAACATTAAGAAAAGATAAAATGTATAAAGCATGTTTAAAAAGAAGTATAACCTCATTAAATAAGAAGACAACAATAGCATTAGTATAATCAGAGAAGAAAGTTTTCCAAATGTACGGAAAATGATACTCATCAAAAGACATAATATAAAATTATTATACATTAGACAATTATTAGGATTAGACTAGAAGTTTCCACATCAATTATAGTAGAAAAGAGGAATGTACAAAATAAAGAACAATTACTGAAAGCTGTGAAAATAGAAAGAGATAAGTCACAAACAAAGAGTGATCTATCAAATTGCTGATTTTTCAATGAAAAAAAAAATACTGAGAATAGCTGGGGAAAAATATTCCAACTAATGAAACACTATAGTTGTCTATCCAAACTATATTATTCAGCAAAATTATCTTTTAAAATTAAAGGAAACAAAATCTCTTCTAGGATAAAAAACAGGCTAAAGGAAATTTTGATCAGTAACCAGTACAGGTGAATACTAAAAACAACATTATTGGCTGAAGAGAAAGATAAACACAACCAAGAGTTTAGAGAGAAATGTGATATTAGAACACTTGTTAACCAAAGGAGTACTAAAGTACTAAATACTGTGAAATAGACAAAATGACAGGAATTAAGACCCATTATTGTCCAAGATCTGTGATTGTTATTGATCTCAATTTCCCAATAATAAGATACAAAGTAGCAGATATATGGACAAATAGGACATTATTCTCTTTCAGTTATGCTAGCCATAAGAAATATACCACACTGTCAATGATAAAGACTCTTTTAGGGTGAATGGATGCACAAATGTTTTCAAAATCAGAAGAATTAGCAACTGGACAATTGTCACTATTCTAACATTTGACGAAATTATATATTTCAAAATAATATAAGTCAGGATAGATAAAGAAGGACAAATAACACTCATAAGGGACTAAAACATGAAGATTGCAATTTTAAATGTGTATACTGAATGCATATGCTTCCGATTCCATAACACAAACACTACTAGATATAAAGTCACCAGTTAATTTCAACTCAGTAACAGAAGATTACTTCCAGAACCCACTCTCACCAAGAGAAACATTATCTAACCAAAATATAGAAAAACATTGAAGTAAATGACAAAACAGATAAAGTACAATCAACATTTAGATTATTCTACCCAAATACAACACATTAAAATGTTGACTCAGCCACTCATGACACTTATTCTCAAGTAGCTCCTAAAGGAGAACACAAAGCATGTGTTTTAGTATTTCGTTGCTGTGAAGAGTCACTATGGCCACAACAACTCTTATAAAGGAAAATAATTAACTGAGGCTTGCTTACAGATCAGAGGTTGAGTCCATTATTGTCATGTTGGGAAGCAAGGTAAACATGGTGCTGGAAGAGATGAGAGTTCTCCATCTTTCTCAGTAGGAAGCAAAGGAGAATGTGTCACACTGGCCAAACTTGAGCATATATGAGACCTCAAATCATGCCTCCAAAATGAAACACTTCCTCCAATAAAGTAATTTATTCAACTATACTGCCACTCCCTACTCACCAATCACTTAAATACATGAATTTATGGGGGCCATAGCTATTCAAACAACCACAGAAAGTCTCTTAGAAAAACAGAAATATTTTTTTGTATCTTTAAATGACCACAATAAAATAATGCTAAAAATCAACACGATAAAACATTAATATATATATACAGAAAACATGTACCAATGGAAATTAAAAAATACATTATTAAATGAAGAATGAGTGAGCCATTGAAGAAGTCAATAAGGAAATTAAAAAAACAAAAACAAAAACTTCTTGGAAAGTGATGGATGGAATTGCTATCCCACAGTCAAAACTCTGACTCATAATTGTTCCTGTCTGAAAGAACTGCAGGGATAGAAAGGGAATAAAAACTGAGGAAAAGAAGGTACAGCAACAGGCCCAAAGTTGTATCCAGCTCAAGGGGAGGCCCCAAGGCCTGACACTATTACTGAGGCTATGGAGCACTCACAAAAAGGGACCTATCATGATTGCTCTCCAAAAGACCCAACAATCAGCTGAAAGAGTCAGATGCAGATATTTGCACCCAACCAATGGACAGAAGCTGCTGACCCATGTGGTTGAATTATGGGAAAGCTGGAAGAAGGTGAGGAGGAGGGCCACCCTGTAGGAGGACCAGCAGTCTCAACTAACCTGGACCCTGAGATCTCTCAAACACTAGAACACCAACCAGGCAGCATACACCAGCTGATATGAGGCCCCCAACACATATACAGCAGAGGACTGCAGGGTCTGGGTGCAGTCAGATAAAATGCACCTAACCCTCAAGAGAATGGTTCCTATTTTGGGCCTGTAGCTCGAACTTCTTTTCCTCAGGTACCTCTCCATTTCAACCACTATAGTTCTGTAGACAGGAACAATTATGGGTCAGAGTTTTTGACTCTGGAATGGCAACCCTGTCTCTCATTTGATGCCTATCTTCCTACTGGAGGTGAGCTCTATAAGTTTCCTGTCCGTACTGTAGGGTATTTCATCTAAGGTTCCTCCCTTTGAGTCGAGAGAGTCTCTCACCTCCCAGATCTCTGTTGCATTCTGGAGGATCCCCCAATCTTCTACCTCCTGAGTTTGCCTGTCCCATTCTTCCTGCTGGACCTCAGGACTTCAGTCCTTTTCCCTTACCAAATACCAAATTAGGTTCTCCTCTTCTTCCCACTCCCTGTCCATTTTCCCTCTGAAGTTCCTCCCTCCATCCCCACTTGTAATTGATTTCTTCTCCCTCCCTAGTGGGACTGAGGCATCCTCACTAGGGCCCTTCAGTTTGTTTACCCACAGGTTCTACCAAGCTTCTCCTCCTGAGGAGTCCTCCCAAAATGACCCTGGACTCTGGATTCTCTAACGCTTTGGAAGCCTTAAAGAGTCTCACACTCTCTTCTGGGTACCAAAGGAGAGATTTCTGACTCCCTAGCAATAGGCTCTTTTTGTTAATGTTTTATCAACTTACTTGTTGGGATTGGTAGCTGTTAGGTTTTATCTAGCTGTTAGGTTTTATCTTTGTGGATGGTACATTAATAATAAACCTAGCTATTTGCAAGGGAAAAAATAAAACATAGAAATTCAGAAATCAGCATGTGAATCTATCTCAGGAACCTAGAATAAAAACACAATCAACAACTGCAATGGTGCTTTATAAATGTCTACATTTGTGTTCATGAATTAATTTTGTTCTCAGCCTTGGCTATAGAACCTAATTTTTGGCATGGATGATATTTAATACAAAGATTCCAAATAATAAAGTACCTAGAATAAGTGAATAATTAGTATAGTTTCTAATGGATTCAATATATTCTTTTTAGAAATATATTTATTTATTCAATTTTCAATTGAATTTGATACACAGTGTATCTTCATTATATCCAAACCCTTTCCTTTATCAGAAGACTATGACCAACAAAAATCTTTAGTTTCAAATTTTTAAAATATTGTTTGTGAATCTTTCTCCTAACACAATATTTAAACTTCTAAATAAGATGTTTTTTACTCTACAAATGAATACTTAGAGATAAAAAGCAACTTAATCTTATGTGATCCAGTCTCAATTTTTTTCTTGCTTTCTAGGAATTCACGTTTGAAGAAAATGTCACATGATCTTTAAAGAGATATATGGATTAGGAAGAATTAAAATTGAAAGCTATCAAAATCTGCTTAAGATAACCATCATCTACGATCATCTAACTTCATAGTTTTAAAACTGTTAGAAATTTCAAAGAAAATACACTCTTTGAACTTCAAAATGGTGGTTCCTGATCACATCCCAGATAATTTCTAACTATAAATGTCCTTATAAAAAAATCTCTAAATTGGTGGGTTAAGGGCTGGAGACATGGTGCAATGGTTAAGAGAACTGACAGCTCTTCCAGAGGTCCTGAGTTCAATTCCCAGCAAACACATGGTGGCTTACAACCGTATGTAATGGGGTCTGATGCCTTCTTCTAATGTTTCTGAAGAGAGCAATAGTGGTGTACTCATATACATATTAAATAAATAAATAAATAGTTAATAAATTAGTGGGTTAAAAATTTTGGAAAAACCATTTGTAAACAATTCTATATAATTGAGATTATTAGGCTAAATTATTACAAACCACAAATGAAATTTGAATTAGACTGTGTGTGCATTTCTATTCTAATAATATTTATGCCATCAAATACAGTTTTTCAGGGAATATTCCTTAACAGTCTCAAAATAGTCCCTTCCTTCTGTAAAATAGGTGCTTGAATCCACCATTTAAATTTCTCTCTGGTTCTATATGGCATGCATCACTGTTATCAGTCCTGATCATTCAGTGAAATAGAGTGTATTAAGCATTTCTGCCCCTAAGTTAAGGGAATAATTGCACAAAAGAGTTTATTTATTTATAGTCAGTCAATTCTGTTTATAAAGAGTGAACAGTCCGTTGAAACACCCATAACTGGTGAATTATTCAATGACTCGTTTCTTTTCCATTTTCCAGTGACTGTCTATTTATAATGATATTGCATTTGTAGTTCCATCTGAAAATGATAACGTTTTACAATTTTATTAATAACTAATATAATGATTGAACATCACCCAGATTGTATCATGCTACATCACCAATACATTTCTTATAAAATTCCATTTAGTGGAATATTTTATTGTTTGAAGCAATATTTTATACAGTATATATGTTAGCAGATTTTCTTCTACTGTAAACGAATGTGCCCTCTATTTTGTGATGTTTCTTTTAGATCCAAATATGTTTAATGTTACAAGATTTTGGGGACTAAAAGTCTTTGAAATGTTTATATTAATATTATATTAATATATTTTCTTTATTTAAATTTAAAATTTGAAATTAAAAATATTCTTCAGGCCATTTCACTCATTTCTAAACTCTAATATATAAAAATGTTTCACCCTTACTGTTAATAGTTAAGTAATCATTAAAACATTTCTACTCTAAGAACACAAATAAGTATTATTACCTTTGATTAACTAAACTAAATTTTTCCTATCCCTTTTTTCATTGAAGATGGCCGAAAAAATAGAAATTATAAACTGTACAGTTTCCAAAATTTAAAATGTTATAGAGTGCTTATTTTTTCCAAAGGACCAGAATTCAGTTCCCAGCACCTACTTGGGTTACACATTATGTATGTAACTCAGCTCCAAGGAGTCATTTGCTCTCTTCTGGACTCCATGCTCACCTACAGATATGAACACTTGCATTCACATACAAATATAAAGATACATGGAAATAAAGGTTATAAGACATTTTAAAAGAAGAAACTTATAAACAAACTAGAAATGAAAAAAGGAGACAATTAGGGGATTATGGACAGACTCTTAGAAGAAGTGTTGGACCAAGGTAAAAATGAACACACTGGGCATTGTTAGCAAAGCACAGCCAATTGGTGTGTTCTTCCCTGGGGAAGACCACCTCTTCTTGTACCATCTTTCCTTGGTTACCTATTGTTCTTTGCTGCATAGCCTTCTAAGGTTAATAATAGCTACCTGTATTTAGCATCATGGCTCAAACCAGTGCCTTCTGTCATATGTTATCATTATAATTTTTTCCCATTTTCTGTCACCTTTCCAAGTGGTTAGTAAGCTTTTGTAACTTTTATGCCGGTACTTAATAAACAAGACAGACAAAAATAATTAAAACCTAATTTAGTATTAAAAGCTGGCAATGTACCTAGGGTCTTAATTTCTAAATAATGAGAAGCAGTGAGTGGTTGTCTCTTTTTCCAAAACCTGCCTCATTCTACCAACTGTCATGGCTATTTTCAACTTTTCTTGGCTTAAGAAATACTACTTAGAAGTTACACAAAATTATTATTGCCATTGAATATCCAAAATCAAATCATTTCATCAGAATACAATATTCACTTTTCATTACTGTGTTTTATATGAGAACATCTTTTTGTTAAAGTGAAAAAAAATATTTTTGTAGATTTCCTAAAAGTTAGGGTTCTGCATTAACTTAGTTGGTTCTGCTTGCTGCATCAAGAGGCCAGAATTAGGGGTAGAAAGTGGCCACAATTTTATCTGAAGCATGAGACTCTTTTCTAAGCTCATAAATTCTATTGGCATACTTCACTGTCTAGGAATCATGGCACAAGTTTTTTACTTGTTGGATGCTAGCAAGAGGTCATTTTTACTGTTGTTGTTGTTGTTGTTGTTAAACTAGACATTTATAGAGAGCAGTGGTTCTCCACCTTCCTAGTGCTACAGCCCTTTACTACAGTCCCTCATGTTGTGGTGACCCCCAACCATAGAATTATTTTCATTGCTACTTATAACTATAATTTTGCTGCTGTTATAAATCATGTAAATATGTGTGATGTAGGACACTTGATTAGTGACCCATGTGAAAGGGTCATTTGGTGCCCAAATGAGTGATGACCCAGGTTAAGAACTGCTCTTAGAGTGTAACATCCTCATGACCTAACAAAATTGCTGACTGTCACATATGACACATTGATCCAGAAAAGGACTAACCATAAGCAGATGACATTCATTCTCCCCCATTAAACAATAGGTCCTTTCTATTTCCGATGATGATCTATATAAATACTTCAATTTAAAGTAAACTAGCTACCTAAGGAAAAAGTTCTAATAACAATTGGGTATTCTGGATTTGTTTTCTCCTCAAGTTCAGTTTGATTTGGCAAATAATTTATTTGTGATTTGATTTCATAAACTTGGGTTATTCAAAGCATGTGGATTTCCTAGTATACAGTGATTTCTTGCTTCTTCATTCTTGATGTGTCATGTTTCATGTAGAAATGATATTTGTTATATATAATGAAGTTTTAGTCAGGCTCAAAAAAATCCAAAAACCTTATTCTAGAAGTCAATGGGCTTAAGGTGAAAAATTTAAGTTCCAAATATTTGAAAAATTTAAAGTACTATGCAAGAGCAAGCTGTAAATAGAAGTTCTGAAAGTAACCAGAGAATGTGCCAATCCTGGTTCTGTTATGGGGTTTTAGGAAGAAGTGGTAAGCCCTGATTAGATTTTCCAATTATATGTAAATATGTAATAGAGAATACATTGCTACCTTTTAAGTTACTTTGGGTTGACTTCTATTTAAGAACAATGAAAATTGAGACCCTGTATGTTTCAGTGTCTGAGACATAGAAACCAGTTACAAATTAAATATGCAATATATGTAGGGAAACAATCAATCTATTAGATGAAATTATTTGAATCTACTGAGTTTTATGATGGCAGGAGAGAAGTCATCAAGGAACAATAAAGAATTTATATATCAATGTATAACTAGGAATATTAAACATAAATTAATCATTCTATAAACTGAGCACTATTAAAGATTTTGTAATCTAAATATTGACTACTTAAATATTTTCATGTGAAATTATCAAATTGCAAATTTTTAATTTTTACTAACTGTGGTTCTTTTAAAATCTGTCACATAAAAAGGTTTTACTTTAAAAAGGTCATATGAATTGTATAATAAAAGTCAAGTCAGATATCCTGTTAAGTGTGGATATGACAAAAAGGTGATTATATGGAAATTAATTCACACACTGTTGTTGATTTTAATGAGTCATCTACATTTTTATACTGCAAATGGTTTGAGTTAGTAATTAATCATTTTCTGAAATGATTTCTTAACGCAAAAAGTAGATATTTTTCCCCTCTTCTGACTATTCATCATTATCATCTTAGTAGATCAATATTTCTTGAAGAGGCCAAGACAAACCAAAGCATTTATATACAATACACTATTGCTATTATAACAATATCTAATAACAGTGTTTTCAGTATCATTTATAAGTAATCTTTTATATTTTTGGATATAATAAATTTAGTTTTCCCAAAAAAGTTATTATTAAATGTATAAATCCTACATTTATAAGTAACTGAATTATCCTCAGAAATATAGTGCCTACATAAGAAAGCTAACATTAATTGAATAATAGTTAATCTCAGGGAAAGAGTAAATAGGATTTTAGTCCATATTTAGTCCATAACAGTAAATTACTTGACACATACAAATAAATGTCTTCTTTAGTGAAGAAAAAAATAAATTAATATTTCTAGTTACTAATAGTGAATTGTAGATTTGTTTATAAACCTCAACATACTTTGGGACTATCTCTGCACTATACTTAAGAATTTGGGATGATTATTTCTTGTAACAGGTTACTAGACTATTTTATACAGTTCACTATTTTAATTATAAATTAATGAAAATTGACTTGGATGCAGGAAAGAATTTTACCTGCCAATTTTGCTTTATGTATTTCTTATTCTAACTGATGGTCTATAATAATATTTGGTTCTTCAGATACCAATTCTTGCTTAATTTTCTCTCTCTCTCTCTGTCTCTGTCTTTCTCTCTCTCTCTCTCTCTCTCCTCTCTCTCTCTCAGTGTGTGTGTGTTTTGTGTGTGTGTGTGTATGTTTTCACTGTGAATGAGTACATATGGAGATCACAGGACAATATCAGATTTTTCATTCAGTAGTCACACTCTTCTTTTATGGTATTCACTCTCTAATTTGGAAATCAGTGAGTAGGTTATCCTGGCTGACAGTTCTGCATTTTTATGTAATTTTGTGTGTGAATTTTAATGTACATTTTGTAAATTAAACCAAGGTTGCCATGCTCAAAGTGGAAGCATTTTTTCAACTGAGTTATTTACCATGAATAAAATTTTCTTTTTGATCTTCATTTGTATTGTCTCTGGAGTACTATTAACCATCTATATAGCTCAATAAAATTTGTTTCTTTTCAAATTAACATTTCTACTTTGCCTCTATTCCTTTAATGTGATCACCTTTTTACTTTTTAAAATATCACTACTACTTTTTTACTTTCTGGAATTGTATATTAAGCATTGATATAAATATCTGTTCAATAGCAAATCTGTTATATTTATTTTCAATCATTAGAAGAAATTCATGTTGTTCTTGTTATTTTGAATTGATCCTAACTAATGGTATAATAGCCAGGATGCAGATAGATATTGTGTCTCCAGAGAAAAACCATTTAGAGAAATCTTCAGTATTGCTTTTAAAGAAGGGGATACTGTAGCCTTCAAAACATTACAATCCTTTCTCCAAGCTGCGACCTCCCATAGCATTTTCAAAAGAGAATTCAAACCTTTTGTGGAATAGAGTTTTAATACATTTGCAATTAAGAAATGGATATAATAATCACCATGCTTACTTTTCTAGGCTTGGCTATAACTGTCTTTGTGTGCTGCCAAAGTCAATATTCAGCTTTCATGTTTCAGTTAATCTTGTTTATTAATCACACTCAGCCTTTTTATCATCTTTCTGAGATCTTACATTATCCTAAATCAAGCTGTCTCATTCCTAAAGCTTTATAATTAATTTCCCTCAACACTCTCACCAAAGTTTTCATGGCCTAAAGTACCATACATTTTTAAGGTAGTCCCTTTCTTCAGTATTTCACTGAAGCTTAATCAATGAAAGAAGTTTGAGTACTGTATACCAATTATAAACTAGGAGCTGCTCACACATCTACTATGAGATTATTTAGTACATACTAAAATCTCTTCCTAGGAGAACTTCAACTTGGTTGCAGCTGTTCTATCTTGGGTTTCCTAAGAATTAAATTTTGGGATTCACAAAGCAACCATCAGGAGTTTATGAAGTAATAAATCTTATGATAGGGGAGGAAACAAGATTGTGAAGAGGGAGAAAGAGGACAATGGGATAATTACAACTGAGGCTTCAGTTGATCCCAAGGTAAATTCTGTGATGCAATGGTTATTTTTTCCAGCATTGAAAAATGGTGAGCAGACTTGGCTAGTCATTTGGTGTGAATGAACCCCATGTAAACAACAGGAAATTCAGTGGCAGGGCAATTTTTTGTTTGGGAATAACATGCAATAGGTGGTTCTAAGAAAATAGAATAACCTGAAAGGAAGAGAATTTCAGAGAATTTGATGTACTCAGTGGCTTTCCTACAGGATAGGATGCCTTTTCCTGCTTATGTGTGAAGCTGTTCCATGTCCCTATGAACTTGCTGTATTATACAAAAACCAATACTATATTATTTATATTATGAGTCCAGAGTGTCCATTTTCAAGCTTTGTATTGAATTTGATTTGTATCAATACAGTAATTTTAGTGTAATAGAAAATTATAGCACTGATTCCAATTATCATCAACCAAAGGACTCATTACCTAGTGATCTACAACCAAGTAGCTGTGCTTTAAAATCATGTTTCAGCTCTTCCTTAAAGAATATCTTCTGTTTTGTCTTGTAGTTCCCTACCTCAACTTGACATACAATAGCCGTACAATGTTGTAGTATGTAATGATTTTCAGATTTAGTAATTACTTAAATGCCAAAGTGATTATATTATCAAAGGAAAAATCCAGAAAGATTGTTAAATCAAACAAACACCAGTTTTTATCTGATTATATAATTAAGGAAATAAAACTGTTATCTAATGGAGCAAGGTGAAACAAGAGGGAAACGGAAAATATGAGCCAAAGTTAATGTGTAAAAATAATAAAATCCTAAATTGTTCCCAAAAATTGTCTTTATTTTTCTCAGTTTAAATAATCACTCTCAAATATTAAATAATTTGAAAAATCCTTGCTATGGCAATATAGTTATTCAAGTGAAAAATTAGCACTTTAAGGGACTTCTAAGCCCACAATGAAATGCTTCTTCTAACAATCTCTTCACTGTTAAATTGGATTCACTTTCAAGTCAATCTCCATTCAGGCAAAATTACCCCATGTAATTAGCTTACACAGAGACTTGCTCCAGCCAAATTAGGCTGTCACTTTATATACAAAGTATATTCTTGCGCACAGGGTCAGAGACCCTCATAATTATAACTGCAGAAGATTTCTCTAATGATAATAATACCCTTGTATTTAATGGAGCTGAGTTTTGGTTTTAACTAAGAGCTAGCAAACCCAGAAATAAGGTTGAGAAGTAGGATAGATAGAATAAAATTCCTTCAGAAGTGTACTCTCCTTGACCCACATATATATGAATGAATCTTTTCATGATAGCTTGTTACATAGTATTTTTTTTCTTTTCAATCCTATGGCTTGAATAATTTCCAACATCAATAACTGATAACAATTAAAAGTCCAAATTAATTTGTAACAAGCATTTCTAAATAGCAGAATGGAAAAAAAATTGCCAAGGAATAAATAATATAAGGAAAGTACATATTTTATGATAAAAGCAATGCAAAATGTGAAACAAGCAATGTAAGAGAGTAAGTTTCCTGTAAAGAAAAATGACATTTGTGAAGCAGGTTTTACATTAATTGCAATGTACATGACTTGAAATTAAAAGACCATATTAAGTCGGGAGAAACTTTACATTTAGAGTCAGCAAGGAATAACTCTTATAGCTGTTTTTCTCTTTGAATCACTTATAAATCCATTTTCAAAACAACATCTACTTAAAGCAGGGATGGTAGAACCATAATGATCTCCATTGTTTGAAAGGCAAAAAAAAAAAAAAAAAAAAAAAAAAAAAAAAAAACATAAACCTCAGCATGATGATGTACAAAAGGAGCAACATTTATGAAAATAAAGAAATACTAAAAGAATAGAATTCTTACTGGGGAAAATAATCATAGTTGTTAGAATACATATTTTACGCAAGTATATCCTCAATAGAATGATGCCAAATATAAGCAATATATTGTTATCCATGATGCATTTGTTTGATACAAAATCCAGCAGAAACACAACTCTTTTTTTGGAATTACTGATAATAGATTCTTCTCTCATACTATTAATCCACCCACAGTGTCCTCTCTCTGCACTCTTCCTAGTTCCCCTGCAACTCCATTCTGCCTCAGATCCACACCTCCTTAATTTCACCTTCAGAAAAGAGCAGGCTTCCAAGAGAGAAAAGTCAAACAGGATAAAACAAAATAAGACAAGAAAAAAAAAAAACTCATATTAAGGCTGGACAAAACAACCCAATAGGAAGTAAAGAGTTTCACGAACAGGCAAAGGTGCCAGAGACACACTTGGTTCCATTGTTACGAGTCCCACAAAATACCAACCCAACAGAGCCTTGCGGACCTTGTGCTTGAGGCTTCAATCTCTGTGAGCCCTTGTGACTCACAGAGAGCCCTTAGTTAATTTGGTGTGCCATGTTTTCCTGACATCCTTTATCCCTTCTGACTTCTACGGTGTTTTCGGTCTCTCTTTTAAGATGTTCCTGATCTGCAAAGGAAAATAAACACACATCTTTACTGAGGAATTTTGAAAAGACATCGGGGGTCAGGTATATTGCTTTTAATGGAAGTGCATAAAAATAAATCTATTAAGGAAGATTATAGATGTAATTGTCCCTATTAAGAACCGAACATGCAGCCTGTATATGGAGTATGGTCTAGCTGGGTGCCTCATCTGGCCTCAATGGGAGAGGAAGCACCTAGCCTCTCAGAGACTTAAAGTGGCAGGGTGGGGGATACAGGAGGAGGGGGTACTCAGAAAACAAGAGATGGGGAAGGATTGTGGGAGGGGGTGACTGGGACGGGTTATAAAGTGAATAAGCAAAAAAATAAAATTAAAAAAAAAAAAAAAAAAAAAGAACCGAAGATATTCAAGGGGAACTGGATTAATATATTAAATTCATTGTTTTAGGAATGGTAGGAACTTTAAATTTATGTTAAATAAATTTGATGGAAAAACAGTGTGCAGAAAATCTTACAATTAGAGAAATGAGACAATGTTTCACCACATGGTTAACAAAAAGGTAGGCAAGGATAAAATTCTAGTACACTACTTGGGTTAATAGTGAATTTGTCCTTAACAAGGCTTGTTGATGTCATGAGGGAATCTGTGAAAAACGCAAGCGAATTTAAAATTAAAGAACTTAAGAGAAGCAAACTTTTGTCATCTGTAATAGTATTATATAAATTAAAAAGTGTGCATACACATGTGTGTATGCACTCGTTTATGGAAAATTTAAGAAATATAGGAAAAGTGCATTGAATATAAATGCAAATCTTTAACCCACATTAGAGAGTAGAAAGGATAACTGAAAAGTAAGAGTGTTGGGCCAATTTTTCTTGAGGATGGAGAAACTTAGGTTTTCCATACTCTAGTAAGCTGTCCCACAGCTATGCATATATGTATATTAAAAGGAATTAGTGAGTTTTCAAAATATGACACAAGTTAGTGATGGGTTTAAGGAGGTAGGGGTAGAGTTGAAAATTTTTTGAAAAATTAAATGTGTATAAAATATAGTTACTGTCCTACTTCCCTTTTCAACATGGTGGTGAGTCTCCATGTGGGTGATAGAAATGATATCCATGTCTTCTGCAAGAAAAATGACTTTTAACCACTTAATCATCTCTATAACCTAAAATACCTTGTTTTCTGATACTATTCTTACTGAAATTCTTTTCTCAAATTCACATTTGGTTACTAATGTACAGAAATATCACTTTCTGTGTGTATTTAATTTGTGCTTTGAAACAATCTGGGCATGCTTGTGAGCCTTAAAGTTTTCTGTGCATATTTGTGAATAGTTTTGTAATTTTTTGTGACTTATCATGTAATCCATGAAGAGATAGTGTTTAAAATAGCTTTTCATAATTCAATATAATTTTGGCTAAATATTTTGTACATAATTTAACATATCTCTTGCATAGAAACAGCAAAAATTGGCATTCTTGTATAGTGTGGAAGGCCATATATGTTCGTCCTTTTGTTTATGTGTTTGATTGGATGTGAATTTTACATATATTCATCATATAATTTCAAGGATTGTTTTTCTATTAAAATTTTACAAATGTTTCATTTTCAGTATTTATTTATATGCTACATATGTGTTTCTGAATGTATATATGTACACTGTGGACGTAAAGGTGTCTATGGAAGTCAGAAAAGGTTACTGGGAAACCTGAGTGTATAATGACTAAAGGTTGTGAGTAGTAATGTGGGTGCTGGGAATTGAACCCAAGTCCTCTACCAGCATAATAAGCTCTCTTAGATGCTGAACTATTTTTGTTGTTATTGTTGTTTATTTGTTTGTTTTTACCTCACTAGAAATGAACCTGTGGGATTTATTTTTTTGGTTTGGTCAGACAGTAGATTGCATTATTTAGCTTTCTAACAATTTTTCTATTCAAAATATTCTTGAATTCTTCTTATAAAATTTACTTGGTATGGGTACAGAACCTTAAATTGCAGGTGGTCCAATGATTTCCATAAAACTTAGCTACAGGTGGTCAATTGAGAAAGCAAGGAATCTGCTTTCTTCCATGGTTTCTGCTTCCAGGTTCCCTGACTTCAGTTCCTTCCCTGAATTTCCTTAATGACTTGAAAATATAAGATGAAACAAATTGTTTCTTCCTCTAAGCTGCTTGGTGTTGATCATAGGAATAGAAATCAAACTAAAATACTAGAATTATAGTTTATAGATATTTTAAACTGCCTACAAATTATTGACTTCACTTCAAAGTATTTATAGTATTGTTAATGTAATGACAATTCCTGATTGTCAACTTGACTATATCTGGAATGAGTTACAAACCAGAATTGGGAGGCTCATCTGTGATCCAGATCTTGAGGCTGGGAGATACAAATTTCTGACATGGATCTTGGCATGGAGATCTTGTGACATAGTGGCTATAAATCCCAAAGAGACTAAGGCAAAGGAGATCTCTTGAGATCAAAGTCATCTGGGACAAAGCAAGTCCCAGTTCCAGGTATGGTGGTACACACTTTTATTCTGGGCCACACTTTCTGCTGGAGACCTACATAAGAACATTGGAAGAAGGAAGATTTGTTCTTCTTCATTTCCTTGCCTTGCGAGACTGAGCAACTACTAGATCCTTAGACTTCCATTCACAGCTAACCATTGATTGGGAGTTAGAATACAGACTGTAAGCCATCATAGCAAATTCCCTTACTATATAGAGACTATCCATAAGTTCTGTGACTCTAGAGAACCCTGACTAATACAGTTAACAAATTCTATCCTTATAGATATTTCTACATCCATAAGGTCAAATAATAATTTCCTTTGGGGATGGAGAACATGTAGTGACTGTATTCAGAGGTTAGGTGAGGCCCTCAGTTGGGGGATGAGGCCACCCTCTCATATCCAAATTTTTAACCAAGAATTGTTCCTGTCTAAAGAAAATACAGGGACAAAGTGTAGAGCAAAACTGAAAGAAAAGCCATTCAGAGACTGCCTCACCTGGGTATCCATCCCATATACAGTTGCCAAACCCTGATGCTATTGCAGATGCTAAGAAGTGCCTGCTGACAGGAACCTGGTATAGCTGTCTCATGAGAAGGTTTACCAGAGCCTGAAAAATAGAGAGGTGGATACTCACAGCCAACCATTAGACTGAGCACAGGGACCCAAATAGAGAGTTAGGGGAAGGACTGAAGGAGCTGAAGGGGTTTGTAACCCCATAGGAAGAACAACAATATCAACCATCCAGACCTCCCAGAGCTCCCAGGAATTAAACCGCCAACCAAAGAGTAAACATGTAGGGACCCATGGCTCCAGCCACATATGTAGCAGAGGATGGCCCTGTATTGCATTGATGGGAGGGGGGGCCTTTGGTCCTGTGAAGGTTGGATGATGCCCCAGTATAGGGGAATGCCAGGGTGGGGAGTGGGAGGGGGTGGGTGGGTGGGTAAAGGAGCACCCTCATATTAGCAGGGGGAGGGGGATTGGGATAGGGGATTTCCAGAGTGGAAACAGAGAAAGAGATAACATTTGAAACATAAATAAATAAAACATCCAATAATAAAAAAAATCATTACTTTAAAATTACTTTAAAATCATTGCAATTAGAATACTCTACTCAGGAAATAGTCAAGTAATTTGTGTAATTTTTCTATTATGTATAATTTTTAAATTCCTAAGAGACTTGAAACACACATATTGCACAAGTAAACATGAGTCAAATAATGAGCTCCAGTAGATGTTCATAAAGAACTTTGTCTTTTAAGTTTTCTATTTTGTCTACTTGTTGATTGTGTGCATGTGCATATTCATGAGTATGCGTGTGAGTGCATGTGTGTGTACATGAGTATGTGGAGACCATACATCAAGGTTGTGGATATCCTCCAATTGCCCATTACATGATTTTTTGACCACATATTGTGCCATTGTACTCTTCACATAAAGTAACTCTCATGAAAATGTGAGAGAAAAAAAAAAGAATTTCATGTTTGCATTTTGTTTTACAAGTAGCATAGACATAAGTTTGTAATTTCCATAAGTTTATCTATCTTTAAATTACAAATGAAAAATCAATAGCTATAAACCTAAAATACAGTGCTATTGGGTCTATATCCACCTCTTTTCTTCATTTCTGCATATGATGCTAAATTACCATTGGGTGTCATCATATTTCAATCTTTAACATTTGTGCAGAGCAAATCTACAGTGACAAACTTCTTTGTCTCTATGTTGTCCTCATTTGTCCTTCACTTTTGAAGGATAGTTTCACTCAGTACAATATTGCTGCTTTTATTTTTCTTTTGACACATTACATTTTTCTTCTTGTCACCTTCTAGACTTCATGATTTTTGATACGAAATCAGCTGTCAATCTTATTGACAGTCCCACGTATCTGAAAAAATAACTTCTATCATTCTTTTTAAGATCTTCTCTTTTATTTAGGTTTTGAGTGTTTGATAATGAGTCTCTGTGAACATACTTTGGTAAGTATCTTACTAGGATATTCATTTATGTTTCAGTTGTGGAAAACTAAGTATTTTATCAAACTTGAGAAGTGGGTGGCAAGTTGTCACATGCTCTATGTGTCATTTTCTCTGTGTTTCATTTCAACATTACTCATAATATGTGTGCTATATATCCCTGTCCTATCTCACTTATTTCTAAGTGTTTTTTGTTGTTGTCTTGTTTTGTGTGTTTGTTTTAACATTTTGCCCACTGGTGGTCATACATAATGATTTCAACTGATTTTCCAAAAATTTAAAATCCTTCCCTGCCTGGTCAAAATTGTTATTCAAACATGCTCTATTTTTATTTTGATTATCAGGTTGTTGGATCTAGAATCAACTAAGAGTCAGACCTATGAGAGAGTATTTTAGGACATTGCCAGAAAGGATTAACTGAAGGGAAATGACTATTTTACCTGGAGAGTATGATTCTTTTTCAAGGCTGTAAATAACAAACAAGGACAACCATATGGGAACAGGCCATTATCGGAAGACATCAACAAGAGCCAGGGATATGTCTTACTACCAGAGCCCAGCTGCCCTACTACAGCAAGCCCTGAGTATCCTAAAAGAGCTGACACATAAGAATATGACCTTAAGTCAATCTTATAAAGATGATAGATGCCTTTAAAGAAGAAATTATTAAATCTAGAATCACCAACATAAAGCAAGAGATGGAAGAGAGAATCAAAAGTAGATGATGCAATAGAAGAAATTGATATGTCAGTCAAAGAAAATGCTAAGTGTAAAAATTCCTGACCAAAAAAAATCAGGAAATTTGGGAGACATTGTGAAAAATCCTAACCTAGGCATAACAGGAATAGAAGTAAGTGAGGAGTCCCAGCTTCAAGGACAAGAAAATATTTTCTAGAAAATCATAGAAGTCGATTTCTCCAACCTAAAATCAGAGATGTCTATAAGCATACAAGAAGCTCACAGAAATCTAAATAGATTGAACCTAAAAAGAAAATCCTCCCCCAACATAATAACCAAAATACAAAATTCCAAAGAAAGAATATTAAAATCAGCAAGGGGAAAAGGCCAAGTAACATATAAAAGCAGTACCAGAATTACACTTCACTTTTCAACAAAGACTATAAAAGCTAGAAGGACCTGGGCAGATGTCGTGCAACCTCTAAGATCCCAGAGATGTCATCTCAGACTACTTTAACCAGAAGAATTCTCAGTCACCACAGATGAAGAAAGCAAGTTATTCTGAGATAAAGCCAAAATTAAACCATATTTATCCCTAAAGAAAATACTACAAGGAAAACTGCAACCCAAAGAGGATAACTACACTCCAAAAAACACAGGAAATAAATAATTCCACACCAGCAAAAACAAACTATGGAAAGTACGCATGCACACACACACATGCATATGCACACACATACAAACACCAAAACAATAAAAATAACAAGAATCAATAATCACTGGTCATTAATAGCTATCAACATCAATGGACTCAATTCCTCAATAAAAATACAGAGGCTAAGAGCATTGGATACAAAACTAGAATACACCATTCTGCTGCAGACATAGTAAATTTTTCTTTTAATGAATATTTTTATAAATAAAAATCTATTTTTCCCTGCTTTATACATTTTGTTGGCAATTGTATATGTGAATATGATAGCTTGGCATTTCTAGGTATTAAAATTACTCTTCTATTCAGATTTGGCTTTTATTTCTTATAGGTTTCAATTTTACTTTAAAAAATGATATTGGAAAGTTCACATTAGTTAATATTCCAGAAATATTTGCTTTGATGTCTGTCATTTCCCAGACATTTGAAATATATTAGCATAAATGCAGTGAGCAGTAAAAGAATAAGAAATGAAGAGCACTGTGGGGGATAGGAAGAAGAGGAGGAAAATAGAGGAGAGACAGAAAGGATAGGAAAACCCTTTCTTTTTTTAAAAGAATGGGTAGAAAGGTAATAAACAACTTTACTGATTTTCTCATAATATTTGTTTTAGGGCACTCCTTCAAAAATTAGCTAACTTAATTACCACTCCTCTCTACACTTTACTTCTTTATAGCACTCAACCCAAATCAGGTAAATAAGCTTATGGTAATTTTGATTTGGTATAGCTTTGGTTTGAGTATTTTTGTTTGTTTGTTTTGACCATTATTGACTTGGTTTAGCTTTCTAACTTTCCTTTCATACATAAATACTTTCAAAGTTTTTAAGCTTTGAAGTTATACTTAGAATATTTCTGCAATAGTTTTATCATCTTTATATCTTTGTGTCTAATATAACCTTTTGCTCCATGGGATAGCAGATTATTTGTTTGTTCTTAAATGTATTCAAGTGCTATTTTTTCATTTTTAGCTATACTACTTCCAGGAAAATTTAAAAGTTAGATAAAATAAAGATAAATGTTTTGCATGAGGGCTCCAAAAAATCCACAGAACAGTCCATTCTGATCTTTTCACAACCCTGTTTCCATAGCTGCAGTAATGATCTGCATTTCCAAAATAGGTACTTCTAGAACAATATTTCCTAAATATAGATAAACAGAAATCTATGCTACTTTCCAGAAGATTAAACTTTGAAGTGTTCATTGAGTTCAAGTAAAATTGATTGGCTAGATTCAGTGTGAAATCATTCGTCTGCATATATATTTGTATTCTGGTTAAGGTTCTTGGTATAAAATTATCATCCTACAATCTCCAAATTATCTACTATGTCCCATAGGTTTCATTCCAAGAATTCTTTGTAACATTTCTACATTATATGTCAAACTATATTACAAACTCAGCATAGTAGTACAGATAACTGCTCATTAATTTAGTTTTTCTAGGTGTGTTTAGTACAGAATGAAATTCTCTTCTTCAGTTATCTACAATATAACTGACAATAACTATTATTGTCCACAAGATATCTACAAGCTCTCTTTCTTAGCCTCGATTAGCTGCTCATTACTGGCTCTTATTTCTTTTCTTTTAATTCTATTATTTGCATTAAAGTATGTTCCCTTTTTCATAGATTCATGTTTATGTAATATCAAAGATCTTATTTATTTATATAAAAGCAGAATTCTTGTACCAAATATTGAGTAATGGCATACAACAGTAATTCTATTGTTCAAAAGGTGAGCCTACAGTCAAATTCTCCAAGAAACCAAAGGACTCTTCTTAATGTAGACCACTGGAAAGATTGTCAACACTAGAATACCATTTTATACAAAATTAAAGGAGTAGCTAAAAACGCACTATACTACCTTAGAACCCTGATGCTGAGCAAGTTTTAGGGTATACTCTTTTACAAGGAGTTTGTGAATTCTGAACATAAGAAATATGAATTAATTTAGAAACTGAGAGACATAACTAATATCCCTCAAAAATACTCAACCCCTAAGAACAATGGAGAATTTGATTTTTTATAAAGATTAATACTATTGTTTATTTTTTCAAACTAATAAGAATATACAGAATAGCTTTTTCCAAAAATTTTACAAGAGTTCATGTGCAATTATATTATTCCTTTGAAAGTGTGTAATTAATAAAACTTACAAAGAATTTTGGTGTATTTAATTCTACAAATAGAAAGTCTCTTTTGAGTTAGAAAATGTTCATTGTAATAGTAAGTTGTTACTGAATTTTGCACATGTAACTACTATATAGTTCAGTTTTACTGAATGCTAATGTTTTGTCACCTAAGAAAAGTCTTAAAATTAACATTTGTACATGGGATTAATTAGAAATACCTTTATGAGATATTTGTATCATTCTTATAAAATGAATTAATTCCATTTTATAAGCTGGAACTATAATACCATTTTAATTAAAATTCAGATTGAATGATGTGAAAATAACAGGTAAAAATGCAATAATGTAAAAAGCATTTTCAAATTAAAGTTTGTTCCTTTACATTCTATTTTGTTAAGAACAGTGGAGCAAAAGAATATTTTTATCTGTAAATCATTATTAAAATAAAATACTTCTGTTGTTGTTTTGGATTTCAATTTGTTATATTCCTCAGTCTTGATACAATAGAACCTTTGTTTTTCAAGGCAACAGTATAAAAAGATGGTTGAAAAGATTTAATAGTGATGTTTAGTGCAGTATGTAGATGGCATAGATAGCATAAATATGCTTCCGGGGTGTTTTAGGCAAACTCTTCTTAGTACACATGAGAAGGTTGCTCTTAAAGTCTGTTTTCTCCTGCTGTGTCTTCCCATTTCAACATCATGTTCTCATATGTGCACTCACTATGGTAACATCTGCCACTAATGTAATACAACCCAAAAAGAGCTCAGTATACTTTCAGCTTCCAAAAGGGAGAGTTAAGTAAACCAGTTTTGTATATAAATTTCTTAGTCTTAGAATTTTTGGAATGGCAGCAATAAATAAGCTAATATATGAAATTGCTTTCCAAAGATAGGAATTATTGAAATAACTGTGTCCAAAAATATAAGTGTGTTTTAGGAATTTAGTATGGACATAAATTGAACATGTACATTGGCTATATGTTACATTGTCAAAACCAGGAATAGAATCTTAAAGTTATCTTTTATTTAGAGAGTCAAAAATGGTAGAAGGCAATGCATTAGCATGGCAAAGACGTATCTTCTGTCTCTTCTTTAACTAGCAGATTATATAGGACAGAAAAAAAAAAGAATGAAACCAAACAAATTTTACTCTTGTCTTTCTGGATAAATCCATTCTGTTGTGAGATTTGTGGAGTTGATGCCTTTGTCCCAATTTGCTTTTCTCTGTGGAGAACAAAGGGAAGGGATGGATTGAGAATACCAAGGCTACTAGCTCCTGTGTTCTTTCTGCATCAGTCTTTTGTATGACACCAAACTGGAGCTTAACTCACGGCAAACAAAACAATAACAATGTGGATAAAATGAAGCACAAATGTGCTCTTGTTATAAAGGATGAGCAATGCTACTATCTGAGATAACTGAGAGAATAGGCAAAGAAATTTTACAGTACTGTAAGTAGAGTGTTACAAGTGATTTTGGTAAGGAGTCAAAGACACCATAAAGATTTGAGAAGACTGGCCCAAAATGAATGTGAGGATACAAATGGAAATTGAAGTAAACACTGCAGTGCCTGCACCATTGCTAACAAATCACTATACTGTACACATGCCTTAGAGTTTAATGAAGAGCTAAATTTAAAGTGATGATAAAGAATAGATGATGGGATAGTCTTAGTTGTCAATTTGAAATAATGTAAAATCACCTGGGAAGAGGTCTCAATGAGTCTACATTAGCTTAGTCTGTGAGCATGTTTGTGATGGATTTCTCTAGTTGGGCTATTGAGGTAGGAAGACACGCCTTCATCATGACTTCATTGGCTGTACCCTGAATAACAGAGTAGAAAAAGCAGGCTGAACAGTAAGTATCCTTGCTTTCATATTCTTAGCCCTTAGGTTGGTTATGGTTGCTTCTATTTCCTCCCTTGATTTCCCAATAAAGATAGACTTGTTCCTGGAATTGTAACCCAAATACACCCTTTCTTCTTTCTTAAGTTAGGGTTTTTATCGCTATGGTAAAACACTGGTAGCAAAATCAACATGAGGAATGTCTTAGGTATTATTTTTCTGTGAAGAGACACCATGACCAAGGTAACTATTATTTTAAAAAATGATAATTAATTGGGGCTAGCTTACAGTTTCAGAGGTTCAGTTCATTATCTTCATGGCAGTAACCATGACAGCCTACATGCAAACATGGTACTGGAGAAAGAGCTGAGAGCTCTACTTCATGATCTGAAGGCAGCCAGAGGAGAAGCTTGAGCACTAGGAAACTTCTAAGCCTGCCTACACAGTGACATTATCCAACAAGGCCACATCTATTCCAAAAAGGCCACACCTCCTAATAGTGCTACTTCCCATGGGGCAAGTATATTCAAAACACCACAGGTAGAAGAGCATTGTTTCATTTTACAGCTTGTAATCCATCATCCAGAAAAGTCAGCACAGGAACTCAAGGCGGAATCCTAGAGATAGAAATTAATGGCAGAGGCTTGGAAGAATGCTACTTACTGGCCTGCTCCCTTTTTTTTGCTCAGCCTGCTTTCTTATACTACACAGGACTACCCATCTACAGGTGGCATTACCAGTCTGTAATGGGCCCACATTTATCAATTGTTGAAAATGTTTCACAGGCTAATATGGTAAAGGAGTTCGGTCATTTGAGATTTCTATTTCCCAAAAGACTCTTATATGGTACAATTTGACATAAAAACTAGGCAGAAGAGGCTCTAAATCTAGTTGTTTCAGTGTATTTTTATCACAGCAACAGAAATTCCATCAGAAAAATATTGCTGAAATAAGTATCAACTAAGTGAAAAGGAGGTAGTTAATCTGTCATTTCTATTTAAAGGCAAAGGAAAAGAGGTAGGAAGACTGAAAAAATTCACAACAAATATGTGGGATTTGCCTGAGGAGATATAGATCAATATCTATTCCCCTGATTTAAGCACTGACATAACAAAGAAATAATGATACTCAAGTCAAGCTTACACAAGCCAAGTGAATCAATGAGTGTATTGAAGTTACCTACTGGAACTTGGATGTCTCAAATGCAGTTGCATCACTAAAACTTCCATTGATTTGTGGGTAATGACTCCCAAAAGTATCACCACTAGAGTTATAACCACAGTCATTCTTCCGTGTGTTAAATACCTAATATTCCCTCAAAACTATGTGTAATTTGGAAAACATTAATTGTGTTGGTTAGAATCTCAAATGGGAGTGACTCTCTGTATGTCTGTGGGCTCCATTACTTTTCCCATACTCCTAATTATCATTGAATTATTTTAATTACTTTGTTAAAAGGAATGGGACTAAACATTCTGCTTCATGGTAGTGAATATTCATATTCTGCCGTGGAAGAAATAATTCCAATCTTGCAGCCTGGTGGGAGAGGAGTATGAAACACGAAATCAAGGTGCACTTGATCAGAAACTGACAAATTGGCAACATACAGACTGGGAAAAAAATCTTCACTAACCCCACATCTGATAGAGGGCTAATATTCAAAATATATAAAGAACTCAAGAAGCTAACCTCAAAAAAAAAAAATAACCAATCAAAAATGAGGTATAGAACTAAACAGAATTCACAACAGAGAAATCTCGAATGGCCAAGAAGTACTTAAAGAAATGTACAAAGACCTTAGTGATCAGGTAAATGCAAATCAAAACAACCCTGAGGTTTCACCTCACATCATTCAGAATGGCTAAGATCAAAAACTCAGGTGACAGCAGATGCTGGTGAGGATGTGGAGAAAGAGGAACACTCCTCCATTGCTGGTGGGATTGCAAACTGGTACAACCACTCTGGAATCATTCTGGTGGTTCCTCAGAAAATTGGAAATAGATTGACCTGAAGACCCAGTTTTACTACTCCTGGACATATACCCAAAATATGCACTACCATGGCACAGGGGCACAAGTACCACTAAGTTCATAGTGGCCTTGTTTGTGATAGCTAGAAGCTGGAAAAAACTCAGATGTCCCACAACAGAAGAATGGAGAGAGAAAATGTGGTTCATTTACACAATGGAATACTATTCGTCTATTAAGAACAAGAACATGATGAGTTTCACAGGCAAATGGATGGAACTGGGAAAGATCATCCTGAGTGAGGTAACTCAAACCCAAAAGGACATGCAATGTATGTACTCACTAGTAAGTGGATATTAGCCAAAAAGTATAGAATACACAGGATACAGTCCACAGAACTCAAGAAGGTTAACAAGCAGAAGGGTCCAAATAAGGGTGCTTCAATCTCACTTGGGAGGGAGAAGAAAACAATCATAGGGAGTAGAAGGAGGGAGGAACCTGGGTTGGAGATTGGAAGGGCAAAAGAGGAACATAATCAGGTATTGGGTGGCAGGAACATGAGTGAAGTTTTGAGGGACATCAGAAAAAATGGAAACAGGCAATTCTGGGAGGTGAGAGATAGGGGTATCCTCTATAATGTACAAGAGACATGGAAGCTAAGATGACTCAAAGAGCAGGACCTCAGATGAAATGTTCAACAGTGGGGAGAGGGAACTTGTAGAGTTCACCTCCAGTAGAAAGACAGGACATCAAGTGGAGTGATGGGGTTGCCATCTCACAGTCAAAAAATCTGACCCAGAATTGTTCCTGTCTAATAGAATGATAGGAACAATAATGGAGGAGACTGAGGGAAAGGACATCAAGTAACAGGCCCAATTTGGGGTCCATCTCAAGGGGAAGCTCCAAGGCCTGACACTATTACTGAGGCTATGGCGTGCTTACAGATAGGAGCCTAGCTAGCTAGCATGGCCCTTCCTCCAAGAGGCCCAATAAGAACCTGGCTGAGACAGATGCAGATACTTATACCCAACCAAAAGACTGAAGTCAATGACCATTGTGGTTGAATTAGGGAAGGGCAGGAAGAAGTAGAGCTAGAAGGCAACCCTATAGGAAGATCAGCAATCTCAACTAACATGCACTCCTAAGATTTCTAAAACACTGAGCCACAAACCAGGTAGCATACAGGAGCTGGTCTGAGAGGCCCCTGATACATATACAGCAGAGGACTACCTGGTCTGGCTTCAGTGAAAGAAGATGCGCCTAACCTTGGAGATACTTGAGGCTCCAGGAAGTGGGGAGATCTGGAGTGGTGGGTTTGGGTACAGGAGCAGGGATGAGGAAGAATGTGACCAAGCCAGCTCAGTCAGTCAATGGGATATCCAGGGAGGGATGGAGGATTAAAAAAGAAGAAGACAATTATACAGCACTGTAGCATGACCCCAGCCAGTTCTATGGCTGAAGTGGGTTTATGTTTTCCCAGTCTACTTTTATACCATTTTAAGTACATGCAAATAATAAGATTAGTTCTAGGTCAAGGAACAGACAAGGCAATAAACAAAGTCCTGTAAACATTGTTTCTGGGGGCTTATCAGGATGACCAAGACAAAAAGAATACTACACATTCCTTGGCTAAACCTGCTCTAAGATTTGCATTAACCCAAATGTAAATAAATATTCTTAATCTGAATCTAATTCTAAGTCCCAGTCCAAAGTTAAATTCCTGCTGGCACCTACTTCCTTGACCTAGCCCAATGGCAAGTTCCTGCCAAATTCCTACAAGGCAGCCCCCAAAGCACTCCACAGGAATAGGATGAGGAACTGAACCATGGGAGGGAGGACGAGGAGGGCAATACTGTCAGGACTGTAAAAAAAGATTAAAGGTAACTATTTTTAAATTTTTTTAAAAAGTACTTTGGAAATAACTAGGAGAAAGAAAGCAAGGGACAAATTCCCTTGATGTTAAGGGCACCGAGTTTCAGCTGGCAGCCTCTCTACTTGTTTTTATCAAGGATGCTCCCTGCTATTTACTAGGGAAGATGAAAAACTGAAATCACTGCCCATACTCCTTTTTTAAAAGTAATTTTTATTAGAACAGAGCTGTGTTTACTAGCTAAAAAATAAAATCCATAGATAAAATGGATGCATGTGCTCATCAACTGTATACTTGGTAAGAAATCAGAAGACCTAAGTCATTTTTAAGGTTATTCTTCTCATAAGATATCCTGAGGCCAAGAGTAGCCAAGGTGTTTTAGAAAACCCAGTCATAACTTCATGAGCTTGCTGCAAGGGATATTTTTGAATTTATCTTCTTGATTTTTTTCAAGACACTAAGCAGCTTCTCAAGTTAAAGCAGGTCCAGGGGCAAACTTTGATGTTACTTGTGTGAGTTGGTTTTACTATTGCACAGAAAGCAGTTGCATGATCAACTTGTGATTACATTTACTAATGTTTTGAAGGAAAGCCTAAGAGACTAAGAAGAAGTTTAGTGCAGAATTACAATTTCCATGCATGAAGAATTTGTCACCTTAGCTATAAACTAGAACTCCCAGATTGTGTGTGTGTGTGTGTGTGTGTGTGTGTGTGTTATATGTGTGTTATTTTCTACAAAGCTGGTTGAGTAAGTAGAACTTCTATGACTGAAAAGCTAATATAATGCAGTTCTAGACCCAAATCTCCAGCTGTGAGCAGTGCTGTTTGACCTAACATCCATGTGACTATCAGGTAAATGCATTTTGCAAAGTACAAACCAACTACCATCTTCCACCAACTCAAATGTTAATAATATCATCAGATATACCATCTAAGGAGTATACCAAAATTTTCCTACTTGGCTTTAGCCTGTCTTCCTGATGTCTCCATCAATATATTTGGAGAATGTCTTGATTTATGACTTCCTATATTTCTGTTATTATAAAAACTCCATGAAATTATTGTCATATTGAAACTTGGTATTTGAATAAACTAAATTTGTGTTCCTAGGAGACAGTCACCTTTATTTTCTCGTGAATAAACTATACGGCGTTCTTTGTGAAGGAGGAGTTGTATTTCTTTACATAGGGCTTTCGTTAACGGAGCAGTGTAAGTACAGTTCCAGAAGAGGCTGAATATCAGAAAAGTAAGCAGAAGCATGTCTTGATTAAATGGGAAAGCCATAGATATCGGTGTTCACCTTAGGAGAAGAATCATTTTGCAAACAGCAACTTTTTGAGAATTGAAGATACTTGAAGTAAGACTTTGAAAACCCTTTGTCTCAGTATGCATAGATTGAGAGATGTGAGGCCCTAAGATTTTGTATTTGTTCTGCTACATTTCAGACTTCTATAGGTTTGTTATGCTTTTCTACTCTATTTTATTTCAAATGTGAATATTTATCATCGATCTATTATGTCTTAGAATTGTAATTTTTCTTGAGTCTAAAATGATACTTTGGACTCATACTGAAATGAGTTCATGTGTTGAGAATGTTGGGTGTAATAAATTCAGTTTGCATTGTAAAATAGACATAAATCTTGGTGGTCAAGAATACAAAAGAATGTTTTATTTTAAGTGTGTCCCCCAGGGGTTTCTGTATTTGAATTCATAGTATGGCAGTGTTAAGACATGATACAGGACATTTAAGATATCAGGCAGGTGACAGAGGATATAGTTCAGTGTAGACTTCTTGGTAAGCATCAACAATACATTGTTGTTGTTTTTTTTTCACAGACAATATAGAAACAGAAGGACTGCTTGATACAAGCAAATTAAGGTATTAGGAATGCTGACACTGAAAGTACTAAGGCAATTTTTCCAAGGTCCTGGTAAAATTCCTTATTAGATACTTGTTATAAAAGAGAATACTGGCTTTTCAATCATCTCTGATTGCTGGTTTCATCATATGGTCTCTCCATTTTGCATATATTTGCAGCATACTATATCACCTTCATCCTACAAAACTGTAAGCTGAATACAATTGTATCATTTATAAGGTATCCACCTTCAAACATCTGTTATGACATCATAAAAATGTACTGCAGGCTTCATTTTAAAGTCTAAATTTTTAATATATTTACCTTGCAAGTAATTATCACATCAAATAATTAAAT
This sequence comes from Mastomys natalensis, assembly GCA_021653895.1. NCBI lineage: Eukaryota > Metazoa > Chordata > Mammalia > Rodentia > Muridae > Mastomys > Mastomys natalensis. The sequence continues at coordinate 86,484 of JAJTUV010002567.1, read as the reverse complement.
TATTTTTTTTAAGAAATGTGGTATACAGCGAAAGCTCGAGCATATACTTCCATAAAACACTAACAGAATTTTATCTAATCACTAATGTTTATAAGATGCTAATATGTTCAAATTTAACTTGTTTATAATCATTAATGAAGAATCAAAAGTGAAAGTCACTATTAAAAACACATTAGTTTGTTTTTAATTTATAGTAAATCAAATGACATTAAGAGCATGTTTTGTTACTTTGATAGTAATAAAATGGTTTTCTATTGCTCAGATTTTTGTTTTACATTTTCTCTTTGTAAGTACATAGATTTGATTTTAATTTTTTCTATAACAGAATTATTTCTACTTCATATTGGTTAAATGCCAGAATGATGCAGTAGATGACATGCAGAATGCAATGTTTTAGTTTAGGAAGGAGATCGTGCAGGCAGATTCAGTGGGTTTGAAACGCCAAGTAATTAAACACCTGGAGATGAAGGGCACTGTCCCTGATTGAATTCTGGCAAGCTTATCTTATTTCAATAATCATAGAATCATAGCCAGGTCATGGGTTTCTGGGATTGGGGAAATAACAATCCTGCCAGCATAGTTCTCTCCAAAAATGTAGAAAATAAAACACGGCACAAAGGCTGAAAACATCCTTCAATTTATACTGAAACTGGCAAATTTTTGTAACTAGAAAACATATTAATACTTTGTAAGGCATATAGCAAAAGGAAAATGGTGGCTAATTTCTTATAGGCCTATACTTTCCTTCTGAGACATTGAAAATCTTTTGGACACATGAACAGGTCACAGTGATTTCACAGCACTATGAATGCATTAACTTGATCTGAACCATTTTTTTATACTATGTAATTATTTTTACAATGAATTAATTTCATTTAGTATAAAGAATAAGTTAACTTTAAAAACTAGATTCCAGAAAGACAATATATTATCTTTAGTGGAAAAGTGATGTGAATTACAGAATCAGAGAGGACTTCCAGAGAAGGTAGAAAGGCATCAATCCACCCACAAAACTTTCAAATGAAAATTTGTCTTGTCTATAAGCTGTGCATGCATAAAGTGCAACAGAGACTGACTGAATGGCCAACCGATGACTTTTCCAACTTGATACCCATCTCTTGTGAGAGACACTATTAGTGATACTCTGCTATGCCTATAGACAAGAACCTAGCATAACTGTTTCCTGAGAGGCTTCATCCAGAAGCAGATGGAGGCACAAGAAGAGGCCTACAGTGAAACATCAGGAAGAGCCACGGGATTCTTGTGGAAGAGTGAGGGGGGATAGAATTGAGCAAGTTGGAAGGGTCCAGGACACTGGAAGAAGACCTACAATTTCAACTCACCTGGGACCATGGGAACTATCAGAGTCTGGGCCATAAATCAGTGAGCATGCAGGAAGTGGACCTACATTCCTTAGACATTTGTAGCAAATGTGCAACTTGGTCTTCATGGGAGTACCCTAACAAGTGGAACAGGGGCTGTCCCAGTCTCTGTTGTCTACCATTGGATTCCCTTCCCCTACCTACACTAGTTGGACTGAGACATAAAATTAAATAAAGGAATGGTTTGTTTTAGCTCACATTATCCATGGTTTTAGTCTAAGGTTTCTTTCTCCATTGCTTTATATGGCTATTAACCATATCAGAAGTCTGCATAAAGCTATCCACTTAAAGGTGGCAAGAAAACATGAAGAGATATAAGGCTATTATCTCAAAGTTCTCTTCAAGGGCATTCTCTCAACAAGCTAACTTTTGTTAAATGCTACATATCAAAAAATTTTAAATCTTCTAACATTTCCATAGGCCAACTTCCAACCCTTCTAACATCTGGGATTTTAGGAGTATTCCAAATGCTAGGCATAGCTAGACAGGTTAACATAGAGGCAAATGTGCTCTTGGCTCCACTTTACTGTTTCTGTAGTTCTTTTATATTTGAAGAAAATATTATAATACCACCTCATATGCTATTCAATGTATGCAGAATAAAGGCTTTGGATAATCATAATTTAAATGTGAAAAATTATAAGGTGCTAAGTAGAATCTAAACTACTACACTTCACTTGAAATGTTAAGATAGGGAGTCCAGCCCCCTGGCAATGGGCAAAAATACACATTGTTGGTATTCGTGTTCTTATATACATCAGGGGTAGAGCAGATGGCAAATTTTTGTTCATCCTAGCTTGATGCCTGGCTTGGTAGCCAAAAGCTATCTTATGCCTAGGACTCATAAAACTCAATTCAAATCAAATCAAATCCAGGTAGCACCATGTAGGATGAGGAAGACAGGCATAGATTTGAGGAGCGCCACACTACCCATAGACCTTCCCTCTATCCCTAGGCACAGTAATGTCATAGACTTCTGCTTCCCACCATGCCACTCAGCATGGATGGAGAATGTCATTGAAGAGTCTGACAGCCAGGTGGCCAGCCTGCAGCAGGAGCCACCAAAATGTGTGGTGGTCAAATGGGAGAGAAAGAGAATTGGAACAAGTTGAGCATTATAAAGAGGTAAAACTAGAAACCCCAATACCTCAGGTCCTAGCCCAAGGTACTGCTGAAAGCCATGTCTGAGCTGCTGGATATGCAGCATCAGGGGTCAGTGTCTGTCGATGTCCATGGCTTATATTACCACAAGAGAACATGAGGATGTCCCTAGTCAGGACAGACACTGGGACCACAAGAGTCTCCAAAGGCTGTGCATAATGGGCCCTGGACCTCCTTGGATACTGTGCTCTAGAGTGCTGGTACCATCTCTCACCAGCAGCAGCACTCTGGAAGGTGGTGTACCCTGTGTCCAGGTTTCACAGTGGAGCTGGCCCTGGTTGCTGGGGGTTGAGCCAGTCCCTATGAGAATGTAAGTGTGGTAAGAGCTGACCTCACTACTCAACTCCTGTTGTAGGGCACAGCACAGAGTTGATGGCCCACCCCAATCATCAGTACCACCTCCAGCAATCAGGAAATCTTTCCACAGGGTTATGAACTCAGAAGAGCTAGCTCTATCATTCGCTAGGTATAACACTTGGGAGAGCAGAACCTGCACCTCTCCTGGATAGCACAACAAAGCTGATCCTGGTGGCCGGGGTACAGGTGAGCCTACCTCAAGGGTAAAGGCATGGGAATGCTGCCCATGCCAGCAGTCATCTTTCATGAAATGGCATGGGTGTAGGGGTGAAGCTTTTCTCTCCTTGATCCTCACTACCTGCAGCAGTTGGAAGAGATGGCTAAAAAGGCAGGTGCATTGCTGCCCCTCGAAGAATGCAGCACATGGAAGAACAACCCCTGTCTGTACCTTGCTTATGCAGCACAGTAGAGCTCTCCTGGTGGAGGGGGCACAAAGTTCACAGCAGGAACACAGGAGAACTTTCCCTGCCACTCACCTCGAGTAAGGTGGCCTAGTGTGCGTGTGGGGGTGATGCCATCCACCTTCTCCACAGGAAGAGTAGTCCCTTGAGTCATGAGGGCAGAAGAGCTAGCCCTTCCCCCTTACTGGTTATAGAACTTGGGAGAGACAGCCATGCACCTGGGGAACACAGTACAGGTTCCCTCATGATAAAGGCAGGTGTGAGTCAGCTCTGAGAGTGTGAGAGCAGAGAACTGTCCCAGCCCCTCACTGGCTATAGCATTTGGGAGAGTGTGCCTTGTACCCTGACTGGGAAGCACGGTGGTGCTTGCTCTGGAGATGTGGATGTATGTAGGTTAGCTTCTAGGGCATGAAAGCAGGAGAGCTGACTCCTGCCAATGGCAGCATTCATTAGCATAGGCAGAGAAGTGATGGAGTTTGCCTTGGTGGTGGAGATAAGGGAAAGCTTGTAGGGTAACCAGCTCTGCTACCAGCAATGCCCAGATCAAGAGCTTTGAGATGGCTCCTCCTAAAATCTATTTTATCTGGAAATGGTTGGGACACATGAAATGACCAGTTCTGCTATTCTAAAGCTGCAGAATCTCCATGACACAGGACAAAAACAAGATAACCAGAAGGAACTCAAAGATCATCCAATATTGATGATGTAACAACAGCCAATGACCTAGAGTGAGACCAATGACTCACTGAAATGAACATTTGGAAGTGAAGATACGTGGACAGAGAGTGTGGTGGATTGACTATGCTTGGCCCCTAGGAAATCATACTATTAAGAGGTGTGGTCGTATTGGAAGAGGTTTAGCTTTGTTGAAGGAAGAGTTTGATTGTGAGGGTGAGATTTTGAAGTCTCCACCTATGCTCAGGCTCCACCCACTATGTAATGACACCCTCTTGCTGGCTGCCTATGGAAGACAGTCTCCCTCTGCCTGCCTTGCATCAAGATGTAGAACTTTAAGCTCTTTCTCCAGCATGATGTCTGCCTGAATGCAGGCATGCTTCACACCATGATAATGGACTGAACCTAAGAAACTGTCAAGCCAGTACCAATTAAATGTTGTCCTTTATAGAGGTTTTCTTGATAATGGTGTCCCTTCACAGCAAAGGAAACCTTAACTAAGATAGAAGTTAGTACCTGTGACTGGAGTATTGCTGTGATAGGCCTGACCATGCTTTTGTTTGGAGGAATGTGGATTTGGGGAATTGGATTTGAAAAGCCATGGAATACTTTAAGTGGGATTTAATGGGCCATCATAGTAGAAGCATTGAAGACAGTGGTATTGAGTGTAATTTGAACTCTGCATATTATTGTTCTTAGGTTGTTTTGGTGGAGAATATTTCTGCTTTTTGCCCTTGTCTGAAAAGTCTCCCTGAGGCTAAGGTGAAGACATTCAGATTAATTTCACTGACAAAGGAAAGTCTCAAAAAAGCCCAGCATTGACTTTGTCACCTGGTTACTCTCATGAAGAGTGTTTTGATCAATCATTTCAAGCTTAGAAAGGACAAATAAAAGATATATGATTCAAGTATCAAAGGGACACTAGGAAATACAAAGGAGCTAAATTCTGTGTTCAAGGATATTAAATGGAATTAAGAGAGTGGTGATCTTGGGGAAAGATCCCACCTACAAAAGCTTATTGTTTATGCTTTTTCAGTTATCCAGAGGACAATTATGTTAGGCATTATAATAATCTGGTTATTGTTTTCATTTGGACATTTAGTCTGAAATTTACTACAATCCAGACTGGAAGGCACACCTATGATCCAGATCAAGAAGCTAGAAGCCACAGGCTTTTGATCCGGATTGTGACACAGGATGACACATACTTTTGATCTGGATCTTGAGGCATAGTGTGCATGAAAAGCTTAGAACCAGACATGGTGTTACATGCCTTTAATTCCAGGAAACAGATGCAAGCAGATTTCTGAGTTTAGGAGTTTAGGGCCAGCCTAATACAGAGCAAGTTCCAGGTTGAAAAAAAAAAAAACTTAAGTGCAAGTATGGTATTATATGCCTTTAATTCCATCACACAGGAGACAGAGGCCTTTAGATCTCTGACTTCAAGGCCAGTCTGCAGAGCAAGTTCCAGGAAAGCCAAGATTAGGCACTGAAGGAGTTGGAAAACAGAAGCTGATGATATAATAGAACAAGTCAGGCCACGTTCCAGCTCCATCAAGCAACAAAATTTTGCAGCTTTAGCCATGTGGCTCTGGCTTTTGAATCAACAGAATGGGTCATTGGGACAATTGATCCTGGTTATCTGAAGCTATGAAATCAGCAGAGATTAAGAAGAGACCAGGATCACTGGTGTAAAATCTTCAGGGAAGTGTTTTCAGAGAGCAAAATAAAGTTGTATTTCAAATATAGCCAAGATTGTACCTCATGTTGTAGCTATACTTGGTACTGTATAAAGATCACCCTAGTCATACTGGTTTTGAAGGCATGAAGGAATCATCGACAGAAGGTGAGGCTTAGCACTATCAGAGGCCAGGAAAGGCCAAAGGTGAAGGTATAGTCTCAATAGCAGTTGACTGCCCAGAAGTGAAGGGGTCATGGAAAAAAGTTTAGCCTTAGCACAATGAGGAAAGTCTATGAGAGGCTATTGGTGAAGCATTGTTATAGCAGAAGACCCTGACATATAGCTGATACCAGTACCATGGGATAACCACCAATAATAGTAGCAGCAGTGGAGTGGAGTCAACCAGAGCCTAGAAGAGGGCAGAGCTGGAGAAATTACCCAAGCCCTTTGGAGGAATCCAGAAGATCCTGTGTGGATCCCAGCCATTATCTTGGATACGCCAAGATGTTAGAGATGCCACAGCCATGGGATACATGCCAAGGAAAACTGCTAACAAGTAGTGTAATCAGGAGAAAGACATTTGTTGGAAATCTGAAGAGTTATTTGACATCAGACATGTTGTGGCAGAGTTTAGTTTACCAGTTTGTTTTTGGTCTTGCTTTGGTTCAATATTTCCTTACTATAACAATTTGGAATGCTATTGTATATCCTGTGCCATGATATATTGGAAATATGTGATCTTTTTGATTGATTTTAATTTTATGGGGGATTACAGTTGAATGATTGCATAAATCTCCGAAGAGACTTTGAACTTCTAATATTGTTGAGACTGCTATAGACTATGGGGACTTTTGAAGTTGAGCAAATGTATTATGTTATTCCTAACTATGGTCCCCATAGACTCATAGGTTTGAACAAGTCTAGGAGGGTCCCAGGGAGTGAAATGTAGTGGTTTGAATATGTTTGTATAGCCTTGTTGGAGGAAGTTTGTCACTGTGGGGGTGAGCTTCGGTGGTCTTTTCCTATGCGCCAGCTAGTGTGGAATGAGACCCTCCTTATGGTTGTCTGTTGAAGATAGTTTCCTTCTGCCTGCCTTGGAATCAATATGTAGCACTCACAGCTCTTTCTCCATCACTGTGCCTGTCTGGCCACTGCCATGTTTCCCACCATAGTGATAGTGGGCTGAACCTCTAAAACTGTAAGTCAGCCCAAAATGTTGCCTTGATCATGGTATCTCTTCATAGCAATGGAAACTCTAACTAATCGAGACATATATACTGTGGGAAATACTGTGACACACTACATCTTTCATGAGATGTTTTCTATGCTTTGAATATTTTGTTGTTGGTGATAGTGGTGTGTTGTTGTTGGTGGTGGTGGTGGTATGTGTGTGTTTGTGTGTGTGAGTGCGTGTGTGTGTGTGTGTGAGTGTGTGTGTGTGTGTGAAGATTGCAAGAGCAAAGGGCAGATATGAGGAAATAGTAAGATGAGTATGACTTAAGCGCCTGATGGGAAACTAACAAAGAATCAATAGAAAAGTAAAAATAAAAAAGATAGTATGCACAGCACACTGAGATGAAGAATGCATACAGAAAGCCATAATTAGTATGCTACCTAAGAAGTTGATGTGACCATATATACAGAACACTATCTAGAGAAACACAAGTTGTATTTTATGGTGGAAAATATAAAGTAGAATAAATTTACTATTGAAAAAATGGCCAGCAACAGTATTTAATCATAAATAAAGTGAATAAATAATAAACATAAGCATCAGGTAGTTGTCAAGCACTTAGGCCACATTTTGACAAAATATCCTATTTTCACAAATAAGAGCTAGCATTTAAACACAATGATCATTTAAAACAGATAGAATGGGAATGCACAAAACCTGAGCAAGCGACATTCTGACAAAATCACAGTATAGAGTACAGAAAGGTAGGCACAATAGCAAAGGAGCTAATGGAATAGCTTTGATTGCTGATGTGCAAGACAGAATAAGTTTTTTTGATGGTGTGTATGTCTTAAGTCAGCCATGTACCAGGGCAGGTCTTACTGCAAGACCAGCTGGGCAGCTCAAACTGGACTCAATGGAGAAAAAAGAAAGAAATCTCAAAGTTAGGTGGGGAAAGATGGGAGCGTGGTTATAGAAGTTTGGGTGGAGGGGAGATACATTCAAAACACATTGTAGAAAATTGTCAAAGAATAAAATACTGTTTAAAAGAATATGATAAAAATATATTTAAATATAAGTTTTAGAGTACTAATTTAGAAGTAGATAAATAGCTATAAAGTAACGGATAAGCATGCTACAATCCACAGACCCAGAGAAGCTAAGTAACGAGGATGGCTCAAAGCAAAGAGGCATGAATATCCCTAGGAAGGGAAAATAGAATAGATATCACAGGCAGAGGTAGGGACAGGGAGAACAGGGGGATCAGATATGGGGTGGATGTAGAGAGACACTACTGGAAGAGACAACTGGAAATAGGAGTCATCTTGGGGACAAGTTAAAATCTTAGTACAATGCAAGCTCCCAGGAATCTACGAGGGGGACCCTTGCTAAGACTCCTAACAATACAGGATATGGACATTAGCTGGACATTTCCTTTAACTAGGCAAGATTATCAGTGGAGGGATTGATATGCCAACACAGCCACAAAACCGTCAACTTATGATTTGTCCTACCTAAATCCGGGGTGGGGTAAAGGTGGCATAGAAATTGTGCCACCAATAACTGGTCCTGCTTGAGATCCATGCCACAGAGGAAGCCCAACCCTGACACTGCCTGGAGGGTTGGAATACAAAGTCTAGATAGCCCAGAGGCCTAGTATAGAACCAAACACAAATGTTTCAAAAAGAAAAAAAAAAATCAGTGAAATGCCTAATGTTACTCTATTATACTCAGAGATTGGTGCTTAGCCTTGTTGTCATTAGACAGGCATCACCCAGCAACTAATGGAAAGAGATGCAGAGAGTCACAGTCAAACATTTCAAGGAACTTGGGGAATCCTGCAGAAGACAGAGAGGAAGAATTGTAGAAGCCAGAGGAATCAAGGACACCACAAGAATGCTCATAGAATCAACTAATATGGGATCAATGGGGTTCACTAACACTGAACTAACAACCAGCAACCCTGCACAGTTTTGAATTAGGCCCTCAGCATATACATTACAGTTGTGTAGTATGGTCTTCTTGTGGGATTCCTAACAGTGGGAAAAGGGTTTGTCTCTCAATCTTTTTCAAGCTTTTGGGACCCTTTTATTACTGAGTTGTCTTTTCTACCCTTAATATGAGGGAGGTTGACTAGTCTTACTTCAACTTGATATGCCATGTTTGTTTGATAACTGTCTTAGTTAGGGTTTTACTGCTGTGAACAGACACCAACACCAATGCAAATCTTATAAAGGACATTTAATTGAAGCTGGCTTATGGGTTCAGAGGTTCAGTCCATTATCATCAAAGCAGGAACATGGCAGCATCCAGGCAGGCATGGTACAGGAGGAGCTGAGAGTGCTACATCTTCATTTGAAGGCTGCTAGCAGAATATTGGCCTTCAGGCAGCTAGGATGAGGGTCTTAAAACCCACACCTGCAGTAACACACCTATTCCAGAAAGGCCACACCCATTCCAACAGGGCCAAACTTTCTATTAGTGCCATTTCCAGGGCCTAACATATACAAACCATCACAATAACCATGGGAGCCCTGCCCTTTTAAGAACAGAAATGGAAGAGAATTGGATGGGGTGTGGACAAAGCAAAGGTGGAGGAGAGGTATTGGGAGAAGAGACAGGAAAAACTCCAGTCATGACATAAATAATAATAGTATAGATAATTTTTAAATAAATAAAAAATAATAAGGAAAAATTGTAATGGGACTGTAACAATCTAAATTTCTCCAAAATTATAACTTTGGACAGAAAGAAATTCATTTTGAGAATTAATAAATAATTTTCTGGGTCTTTTGTGTTGCTCTTAAGACATGACAACTAAATCTCTTCTCACTAGAATTAAGATAATTGTACAGAAAAAAAGACATCTTAAGACTAATGGAGACTATTTGCTACTCATTCCATATTCATTATTTCCAGTGAAATAACATCAAGCATCACAAGAAAAATCAAAGTGAAATAAATTACAATAAGCTATGATGTTTTACATAATTGATCTACTTTTTTAGTTTAATTGTAATAAAGAAAAATAAAAAGTCATAATAGAGATTAAAAACGATAGAGAAATTCTGAAAAAGATGTATGTGTGTGTGTGTGTGTGTTATGTGTGTTTATGTGTATATGTATAGGTCATTCCTCACCTCACATGTCAATCATCACCTTCAGCCTTGATTGAGAATGTTTCTTCATTGTTTGCTTAATTTTAGACTTCACAATACTCTTCTTTCTGTCTCCCATTTTACCTTTGGAACACTATGATTAAAGTCAGTTACTACCATCTACCATGCCAAATATTTACATGAATCCTGTGGATTTAAACTATGGTTTTCACCGAGCAGTGATGGCATATGCCTTTAATCCAGCACTTGGGAGGCAGAGGCAGGCAGATTTCTGAGTTCCAGGCCAGCCTGGTCTACAGAGTGAGTTCTAGGACAGCTAGGGCTACACAGAAAAACCTGTCTCAAACAAACAAACAAACAAACAAATAAATAAATAAAAAGTATGGTTTTCAAATTAGTGCTGCAAATGCTCTAACCATTGAGCCATCTCTATGATGTGTGGTTAAACAGACTTCATAAATGAAAACACCATATTGCAATTACTTCAATTACCACACCAATATATTTTAAAACACATAAAATTTTGACAAGTAAAACTTTCTTGAGAAAAGTCTAGTAAAATTTCCTGAGGATAACACTGAATTTTCTAGTAATGTTGAATATAATAGTACTACTCATATTTTAATGAGCTTACAAATAGCCTCACAAACATGTTAGAATAATGTTTCCCACTCAACAGTTCTCAACTGCTACTTAAGAATTTGAGTGTAGGGCAGGAGAGATGGTTCATCTGTTAAAAATTAGGCTGACAACCAGGATGTCAAGAATTTGCATGTCATTTAAGATTTTATGTAGGCATACATTTGTTTATATTGTAGGAAGTTTCTGACGTTGGAGTTACCTTGTAACAGCTTATCGATGCACAAATAAACACTATCAAATAAAATGTCCACTATCAGGAAGTGTTTAGTTCTATTGTAGTTGTTGACTCCTGAATCCTCATGTTGCCCAGCGTATTACAATTGTTCATGGTTACATTTCAAAATGTTTTAATTTTCACAATTCAAGTCCATTTTCTTAAGGCCTTCATCTACAGACTAGTATGCATCTAGAGTATAAAGAATTACCTTCACTGTCTTAAAATACCCATAGGAATTAAAAAAATTAAAAAGAGAAAGTAAGATTAAATATATTAAGCTAATTAAGTCATCAGGGAAAGTATGCATACGATTTTTTATTACATAAAATAAATGAATCTTTCTAGGCATTACTTAGTCAAATATTCAAGCTTTTTAAAAGATATTTTGGTTACAAAAGACCTCACTATAATGTTTCTATTTTGCAGTATATATAAAGGAAAGGTATAATTGAAGAGTATTGTTTCAGCGATCAAATTTTGACTTTTTTAATTGATATTTATTCTTGATTTTTAAGATGTTCTGATAGTAACCTGGTTAATTTTGTTGCTAAAAACTCAAAATAATTTTAATTGAGTTATATTCATCATGTTTTACACAAATAAGAATGAAATAGAACATATACTTATCATTTCACAGTTTTAAAATGTAAGCTTCTTTTTTGTGGGAATAATAAAGAAAATGGAATATTCTGCTCTGTACATATTCCATAAAATATAGCTTCTTCTGATCAACAATTACTGAGAAAACACTTTTAAATGAAAATTATTTTACAACTATATAATTTTTTTATATGTACAAATCTTCCTGATATAATATTTGGTGAGAAAATATATGGAATAAGCTACAGCAAATCCTAAGTCAATATCAGTATAGAAAATCTGTTTATGTGAAATTAAATATTTATTTCCTTGGCTTTCAAGGTCAATTGTTGATATTCTTACTTATGGACAGATATGCCCCCTAGTGGTTCAAATAGAGGATAATAAAATTGGAGAACTAACTATTGTCAAGTATGCTAGCAAATTAATTATTCAGTCATAAAGGGTGATAGAGTTAATCCCACAGGTGCACATGTGTCTGAGCATTAGCTGTGATAAGCACTAACCTATGAGCATGTGAAATTTAACATTCTCATGGAATTCCTTTGTGTCTATATCATTAATTTGATATTTTTATGAAAGAGACAGACAGATCTCACACACACACACACACACACACACACAACATACACACACAAACAGAAAGAGAGAGAGAGAGAGAGAGAGAGAGAGAGAGAGAGAGAGAGAGAGGATTGTTGCTTTTACAAGTGAAGAAAATATTAATGTTTAAAAAATACCATGAGAAAAAGAGAAAATAAATATTGCAAAAATATTTAAGAGTTGTTCCTCAAAGGATCAAATCTTTTTATCTTTTAAATTGCCCATCAGTGTTTGGGAAATGACTCCCTCCATATGAAAAGGAATATTCTTCAATTATGAAGACACAAATTTAATTCTCAGAACCTACCTAGAGGAGGTGACAAGATGAACTAATTATACCTGTAATCCCAATACTAAGGAAGAGAGAGATGGGAGGATCCATGGAACTCTCTGGATAACCACTCTAGCTTAATCAATGATTTGAGGTTCAGTGAAAGACCCTGCCTTAAAAGAAACTTGGAATTGTCCTCAGGCCTAGAAACACACCACACACACACACACACACAAAACCAGTCATACACACAACTGCAAAAATATATACACTGAACCCAAAATTTACAAATGATATAGCACATGTCCTGTGATGATCAGCAGAACAGATAATATAAAATAAAGTTAAAACAAATTAAGCAGATGAGTTTTCTTGTACTAAACGTGATCAATTTTAAAATTGTTATGGATATTTAAATATTTTTCTCTGCAGTATAAGTTCTCACGTTATGAAGAGGCTAGACATTGTTGTGTCTTATGTAGTAGAAGATTCACTACTGAAAGGGAGAATAACAATAAATTATAAGTAATCATTGTATATTCTGTATATAATTCAAATAAAAAAGTAATCAAATCCTACAGAAACTTGTGTTTTGAAATCATGGCTATATGAATAACCACTAATATTTTATAGACCAAGCTTTCATTTTTGTGGTAAGCATTTCTTTATAAAGTTAGATCTTGATTTTTTTGTCATTTAAACCTTCTTGTGCATGTGTTTAAATAATTAAAATTTATGAGTTATTTTAGAATTGTCCCAGTATCTCCTGGGAATTCAGTTTTTAGATTAATATTGTTTCCTTTTTTAATTAGTAGAAACTTGAAACAGAATGAGTAACTGTGTTCAAAACTTAGTGGTAAAATTAGGTATTAATTTAAATCTGTACTTGACATACATTAGTTTAAGAAATGATAAACACAACTTATCAGATCCATATTCCTCCCATCTCAATTATTTCAGAAGTAAAATAAATTCATTTAATTAAGAACTCACATTTTGACAATATCTATATTATTATTTGGGTACAAAGTCACTTCCTCATATTTTTGAATATAATGATTTACATGGAATTGATACTATAAAATTTCTTAATTGATTAATTAGTGTATTTGACACTAGTCTAATTACTCAATTCAAGAAAAGAATAAAAATATTCTTAAAATACCATTTCCAATTTCAAGGGAAGAAGGGTGAAAACAAGGATTCAATCATTAGACAAATATGTTTTAAGTTCAGTAGTCCAGAGTTGTGGTAAGTTAAAATATCCCTACAAACAAGCAGCATTTATAGTTGATAATATTATTAATGAGAGTATGGAATTCTAAACCCATTTGTTGTCTTAGGTGTGCATCTTCAAGCTCTGAATTTTTTGTTAACTGTTCTTGTTCTGCAGGTTGAAAGTGTGTACAATCAACTTAATTTGTTTGCCTGGAATGGTTCTTTCCCTCAAGTAACTACTTTTAAATATGCTGCTTATGTTATGGTCAATACACTGTAAAAGAAAAAGAATGTTGTTTGGAAAATAGTACATTTTATCACCATTAGACCTTGATGCAGCTTAAATAATATAGCACAAACAAAATTATACTCTCAAATCTTTGAAATGTTTGTTTTTCTGTAGTAAACGTAGATTGTTTCTTTTGCTTTGGTTTTTTTGAACAGATGTGTATTTGCATAATGGTAAAATTTAGTTAGACTTGAGAAAGGAAAAACATCACATCTCTAGTTTACAATGGGACTAATATATGTATAAAGGATTAGATAAAGCAATCCAAAAACAAGAATATGATTTACACTTTAGTTCTGATCCACTCTTTGTACTTGAGGAGGTACAAGATATATTGTAAAATGTATATATAACACTATGCCTAATTTTCAATAGAGTGTATAAAGGTATGCTTCCTCTGTAGAAAAATATTCTTTTGGCATCCTTGGGAAATCAGCTTGTACCATTGCAGCTTTTTTTCTATGCTTGGGTGCTTTTTCATGAATGCTAACTCTGAATCTTAGATAATATCAGAACCAAAAGCAGATAACTAAAAATGTAATAATACAAAATTTCAAACAATTGGGCTGCTACTGTGTCCTGAATTATAATATCTCATTATTGCAAATCATTTAGTACCACAAAGACTTCTATGTGCCAATTTATCATTTTCCTTGCTTTTATTCTCTTGGAAGAGATAGGATGATTGTATACACAGTATGTTCATATTATCTACTTTTTATGATGAGCATGAAAGGTAGTTTGCAGTGTATCAGGACTATGTTTCCTATAATAGAGCTGTTTACGGTTTGTAGCATTTAAGAAAACTAGACACTTACTAACCTATTAGCAGAATCTGATAGGATGATAGCATAAATGCTGAAACCTATTTCAAGTCAAGTGCAGCAAACTTGCTACAATACACAGAGTGTATATATATGGGTTTTATATTCATAACATTTGGTTTTAACATAAAAATAAGAAACTAAACTAGGATATATTTCCCTTTCCTTATTCAGTGAAATAAGGGCTTCTAGTATTTAATAGGGTTTGACCTTCAGTACCTTAGATCTTGAGTCTTCTCTACTGATAGGACATGATAGATAGAGCTTGAAGAAACAATTCAACCACATCACAATGACAAAGAAAAATAAACACATTCTGCAACATTACCTTTTTGACCTAATCTAAAATATCATTATATCAGATTCCTTATATTTGCAGTTACTATAGTCCAAAGGTCAAAAGCCCTGACTGACTATCTTTAGGTTATCCTTTGATTTCTTAAGAGACCTTATGGAAGACTTTGCAAAATGGAAATAAGGTCACAAAGAAAAACTCACATAGCTTCAGGCTTTTAAATAATATATAGAAATTGAAATCTTTCCCAAGACATATTCTTTTTACTCCATTTGCTTTATAGTTCTGGCCTGTTAAACAAACTTTAGTGCGCCTGTTCTTAAAATTTTCAAAAAAATTAAGATAGTGAATTCACATTTCATGTAGTGTTGTGATTTAATCCAATCTGAATAATGAATGTTTGTAAAATGAAATGTAGGTCAAAAAAGTCCTCAGATATTACCTTCCCAGGATCTATTTTAGTCCAAACCAAGACATACAAATGACATTTTGTGATCTAGACGTCTATTAAATTAATATTTGAATGATGACTTTCACTCAATCATTAAACCTATGCTAAAATTAATTCACTGAGTTTGTTTATATCACTAAAATCCATAATCCATGTTTGGTTTATTTTTGCTTGCATTCTCAGAGAAACACAGTTTCTTAAACCACAAATCAAAGAAGTAGAAAAATATCTGAAACAATGATGATATACATATAAGAACAGCTGGTTTAACATTTTATTTGCTGACTTTAAAAATAACGTTTATTGTTATCTTTTTCATAGAGGTGTGTGTTTGTGTGTGTGTGTGTATGTGTGTTTTGTGTGTGTGTGTAGACTACTGAAACAAACAATATACATGCAATAAAATCTTGTGAGCATTACCTAAGTTTGCGATAATGTGAAGAATACTCAAAATAATTAGATTTTGAAACTGGTGGTGTGTATGGGTTTTTTCATACATTTATGTATTATAAAAACTTTCCTTTCAGGGAATTCATACGAACACCAAATCTCACAATAGATTTTACAATTTTTAAAATGTCATTTTAGAAAAACAAGTTACTCTTGTATGTACAAAATGATGGAAACATGCCAAAATTACATTCTATAAGAGATTCTGTATTTATTTTGTGGCTTCTGATGGTGAGTGCCACATACTTAGAAAAGTAAATGACACCCTTCCTGTGCATACTGAAGAGCTATAAGCTAAGATAACCTTGCCTGTCTGGTTGCTTGCAAATGCACTTCATTGTCTGCTTGCCACATTTTGTCCTTTCCATGATAAAAAGTGTGAGGAATGATCCTGTTTGAGCATCATTCTTGTTTATAGTCCACTATGCCTGTCAATGACAGACTATTTTTGCTTTATTCTGTTTTTTTTTTTTTTTTTTTTTTTTTGTTTCAGTGTTGTTTGTTCTGTTCATGTTTGGTTTTTTTTACATGCATACTTCAAAAACTAACATGATTTCAGTGATACAGCATAGCGTAAACCATTCTTATTCTTCTAAAATCTCCTGGCTTTAGAATAATGGAACTTTTCCAGAGTATTTTAAAGTTAATCCATGAACTCATTTTTATTTAAGACTCCTGTAAATGTCATAATGCTAGGTCAAGGCAATATATGCCCAGAACAAAAATAAAAAAATAGAAAAGTATATTGGCCTTCAAAGACCTCAAAACAAAAAGCTGTTATGCTTTATTCAGAGCCCTTATTCTGAAATTTGTAGGTATTATAAGCCAACAAGTCAAAGTGCATTAACAAAATACTTAGCTTTCATTTATCAAGTTTCCACTCATTTAGTTCAGTAGTAGGTAAAAGCCATATTTTCATATAATTCACTTACTTAATCCCCCACAAGTCTAGAGTTAAGTGGGAATATTATGTTTATTTTATACATAAAAAAACTTGCAATGATCAATGAGAGCTCTGAAGTCTTTTTAGAGATTTGAATATTACTTGTATTCTCTCTACTATGTGACTTGGAGATAATAATTCTAATCTGTAGGTAAATCTCGATTTCATCATTGCTTTAAAGGTTAGCATTGGTTTCAGCAGCACAGAGGATTTCTATTAGATTGCTAAAACTAAGTTTTAAACTCTGAAATTGACTGGCTTCTCAGACATCATATGACCTGCTGTTTGCTAATCTAACTGCTTGGAAAGTCCCTGCCTCCTTCATCCTGTTTGGTATTTGAATTGGTGCATCATTAACACTTGCCTGTCTTTTATCAAGTCTGCATATGCAAATTAGTTGCTTTTCTTCCTTGTCCTTTTCTTCCCCTTCCCTCTGACTTGAGTTAGCTAGGACTGTTATTTCAGTAAATACGAATAAATGAGACATCTTCCTACACAGTCTCCCAGGTCGTTTATATCTGCCATACTCACTGCAGCCTGAAAGCGTGATCCCCAAATCCTCTGCATCCTGAGACAGCTGATATGCAGTGGCCTATATGGGTGAGGGACCCACAACTTTTAGTAAGTCTTGGAAGCCCAGCTAATGATTTTAAATTTGCTTTGCGCGCACTGGATAATGATGTGCTTTTCTTTCTTTCTTTCTTTCTTTCTTTCTTTCTTTCTTTCTTTCTTTCTTTCTTTCTTTCTTTCTTTCCTTTCTTTCGTTCTTTCATTCTTCCTTCCTTTCTGTTTTTTGTTTTTGTTTTTTCTTCTTTTTAGCCTTACCAATTGCTATTGTAAGAGGCATTATTTAATTCAATTCATGATTCAGTTTTAAATGTGAACTTGAAACACTATATTTTAGTGTAGGAAAGGATATTTTTTATTGTGTGTTTTTGGGAGGATAGTAATTGTGCATGTGTTACCTACACTAGGAATTCAGAGGTCATCTTCAGTTAAGGTTCATTAGGAATCCTATCCACATTTCTTCTTTGAAGTAGTAATAATTCTAATCTGTAGGTAAATCTCTATTTCATCATTGCTTTAAAGGTTAGCATTGGTTTCAGCAGCACAGAGGATTTCTATTAGATTGCTAAAACTAAGTTTTAAACTCTGAAATTGACTGGCTTCTCAGACATCATATGACGTCATTGAAGTAGGACCCTCATTGGGACTAGGAGCTTACCACTTAGGTTATGGTGGCAGACCAATCAGGCCCAAAGGACTACCTTTTCCCATTTTTTTAAATTGGTTCAAGGTCCTTATGCTTGTACTGGAAGCACTTAACACGCCGAATTATCTCTTGACACATTCTATAAGTTGCTCAAGATTATCCTATAGAATATGGTAACAATCCAATGAAATTAAAATGAAGAAAATTTTGCCAATTGATTTCTCAGCTACATTGACACATTTCAGGTGCTCAGCAGGCTTGTCTGTCTAATATTTACAAGATTACTAGAGTGACAATACAGATTTAGTATATTTTCATCATCACCAAAACCAACTCACAAATCCATATCATCTCATTCTTTTCCTTTGTATCCATTCCAGTCGTTATATACCTATGGTATTACCAGTTACTCAAGATGTTCTCTGAGGGGCACCCATATTTTAGCATCTGTTATGTACTTGGAAAATACGGCCAGTGTATACACAGAACATAAATTTATCAGGTAGGAACAATATTTCCAGTACAGTATCCATGTGAAAATCAAGTGTTAAACAATATAAACTACCGATGTACAAAATTACATACAACTATGTAGGAGGAGCTAAGGTGGGAGGAGTTAGGAGAGGAAATGGAAGAGGAGGAGTTAGGAGAGGAAGATAAAAAAGGAAGAGGAGGAGCAAGAGAGAATGGCAGAAATGTAGGAGCAATGGTGACATTTGAATGTCTGTAGCACTCAAAGGTAGTTGGTATACCTAGGTTGGTTATTGGGTTACACTTCTGATTGCATGGGTATCTTGTTACTGATCATTGCCAAATATATAAGCTTTGATTAATCTATAAGAATTAGAGTCTCATTCTCTTACTGGGCCCGCATGGATGGCGGAATGCTCTGAGCAATGTCCTGCCTTGCGGAGACAGCGTGGAAGATTGGCAGAGCGATCTCTCACGCTGGCATCTAGTAGGTGGCAGGGCTGGTGTTTCTGACGGCCGGTTCTAGCTGCAGCAGCATGGGTCCTCCGGCTGAGAAATATGTTGGCTGGGCTAGGCAGAGTAGCTGCAGCTTAGATAGTTGGTCAGAGTCTGAGGCCATTTTAAATAATTACTACAACACAACTATAACAATTCATTGTCATTTGTCTGTGTCTATAAAATTATTGCTTTCATGTTTATTTCCCAAGTACAAAGTTAGCTGTATAATATTTTATAATTTCAAGTATATATAGAAGTTTACAGGTCTGTGTTAGACTATCTGATACTTGTGTTTTGATCAATAAGATTTAGCCAACTCCATAAGACAAGTTAGAAAAAAATTATGTTTGTGTATGCAAATGGCTGACTTTAACACTTAAGCAGAAATTGTCTGCCACAAAATATGATTTACCAGTGCTGTGTCACACACACACACACACACACTTGCATGTAGAATAACTTATAAAATTCTTTCTAATTTTTCCTTATGATGTTTCAAAGACTGAAGATGGGGAAATAAATAAAAGAGATAGAATGCAGACTGATACATGTGTATAATGACATTCACTTGGGTTTTTATTAAATTCAGTAGTTCCACGTATCTATAGATAAAGGATAGCTCATAGATTGGTAATACATAATCAAGTACTCCTGTATAACATAATGAGCTCAACAGATATTCAAATATTATATTTAAATTTAATGTATTTAATAATCTGTCATAAACACTTTACCCTCTTCTCTTCCCACAAATCATGTGCAAGCCAAGTGTGATAGTTTAAATGATAATTGTCCACCATAGTTTTGTTCATTTAGAATATTTAGTCTACAGTTGTTGACTCTGTTTAGGAAAGTTTAAGAAGTGTGGCCTTTTGGAAATATGTATATAATGGCTAGTGGACTTTGAAAATTAAAAGATTCCTGTACCATATCTAGTTCATTCCTGCTTTCTGTTTGAGTGTCAAAATGTGAACTCCTAGTTTGTTCAGTGTGCACCATGATTGCTTGATTCCATGATTTCTTACCATGACAGACTCTTATTCTGCTGCAACTCTAGGCCTAATAAACCCTTACTATCAGGTGCCTCAGCTGTGTTTTGTTTTTATTTGATTGTTTGGTTGGAGGATGTTGTGGTTATTGTTGTTTTTCACAGCAATAGACTTACCAAGGCAATGACAACTGATTTCAAGAAATTTAATATATTTACCTTTGTCCTTAAAACAAAGGATTGGATGCCAGGTAACAAATAACATTTTGAAGGTGAAAAATAAGGGAATAAAAGTAAAAACTTCTAAATTAGAATCTTACAGATTTAGTCTCATTCTGTGTGCATGCTCTTTTAACAGCACGTTAAAATATGACATAATGCTAGAAGGGCTAAAAATTAAGAAGTGTCAACTTCCTTAATAGAATATTAGAAACCATCTTTTAAATTAGCAACATCATATTCTTTTCAATAAGCATTTGAATAACTATGACTATAAATGAAAATTTTAAGATCATTCTAAGTCTGCCTAGCTGTATGAGATTTAAGACAATGCAACAAGGAGCAATATTTATTTGAAGTTTATAGGGTGTTCTCATATTCTTTTGATTTTAATTAATGTAAAGAATTTTTGCAATTTAGCAGAAGTATATAGTTATTATAGAAAATCAAGGTTATATGCCATAACGAGATACCATTTTACATTTATAATAATGACTAAAAATTTTTAAAGAAAAACAGATTTTGCCAAGGGTGCAGAAAAATCATAGCATTTACCTTCTCTAAAAAGTATAATATTGTAGGCCCTTTATACATTGTATAAGTTCCTAAAAAAGATTAACATTGAATTACCACAAAACCTTGTCTTTAAACTCCAAAGTACATATTTATAAAAGAATTCTAAACATTAATATACATGTACACATATATGCATAAACAGAAAACATGCATGAATGTTTGGAACAGTTAAACATAGTGGCCATAAATTAAAAGTAATGAAAGATTCTCCAACTTATGCATGGTTTAATAAATCATCATGTATGTATGCAATGGAATACTCATCAGTTGTAATTATGGAATCAAGTAATTATATATACTTAAAAGGAATGAATCTTAAAAATATGCTACAGTCAGTTGCATGAGGAATGTTTTATTTAATTTGATAGGAGACATCTAAAAATAGCAATTCTATAAATACATGAAATATGTTTTTAGATTTTTAAAGCATATAGAAATTGGAAATATATAAGGATCAGCCAACATGTCACTGGGTATATCATTTCTTCCATGTATTAAAATAATGTCCCATCAATTGTGTTAACTGTAAAGTATGAATTTATTGTGAAATAATAGTATGAAATTATACAGGTGATTTTAGATGTATAGGATAAGGCATATATGCTTATTCAAAAATATAGTTTGAGAGGTTGGATAGACAGTTCAGTGGGTAGACAGGTTGCATGCAGAGCATGAAAGCCAGAGATCTCCATAAAATGCTGAGTGGACTTGATAGTTTACTTATAATTCTAGCGTTAACAAGGCAGAAACAAGGGCGCAAGGGATAGCCAAAGCATATTGGCTGCTTAATCTAGTCTATGATCAAGGTCTGAATTCAACTGACAGACTCTGCCTTAATGAATGAACCATTTGGAAGGAATTAGTCCACAGATTATAGTGAAATGAATTTTATTTGGATTGAAAATAAAGCTATAAAGTTATGTGATAAAAGGGTTAATATCTTTTGATTTCAAAAAGTAAGAGGTTATTAACTTTTGTATATTTTTTCAAATATGAACACACACACATACACACACAAATAAATATGTATACATACACATACATACACACATATAATATATGATATACGGTATATGATATATGATATATAATATATATTATGTAATATGTAATATGTAATATGTAATATGACATATAATATATAATAAAATATGATATATGATATATGATGCATAATACATAATACATAATACTACATATATAATATTACATGTATAATATTACATATAATATTATATATATATATTTGTCAATGAGAAGCATGTAGTAACTTTCAGGCTTATGGTTAAACCTCTAAATTCATCCTTACTAGGAATGTCAATTTGGTACTAAGAAAAATAATAGGAAGACTCAAAATGCTCACTACCTTTGATATATCAGTTTCTCCTCCCAGAATTTTCACAGGCATAAAAAGAGGAAGATTTTTAATGGAGAAAATTCAAGTGGCTACAAATTTATTAGAATTATATGAAATCTGTTATAACAATGAAATTGATCGTCATACAAATGTTTGAAGAAGATCTTGAGTATTTTAATAAGTCTTGTGGTAAATTGTTGAATAAGAAAGGCAGTTTGAAACTAAGGGTATGAAGAAAAAGAAGACAGAGTAGACAATGAGAGAAGAAAATTAACTAACATGGAAAGTTACATTCTACATTACTAGGCTTGCCTTTCCATAAAGAAATTACAGATATTTTTGGCTATTTTTTATTAGATATTTTATTTATTTACATTTCAGATGTCATCTCCTTTCTACATTTCCCCTCCCTAGAACCCCCTATCCCATCCCCCTCCTCTTTTTTGCTTTTATACCATTTGATAATTAAAGATTTTAAAAATCATTTTCATTTTCTTTAAAGAACTATGATGGTTAGTAATAACAGTCAACTTTTTTATTGTCTTTAATCTTTTCTCACAGTCCAGTTGCTATTCTCCTCCCTTTCCACCCTCCAACAGTAGTTCCCCATCCCATTCTACCTCCTCCATCTCCAAGAGGATGTCTCCACACAGCCACACACCCCTACACACCACCAGGCCTTCCCACTCCTTGGGGCTCAAAGCTCTGGAGGGTTAGGTGCATCTTCTCTCACTGAGGCCAGACTAGGCGGTCCTCTGCTGTATATATGTCAGGGCCTCATATCAGCTAGTGGTCCAGTGTCTAAGAGATCTCAGGGGTCCAGGTTAGTTGAAACTGCTGGTTTTCCCATGGAGTCACCCTCCTCCTCAATCTCTTCCAGCTTCTCCTCAATTCAACTTCAGGGGTCCCCAACTTTAGACCATTGTTTGGGTGTAAGTATGTACCTCAGTCTCAGTCAACTGCTTGTTGGGCCTCTCAAAGGGCAGCCATGCTAGGCTCCCTAAGAATATAGAATCTTCTGAACGATGGCCTCAGGCATGCTTATCAGAAGATTGTCCTGATAAAAATCACTGATATGGAAAGACCTATATTTTAAAAGATTTATTTTTATTTTATGTGTATGAAGGTTTGTTTTGACCACATGTATATAAGTACACTGTATATGTATGTGTGTGTGTGTGTTTATACACATACACACACACACACACACACACACACACACACACACACACACACACACATATATATGTGTGTGTGTATGCTGCCTGAAAAGGTCAAATGACATCCCTGGATCCCATTACTGGAAGCCATTATATTGGAGTTACAGATGGTTGTGAACTACCATTTGGTTGCTGGTAAATAAACTTTGGTCCTCTGTAAGAGCAGCAAGTGGTCTTAACTCTCTGGCCACCGGTTCTATCTTAATTGTGAGTTGCATCATTGCCTTGACAGCATATATTGCATATAAGACTTATTTGGCACTCTAACAGAGGAACTGAGTTTCTTTCTCATCACCTGCCTAATATGTTTACATTCATTATATATCTATATATTATGCTTACATGTGTACATATAATTGTGTGTTTTGATTATATATGTTTGACAGAAATTTTGAATTATTTTCTAACATGGGTAGCCCATTTTCTCCAAAATATTTTTTCTAATAAGCATATACATGATAGTGTAATGAAATGTAAAATTAAATTTATTGCCTCAAGATTCTGAAACTGCTACTGTCAATTATTGATTTAGATCATTCTTCACTCCAAGATTCTTTTAAATGGATAGAGAGTAAAGATTTATAATTCCTTAAATGAAGGAAATTTACAATAATCTGTTTTGTGTGTCTTGTTAATCTGATTATAGTATAGTTGCTCTGCACAACCCTATAATGATGCCCTTTAGGCCAGTTTGGATTCTGTAACAATATGCATTGATCTGGTAACTAACAGACAATTAACACTGTTCACATTTCTGGGATACTAGAAAGTCTAACATTATGTTTTTAGCAAATTGATTGTCTGCTGAAATAGATTCCTGTGTTAGCTACTTTCTATTAGTGTGATAAAATACCATGACAAGAGGCAATGTTAACAACTTACACTTCCAGAAGTGTCTAGATATACGTAAGAGTAGACTAGGCATGAGTGCAGGAGGAAGAAGCTGAGAACTCACATTTCAAGTGCTCATAAAAAGAAGACAGTAAACTGGAAGTGTGGTATGGCTATAAAGCCTCAAATCTACCCACCATTAAGAACTTCCTTTAGCAATGCTGAACCTCCTAAAGGTTCTATAACCTCTTCAAATAGTGCCACCAACTGAGAATCAAATATTCAAATACCTGAAACGATATGGCATATTTCTCATTTAAACTACTGTAATTCCTCATAGAATGTCCGTAGTATTTAGTATTATATAGAGGAATTGGTGCACATATGGTTTTGAGCTTCTTATTCCCATTGGTGATCATAATACTTGCATGATATATTCACCCACCTCAAGAAAAAAACCCAACTCCTAAACATCACCCTTGGCATTAAACTGCAAACTGAATTCATGGTGAAACAAATCTTCAAACCACAGTACAAAGTCATTTTGGCTTGTAATGGCTCCTTGAAAGAAAGAGAAACTAAGAATTAATTGACCAATTTGACATTTATTTAAGTAAAAGACTTGGTGCAATACTCCATAACAGAATAAAATATTAACTGAAGATATAAAGTACTCTCAGGTTTTTTCCAGATAAAAATGACACCAAAGGAAGTAACGTTGCTTGAGGGAGCTTGCTGACAACCCATGAAATGTGTAAAATATGTGAAACTCGATATTTCATAAGGTAGATGTGCTATTTTACTTTACGAAACCATCTGGAGAATTGTGGGTGAAACTTTGTAGCACCCTCTCCAAATTCACACAATGCCCTAGGATCCATGTACACACTGAAAAAAAATCATGCCAAGGATAAATTACTACTAAAGACTATAGGCATACAAATGGGCCCCACAAGGCATTCTCTTGGACAAGAGAACCAAGGGTAACTTAGAAAGTCAAATAGGACTACCCAGAATAGCACCAACATATAACAAGGAAGATAGAAGATGCAACTGCTGGCATTTGAGACAAACAAAATTTGTTCTTTAATTCCTTGTTTACCAGCTCTAGTGCTTAACTCTGTTAGAAATCTTAAGTAAGCCCTTGCCACTATCCACTACTCAAAAGTTCTAATTTGTGATATGTAAAAGTATAATGTTGTCTTTTCTTAATGCAGATCTCTAGATTCAAAACCTGGTCAGCATTAAGAAAAGCCAAACTTTGAAGTCAAGGGGGATTGTTCAGTTTTACTGGAAAGAAAATTCATGCCAATGCCTAAAACAAGCATCTTAATCTCGTATTTGAAATCTATAATATACTCAATTAACAGACTCAATACTGTGGATCCATGAAAACTGTGTCCCTTATGTAAGGAAAAGTTTACACTATTAATCTGTAAGATTAACATCTAAATTCCATTACTTAGAATTTCCAATCTCCAAACATTTTGTCAATTCCACACTAAATAAGGTATATGAAGAGTCTACCTTGGTACACTTTACATTTACGTTGATCATTGTTCCACATATGTTGGTGTATATCTCATGTATACTTGTCTCTACTGAAAATTGTAGATTGTCTTAAGATGTTACTAAAGTGTAAATTAATTATATTTAGTGTGCATGAGGCCCTAGGTTTTATCTACATCACAGCAGAGTAAGTAAATAAAGGCAAGAAAATATAATTCTAATGAACTATACCATCCATCAAACTAAGAAATTTAAACAGAAGCTAGAGTGATGGCTCATTTGTTGCTCTGGCAGAAGACCTGAGTTTGGTTCTCAATACCCTCATGGAAGTCCACAACTTTCTGTTTCTCCAGTTCCAGAGGACCTGACACCATCTTCTGGCCTTAATGGATACTGCATGCATATGGTTCATAGACACATATGCAAGCAAACTACCAACACACATAAAATATAAACCTATTCAAAAATAAATTCAATATTTATTTGAACCTTTTGAACCTAATTACCATGTATAATAATATAAATATATATCATCTTATACTTACTATAATTACTATTTACTTTTAGCTTATCTTATTTTACAAGTAAAAATTGAATGTATTTATTACATTATGTTTAATATGCATATATATAATTGAATAATTATATCAAACAAGAATTATCTCACATATTTGACACATTTTATAAGACATTTAAGTACTTGCTTTTTGTCTCTTCAGTTTTAAATTGGAAAATACTACCATTAACTAAACTTTGTTTTTTCTTTTTTTTTCTTATGTATTATATTTATTTTTTAATTTTGTGTATGTGTATATAATCCCAAAACAACATTATGTGGAGGTCAAAGTCAGATCTTTTGGTGACAGTCATCTTTACTTACTGAGCCATCCCAACACTAACTCTATAGGGAATGCTATAGACAACATTTCCTAAAATCAAATTTAAGAAGGTACCCTTCTTCCATCTGGAAGAAGCTGAGGAGGACAAAAACCCTGTAGGAGGACCAGCCATCTCAATTAACCTGGACTCCCGAAATCTCTCAAACACTGGACCACCAACCAGGCAGCATACTTCAGCTTATATGAGGCCCTCAACACATATACAGCAGAGGACTGATGGGTCTGGGTTTCCAAGTCAGAGAAGATGTACCTAACCCTCAAGAGACTGAATGCCTCAGGGAATTTAGAGGTCTGGTGGAGTGGAAGTTGGGGGGTTAGGGACATCCTTGTGGAGACAGGGGCAGGGAGGAGGTATGGGATGTGGAACAGTTGGAGGATAGATCAGGAGGGGAATAAAATCTAGAGTGTAAATAAAAAATAAATAAAAGGTTTTTTTTAAAAAACCCCTACCCTTCTTGTCTAACTGAAATTATAAACTGTATCAGCATCTAGTTTTGCTCATGCTTGCCTATTCCCTAAAGATACCACTCTATACTATGCTTCAGAGAGTATGATTTTTTTAGATTCTAAATGTCAGTGGATTCATATGATGTATGACTTTACACATTTGCCTTATTTCAAATATACCTTCCTCCAGATTCACACATGGTGGTACAAATGAGAAAATTCTTTTATTTCTAAGGAAAAAAAATATGACTTCATTTAATTTATACAGTTTTATCTAATTTCCATCTGGTGATGTATAATGAGATTAAATTAATATTTTATTTATTCTGAAAGACACTGGAGTAAACATGGAAGTGAGTATATGTCTTCAACAGACTGTTTTCATATTAATTAGATATACATGTGCTGTTTGCACTTTTGAATATCTTGAGAAATACTCCGTTTCCATGTTAACATACTTGGGCCAACATTTCATGAGGTTTATAATTAGTTCATAGTCTTACCACCAGCATTTACTCTTTTATCTTGTGAATTTGGGGGGTATATATGTTTTTTAAAGAAAAATAAAAATTCTGTTATCATTTTGTATGTCTTTTGATGCTTCTATATGTGAACCTTTTGCTCATTTTAAAAATAAACTTGTTTGTCCATTACCTTTTACTTGCCTGTATGTAGTTTATATGTATCTAATTTTCATTGTATCTTAAACATCATACAATTAATTTTACAGAAAACACACATACTAATTTAGCAATAATTATGTCATATATACATATCTGTATATATCAAAATTATGTCATATATATGAAAAATATCATAAAACAATTTCAATTTTATCAATACTTTACAGTGAAAATTCTAATATATTATATATTTTTTCCTTTAAATCTGATACTATCACTGGTTGTCTTCAACACATTCCAAAAACTGTTATACCTTAGTAGTGTTCCATAAACAAAACCACTTGAGCATGTATATTTATCTGTAAACATAGCTGAATTTGATTTAATAATGTTTTCATTTGCTTTTCTATTTGTAATATGCATTTTCTGGTTTATTCTATTTTTACTGTACAATAAAGACATATGAACATACTTTTTCTTTATCCTTTAATCTTTTTAACAGTCTAGACATTATCCCCTCTGGTCCACCCTCTGACTGTTGCACAGCTCACGCCTCCTTCCCCTTTCTGTCTTCAAGCAGGTGTCCCCCATCCCCACCCCATCAGATCTCCCCACTCCCTGGGGCTCCAAGTTCCTAGAGGGTTAGGTACATCATCTCTGAGGACTCTAGACCCGACAGTCTTCTGCAGTAAATGTGTTGGGGGCCTCATATCAGCTAGTGTATGTTGCCTGGTTGGTGGCTCAGTGTAATAAAGACATTTGAACATATTAATATGTTTTGTAATGAATGTTTGTAAATACTAGAATAGTACCACTGTAGATATTATATTGATCAACAACCATTTGAAGTCAAAACATATATTTGTTTTCCTGTAGTGAGAGAAAGGGTCTATTGTCAGATTCAAGACCTCTCCACATTCCCTGATAAAAGAATGTTTATAGCTACAATTTATACTCAAAAATGGCTATAAATTACCTTGGTTATACTTTTTTGAAGAGTTCATTATTTATAACAAGATATTAAAAATAGACATAAATTATTTATATATTTCATTGCTATCCTTTTGATGTATTTTTAAAAGCATCTTATAGTTTTAATTTCTGATATTACTAATTAAAGTCCTCTTTCTTATTCATCTATACAAACACCAGTTATTACTTCCAATTTTATGATTACCTTCTGTTTTTAGTCTCAACAATTTTTGTTTTTATGTTCATTGTGTCCTTTCTTCTTCTTGGTTTGGTTTTTGACTAGCTTGTGTTTATAAGAGATAGAATCTTAGCCAAATGCTTTGAGATGTGTCAAATATTCTAGTAAAGATATTAATACCCTTACTAACCCCTTAACATATATTTTAAAATTAAACTCAAAATTTTGATAAATTTCAATTTTATTTTTAAGTTTTGATAATATTTACTTAGACTTATTACTAGCTCTTTAGAATTAGTTACAATGTGTTTTGATTATATTAACCACCTACCTGAATTCTTCACTAATCCACCCTCTTGAATGTATGTTCTTTCATTGGATAAGGTAGACTTCCCTGGGGCAACAAACTCTCTGTCTCTCTCTGTCTCTGTCTCTCTCTGTTTCACTCTCCTCTCTCTCTCTCTCAACAGCTCACAGCTAACAATAGCCAATAGCTCCACAGATGAGGGTAGGATTTCTTGTCTACCTATCCTTTCCTTGCTAAAATTTGGTCAGATTTGAGCTTCCACAGGACTCTTACATGCTGTCAAATATAAAAGTAACTTTTATTCTCCTAATGTAATTCTTGTCCCTGAGGCTTACTGCTGAATATCCCCATCTTGTCTAGCTTTTGCTCAACTATTGTTGGCTGGTTCAACTCAGCTCTTCTGGCTCTAAACTCCTCTTCAAGTTGACTGATTAAATCTGGCTTCTTTCTGTTTCTCACTGAATTTCTCTGCTTGGCCTCAAACTAACTCTGACATTTTTTTTTTTTTTTACAAATCTTCTGGCTCCTTGTTAGTCTCTGGCTTCAACTGCCTCTGCCGACCTGCACTGAACTGCATGAACTCAAAAAAAGAACTCAGCTATACTGTACTACACTCACTGCACTGACTCACTCCCAACTGACTGACTTGCATTCACTTTGTATTACTCTTAAATAGCCACTTATATTCTTTTGAGACTTGAGTGTGTCCTATCACTGATTCATTCCATCCTATCTTTATCTTTATTTGTTACTTTGTCTGCCACTCAATAAGACATCACTTTCAACATGGTTGATTCCTTATACACAATTTTGTCTTCAATGTTGGAAATTAAAGGTGTGTACTAAGGGAATCTTTGTGTTCCTGTGAGAAGAATTAAAGGTACATGGTACGTCTGCATTTGAGCCTGATTACACAGCCATGGAATGTCTTTGGCTGTGATCAGAGCAACAGTTGCTGGATTATAATTTCTTTACAGTCAAAATACTTGCTCAACTATGCTTACAAGAGCTTTATTCACAATAGCCAGAAACTGGAAAAAAAAACTAGATGTCCCCCCAACTGAAGAATGGATAAAGAAAATGTGCTATATCCACACAATGAATTACTATTCAAACTATTAAAAACAAAAGGCATCATGAAGTTTGCAAGCAAATGGATGGTTCTTGAGAATATTATCCTCAGTGCGGTGACCCAGTTCCCAAAGGGCATTATACTTACTTTAAATAGATATCAACCATAAAATATGGGCTTACCTGTGCTATACTCCAGACTCAAAGAAGATAAACAAGGAAGGCCCAAGAGGATGCTTGAATCTTACTTAGAAACAGGAATAAAATAGTCATAAGTGATAGAGGGAGAGAACTTGTTGGGACGGGAATAGGGTATTCAGAATCAGGTGTGGGCAGGACAGGAGAGATGGCAAGATGACCATGAGAATGAATGCAAATCTGCAACTGATGGGATAGGGGAGGTAGGGGCCATCTCCAGAGAGACCGAGACCTGGATAAGGGAGGCACACAAGAACCAGTGGGGATGCTCGAAGCTCTGACTCACAGTAGTGAGGATATGGAACCTGAAGAGGCTATCTCCTATAGTTAGGCAGAAACATCAATGGGTAATAGGACATCAACCCACCCACAAAACTTTCACCCAATATTTACTCTTTCTAAAGAATTGATGGATATGGGGTGGAGCAGAGATTGAAGGAATGGCCAACCAACAATGGGCCCAACTTGAGATCCATCTCATGTGCAAGTACCAATTTCTGACACAATTAAACATACTTTGTTATGCTTGCAGACAGGAATCTAGTATGTCTGTCTCTGAGACAGGTTCCACCTAGAAGTTGACTCAGAGAGATGCAGACATCTACACCCAAACAGTGGATGGAGCTTGGGGAGTCTTATGGAAGAATAGAAGGAAGAATTGTGGGTCTGAAGGGGATAGGAACTCCACAGAATAACCAACAGAGTCAACTATCCTTTATCTTGGAGCTCTCTGGAACTGATCCACCCTCCAAAGAACATCCCCAGGCTAGACCTATAAGCATTCCGAAACAAATGCAGATGTGCAGCTTGGTCTTCATGTGGGTCCCAAATAACTGGAATGAGGGTATCCCAAGAGCTGTTGCCTATAAATGGAGTATGTTCAAGCTGGGCTTCCTTGTCTCGCCTCAGTGAGAGAGGATGCATCTAGCCTAATGAATACTTGTTGCACCCGGGTTAGGGGGATACCTAGGAGACCCCCATCCACTCAAAAGAGAAGAGGAAGAGTGATGAGGGGGTGGATTGTGAGAGGGGTGACAGGGAGAGGACAGTGATGAGGATCTCAAGTAATAAGTAAATGATATTATTAAAATAAATATTTATATAAAGTTTTGCCGATATTTTCTACATCATCATATGGGTAGTCGTGACTGTGGTGGTTATCCATTTTCAATTTCACTGAATCGCCATGGGAAACATATTTATCTATGAGTGGGTGTTTCTCAGAAGACCCAGCCTGAAATTTTGAGTTTCATCTCATGCTGTAGGCTAAAGGAATACTAAAAGAAAGCAATTAGGCTAAACACTGTATTCAATATCCCCTCGTTTCTCCCTCCCTCCCTCCTTCTCCCCTCCTTGCTCCCTCTTCTTCTCTCTCTCTCTCTCTCTCTCTCTCTCTCTCTGTCTCGCTCCTCCCTGACTATAGATACAGTGTGAAGAGTTAATTGAAGCATCTGCCACCATGTCTTCAGAGCACAAGTCTATTCTGAGTGTATGAACCAAATTTACTAAATTTTTAATTTGCTTTGCACCAGCTATTCTGTCATGGCCAATTTAAAATAACTAATACAATCTTAATGGGACTTGACTTGAATTTTTTCTAATTTATGATGATTTTAAAAATTGTACATAGTACACAGAAAACAAACTATCTTAATTTATGGAGTATTTATATCATTATATATATTCAAATTGTTTAGCATAAATTGACTATGTAGCATTAATTCTTTGCTATGATGACTGTAATGTGCAAATATAATTTTTGATTAATTCATTATGAAAACATGGTCTACCATTCCAACTAGAATGTAGAAAAGCTGTCATCCAAAAGTTTTTTACAGCTAGAAAAAACATTTTTGATTTTTCTTATTTAAAGTATATCAAAAAGCTTTGGATGAATTACAGTACATTTCTTCTAGTTTATCAGATATATTTTTAATTATTTTATTATTTTGTGTTCTTTATTATTTCTTTTATTCGGGGTGTTTTAATTATAACTACTTATTTCAACCCTCCTTTTCTCTGCCCAAGTCTTCCCATTTACCCCTTACTAGTCTCTTTCAAATCCACAATGATTCTTCATTATTTGATGGTTACATATAGTCCTGGATAAATAATCAGTGGACTTTCTCTAGGAAGACTCCTTTTTGCCCCTCAGCATTCCTTAGTTACCTGTAATTCTTTGTGTGAGTTAAGGCCTTATGGTCTTTCTCATTCTTCTTGGGCATGTTTATTGTTGTTCTTGTTCAGCACATTTTTAATTGGCAATCATGTTGGTACCACTTTAATAATGTCAAATATTTTAAAGAATATTAGCACTATATTCTATTTAACATGACATTTGCTATTTTACTTTTTCTTAATTCCTGATTTTCTAAAATGTTGTTTGTTATGATTTCTTGTTGGTTGGAATATATTCTATGTAAATTTTTGTAGTGAGAACTCTTTGTTTTTGTAAAATACATTATATTGATGATAAAGTCTTAGATAATAAACTACATCATAGATGCATAAGGAAGCTTAAGAGTATGCAAAAGCTGGAAAAACTGGTCATATATCGATTCTTAATTTTCTTTCTTTAGTAGTATGCATTTATTCATCAATTATTGAGGAATGACTTTGAATGACACATTATATCTTTCAACATTTTAAAATTACTTACTTGTTTTTATTTTGTGTTTCCTAGGAAAAAAATCATAGTTACAAAAAATCAGATAATGGATATAATTTGCTAGAGCTCCTGTGCTAATGTTACTGTAATGATTACCTAAATAATAAACATGTGCTTTGTCAAAATTATACCGGTTGTCTAAGTTTAGTTGGTGAGCAAGTCAGATGCTTATGAATCTAACCTTACTTATTAGTTCAGTTTTATCCAAGTTATCACTTGATTTTTCCCCCTCGAATGTCTGAGTGTATATTCCCTCCTGTTAAGATAAACTCCAGATCTAAGCTCAGCTTTATAGGACTGTATTTCACCTAGGTGTTCTGTAAAGACCCTATATTCAAGTATACTCAGGCATTCTACTTGATGAAGGTTAAGAATTCGAATTTTTGAGGACTAGAATTCAACCTCAAACATGACCCTGGAAATGAATTGTCTCTGCGTCTTTCAACATTTTTTTTTTATAGATTTGACAGTTTAAATTATATTTCAGTTTAATGAGGATTTTGGAATTTGTCTGGTGTCCAGTTTGCTAGTATTTAACATCTTTGAATTTTCTCTTTGTTATTTACTAAGGATAAGTAGAAGGCTACATTGTGGGCTATTTACTGGCTCAGACTTGAATATTTCTCTCTTTTTAAATGAGGTTTATTCCATACATAAGTGGATTAAATCAGAGTCAAAGATTTGATGACATTCTTTTTGTCATTATTTTTCTCAGTTTCTTCCTTTCTCCAGTAATTACATAACTTAATAATCTTCTGGATTAGATCTGCATCCAAAAACCTTCAACTTTGTCGACCCTCCTTTACTACATATGTCATAACAGCACCCACTTCCCAATCCAAGTAGAGGAAGACAATGAAACAAATGCTCTGATTTTGAACTATGTGTATTTCCTGGGTTTGTATTGCTACATCCATGAAATTTTTCAAGTATTGGTAAAAATAAGTAATAGAAGTAATAAGAGTTTATGGCATGATTGTTATTTTTGTAGTTGTTTTTTCTTAACCTGTATTTCTAGTGCTTTTTTATTTGTTCCCCTTTGACAACTGTTGAAATTAATAGAACACTGTCTTAATACAATGATTACTGTATTACTTTGCTTTTACCATTTTACTTAATATTTGAAAGAGTTAACATTACTAATTAGTGTAATATCTTTCCTAGAAGTTCCACATTAATTAAAATCACAATGTTATTTCCTTCACAATAAGAATGCTATTTCATTATTTTAAACCTGATTTTTGTGGAAGGAAAATAAAAACAAATGAAGTACTAGCTCTCTGGCTGCTATGTATTCGAAATATAAATGGTATATAGCTCTTTAAGAAAGTATCTGTAACAATTGATTAATTGTTTGAAATATTAAATATAGCTTGATATAGAATCAGACCTAAAACAGAAAAAAGTATAATATTGTACAAAAGGAAGATTACAGTATCCAGCTAAGTACATTCATACATGTTGACTGTAGATATTAGAAAACAATGATAAATATTGTGGTAGTGTCATATCCACAAATTTGTTGAGTAATATCATTTCTTATATGAATGCTACATTTACATTAATTCAATATAAAATATAACTATTTTTATTAAACTGAACAATATTCAAAACACTGTTTATATCTGTTTTTGAAGAATCTGGCCCAATCAATCAAAACAATAATGGTACTGATTTTAAATATATGCATATGTATGCATGAGAAGAAAACTTCAAAATTTCCAGTCATGAAGAGAGTAAATAAACAAAACAATAACTAGAGAAGAATGAACCAAGTCCAACTCCATAAGTTTCCAGATATCTAAAGAAAGCAAAGCAAAGAAATCAAATCATGATGTATCTCTTACAACTAATAACCAGACATAAATAGTCTTATAATTCAAGATTGGAAAAACAAGGACCCACTATCTTCAGTTTGCAAAAATTGCAGTTTGAGAAACCAATATCCATCTCCCCCCCCCCCCAAAAAAATGGTATCTGAACTCAAATTGAGGTAGCTATATTCATATCTGTCAAAGTAGATATTATCTGTCAAAATTTGTTTAAAAGAGATAAGGAAAGCCCCGCTTCATACAGATGTAGAATTCATCACAATGATATGACAAGCTGCAGAAATCACACTCTGCTTGCCTGCCTGCTTATTATGTGCAAGACCCCCTGTTTCTAATGAAATCTAAATGTAAACACCAGTTGTTTTGTTCAGTGGTGGCCCTATGTGTTATTTTGTTCAGAACATCTCAGTTTATTGTTTAATATATTTAAATGTAAACATGTTTCTGAAAAGTAACAAAAATAAGTTGTGTTTGCATGAGATTTGCATTGCAAAACAGAATGGTACTTAATTTCTTAAAAGGATTTATATTCCTTTTCATGAGTTGAATGTTTCAACTTTGCCTTAGGTTCTTTCATGTTTTCCCTTGCTTGTTTTCAACTCTTTTCATAATAAGTTTTAAATGATAGATTTTTCCAATGGATGTCTTTTTCAATTATTTTCAAAGCTCTTTGAGCTTGAGTAAGTAATTTAGTCTCTGCTTTATCATATAAAAGAAGTAGGTGGATTGAATAAATATTAACTCATAGAACTATAATACTGTAGTGAGGAAGTTGTTCCTCATCTGTGTAATGGACATAATGCTATGCTCATGCATTTCTTCAGCCCTCCTTGATACAGCTGCACTTGTCACAGTTGGCTAACATCCTCATCTTGGAGTTGTTATCTACTGAAGAGGATCTGTCTATCCACAAGACATATCCTTTCCTCTTATAGGATGTCCATGTAGATATGCAAATGGCCTGTTCCCTCCTAAATTATCAGAAATGACATTCTGGTTCAAAGTCCCACTGTGAGGTAAGCTGAGACTTTGTTGTAATGTCAACTTTTGAACCCCATGGTACCTCTCTACCCAGTGCTGCTTTATCTATATTAGTATTTCAATAAAAGATAGAAGGTGTTACTTTTGTCAGAAATAATGAAGAAAATGTGATATATAATAGAATTAAAACACAAGTTTCTTTAATATTTGTAACAATAATGACACCAAATGACAATATTTGTTTTTTCTTGGAGTTCAAATATCATTTTAGTCATATATGGTTAAAATGAGCATCATTGTAATATTAAAAATTACATCACTATTCTTAACCATGAGATACATAGATACAATCAGTTGCTATTTCTTTGAAAGGCAGAGAAAGAATGCTATATCACTTGCAATCATGTAGTCAATTTCATTCTTGGTCTGGCTTTCATTTTAAAAATGTACTCCATTTACTGGAAGTTTTAAAGAATAATGTAAGAGAATAATCACATACTATCCATCATTCACATTATATTAGACCCTTTCGAAAGCTTCTCTCTCTGTTTTCCAAAGTATATTCCTGTAATTCATGAACTTAGAAGCTCTCAGTGATTTGACTATGATGCTCGATATCAGGTGCTTTTTCAGCAAATCATACCATTATTCAGTATTTCTCTCTTTAAGAAAAAAATTCATTATATTAAGGATCTGTTCAAGCCGTTACATTTTTTCATCACTGAACTACTTCAGAACTTTCTTTTAAAATAGTGTCTTAAATTTAAGCTACATCCAAATTTTATTTTGGAAAACACCATAGCATATGAGCATTACTCTATGGTATCAGAAGTCCCATGAACAAACCCAATATTACCCATAAGTATCTGTTGTCATCAGATGCATTATTTTTAGTAATTGAAGCCATTATTTATTTTGTCATATCAAAATGATGTCAACCACATTCTACATTAACCTCTGCCATCACCCTCAAATAGTTTTAAGAAGACACTTGCATAGAATGTGAGCTAATCAAAAGGCTGAAGTAATCCATAGTGTGAATCTATCTTTATCAATAAAATATAAACTAAGTGATAGATATACAGGGAGAATTCTTAGTAAGAGACCAGGAATAAATTTCCATAAGCATTATCAGGGTATTCTAAACTCTGCTGTAACATAGTGAAGCTGCAACCAGCCACACTGCCTTATGATGGGAACACTTTGTCCAGGATCCAAATGCAATTCATTCATTTGTGTGACCTCCTACTTTTTAGCACAGAATCTGCAACTGGAAATTACATTCCCAGTAACTCACATTACTGTCCTATAACCACATACTATGCAAAGTGGATTGTTCTCTTCACCTGGTATTAATTACAAGTCATGATGCTTCTTATGAAGAAACTCATCCATTTTGGAAATCACACCTATTACTAGAAACCTACCAAACTACCCAGAGTAGTAAAGTCATGGATCTTGGAAGAGAATCTACAACTGCTGCTTTCCTAAGCCAACAAAATCATAAATACAATCTCAATATTTGCAGTTATATCTAGAGGTAAATGTAGTTCTCACCTCTCATTAAAAAATTATCTTTGCCACAAATAGTGACTACTAAAAGGATAAAAAAAAAAAAAATAAAGAGAAGTAAATTACCTAGACCATAAAAGTAGTTTTCTGAAATGGAGATACTGCTGCCAGGAGACCATTCTTCTATGCTACAGGTCATATTATAGTTATTGTCCATCCTGGTGTCTCTTTACAGTGTCCTAAGTCAAATGACATTCCTATTCCAGTCTAAAGTGTAAATTCATTCACTACCTTCCAAGCTATTATACTCTACCATAGTAACTGGCTACCTAGCCCACTATATTAGCCCAATTATCTTGAGTGAAAAGAAGAACCTTGAAATAACATGAATTTTCAGATTATATTTATAACTAATCTCAAGATGTGGGCACAAATGTGTTTTCATTGTAATAGAATTGGCTGAGGTATTGAAAAAGCATGAAATCCTATAAGGTATCCAACAGTAGAGGAAGAAGGAAGACCTTAGTGAGGTATATATATATTGAACCCTCAGATTTTGGTGGGTTTATGTTGCCTGTGGAAGTAGGCTTCCAACTTTAGAATGGAAACATCTCCACATAAATTCTTAGCAGTATTGCCCACTTCAAACTTGCTTGAAGAAATTATTCCTACATTCTCTGTGGAACCAAAAATGATCTTCCCCAAAGGAGATGTGTAGCAAAAAAATTAGGATGTCTCTAATGGCACACGCAGCATTGCATCTAGTCCTCTAAGGAGCTTGAGGCTAAACAAGACCCTAGAATTGAAGTGTAAAGGGTCCATGAATAGGTATACAATAATAATAATAATTTTATCAGTATTCCAATGAATTCAATCATAAATCTGAAGAGTATATGTGGATATATATGTGTGTGTATGTTGTGTGGTGTGTGTGTGTGTGTGTGTGTGTGTGTGTGTGTGTGTGTGTTTATCATATAGGATAAGGTTGAAAAGAATTAAAGTTAAATCAAGCAACTTTTTTCACTATGGCTTTTTGAGCAGAGATTCTGCATTGAATATTGTAGCTTGAACCATTGAAAATGGTGCCAAGAATTTAGTTTATTTAACTTCTTTTCTGAAGTATCAAACAACATGAGCTGGGGATACCTGCGATCCATTAGTTTAGTGTTGGTGAATGGATTAAAAGGCTGTCTTAGGATTTTACTGATGTTAACAGACACCATGAACAAGGCAACTCTTATAACAACAATATTTAATTATGGTAGCTTACAGGTTCAGAGGTTCAGTCCAGTATCTCCAAGGCAGGAGCATGGCAGCATCCAGCAGATATAGTGCAGGAGGAGCTGAGATTTGTTCATCTTGATCTCAAGGCTGCTAGAAGACTGGCTTCTTGGTACCTAGGATGAGCATCTTAAATACCATACCCACAATGATACACCTACTTCAACAAGGCCACACCTACTCCAACAAGGCCACATCTCCAAATCGTGACACACCCTGGGCCAAGAATATTGAAACCCCTACAAAGGCTTAGGAAAATTGGAATACTAGAGTGATTTTGCCATTTAAAATCTAATCTTAAAAAAATAGGAGTCTTGGTGCTACAGATTATGGTGTTCACCAATACTGTAGGAAGTAGATTTGTGAGAGGGAAACCAATATACTTGAGCAACTTTCTCATTGTTCTTCTCAGTTTTCCAGACCAGACAGTGAGGAATGTGGCTCCCCAATATGGATGATTTAAATATAATGGGTCAAAATGTATCCTGGAGTAGCAGGAGCCAAGTTGTAGCAATGTTCATAATATGACTTTTGTAGACCTTGGGAACTGGCTAATCATTTGTGATCCAAGAATTGAAATTGAATAGAAACATACCAAGTTCTTCGTCTACATATTCAGAACAAGTCTATAACAAGGGATTCTGCATTGTCTGTGACTGTTCCTGAAAAAAAAAAAAAGTCAAGTAAGACTATACTGAAAACCCTGAATACCCATTCATCTTTGCCTCTAGACTCATGGCTATCTCCAAGATTCAAATTAAGGGTCAGCCAGATCACTTTGAAGAAGGACATTGCTACATTATTAATATGTTTTATTTTTGACCTTTTGCTATTACATTCCCAAAGGGACTTTCTGCCCTTTTCTAAAATAACTATACCTTGGAAAAAGAAAATATTCATACTTGTGGAAGCATGTTAGACACTAGTAATACTAAAGTGATATTAATTTCAGGAGACTCTGGAAATCATTGTAGCCTTCTAGTTAAAGTATGGTTTATGCAGTACATATGATCAGTGTACTTTTAGCTAATGTCAATCTTGCAGTGGGTTTAATGTGTTAATATGATATATATATATATAGATATATATAGATATATATATATGTGTGGTGTGTGTGTGTGTGTGTGTGTGTGTGTGTGTATACAAAATAAGTGATATATGCCATATAAGATGCAAACATTCTTTGTAACATGTATTGGTGAGTGTAAGGGCATATTTATGTTACTAGAACTATCTATTTCCCTTGACATGTTTCTTTCTCTGCATATGTACCTTTAATATAATTTATATATTATGGTCAAAACAAATATTCTTTTCTTTTGTTGTTCTTAAGGAAAATTTTATTGCAGTTTAAAAGAAAAAACTTCAGGGATATGATAAAAACAAAATACTATTGGCATGAAAACACACAAGTTGATCAGTGGGTTGGAACTAAGGACGATACATAAGTCCACATATTTGCAGACTCCCCTTTTTATTTTACAAAGAAGACAAACATGCAAACTTGAGAAAAGATACCATCTTTAACAAATGGTTTTGGTCCAAATAGATGGCTGCAAGTAGCAGAATGAAACTTGATCCTTATCTTCCACTTTGCACAAAATCTAAATACAAATAGATCAAGGATCTCAATGAAAGACATGAAACTCTGAATGTGATAGAGAGGTTACCACAGAAGATTTTTCAGTTCAATGACGTAGAAAGAGATTTCTGAATAGGACACTGATAACACAGGCAATAAGACAATTGACAAACGGGACCACATAAAATGAGTAAGTTCCTATATGACAAAGGACACCATCATTGAAGTGATGTGGCAGTCTATAAAATGGGAAGAAGTCTTTACCAGCTAACACAACTGGCTGAAGGTAAATATCTATAATGTAATATTAAGTAAGCAAAGAACTGAACTTAGAAATGGAGCATCAAATTAAAGTAACCCCCACCAAAGAACAAACAAATGGGTGAGAAATAATTAAAGAAATGTTCAATTCCCACCATTAGGGGAATGGAAATAAAAAATCACTTGGATATTTTACCTTATCCCACTGAGAATGTCCAAGATCAATAAAACAAATGACAATACATGCTGGGAAAGGGAAACAGTTATTCACAGATGATGATAGTGAAAATTGCTGTAACCCCTTAGGATACTAATGTAGAGTTTCCTCAAAAAAAGCTAGAAAACACATCCACTACATCATCCATCTATATTACACTTGTCCATGAATGCAAAGACTCCATATACTACTACAAAACAATT
Source organism: Mastomys natalensis (assembly GCA_021653895.1). Classification (NCBI taxonomy): domain Eukaryota; kingdom Metazoa; phylum Chordata; class Mammalia; order Rodentia; family Muridae; genus Mastomys; species Mastomys natalensis. The sequence goes on along the minus strand of JAJTUV010002567.1, from coordinate 45,620 downwards.
GCATTCATCAATTTCAATGCTGCTTTATTCACAATAACCATGAAATAGAAATAATGTGAGTGTCAATCAACACATGAATGAAGAAAAGTTATTATTTATACAATGAAATATTATATGACCAACAAGAAAATGCAATTATGAAATTCCAAGGTAAATGGGTGAAACTGCAAACAATCATTTTGAGTTGGGTAACCCAGACTCAGAAAGAAAAATATCATAGGCCTTCTCTTTCTTGAATATTTTAAAGTGAATAAGCAAAAAAATAAAATTAAAAAAAAAGAATATTTTAGATATGAACATTTCATTTCTAATACCCAAGATGGTAGTAAGCCAGTAAGAAGTTGTCGAGGAGGAAGAGACATTCAAAGAAGAGTAGATAGAATATATAGTTTTATAAAATATGAATGGGACAATAGAACAGAAATGGTTAAAAAGAGTGAAGGATGTAAGGTAAGGAATGATATGATATGGGAAGTGGAAACTAGCACTAAATGTCTTCCAAATATTGCAGAAGATTCTACTAACACACACACACACACACACACACACACACACACACATACATATATGTATGAGGTTTGATGAAGTTGCTTTATAATGATGGATGACAATATTCTAAGTAGAAACCACAGGCTACTTAAAATAATGCCCCAGTAACAGGAATAGGTTACCTTTTTTGAATTTTTGGCCAATAAGTCATAAAGACTCATAAACATCACAGATTAGTGCCATTTCTCTTCATGACCTTGCAGAGCCTTATAGAAAGACCCAGTTGCTGAAGATATTGCATACTTAAGTCATGGGACATGGAAAACTTGATCTGATACTGACATAGATGTATTTTCCATACTGGAAAGCTTTTATATTTCTAGATGGCTCTATGTGTTCTCTCAGCCTTTCTAAGAGAAGCTTGTAGAAAATCACAAATAACATAGATGATCCCACACTGATCTATATACAGAGAATAAGAAACTTCAGAGTGCTCAGTCTTAAATGGAACATCTATATCACAGGACCAGAGATCTTTCTGCTCAGAGGATAAAAATGAAGAGAAGGCAAATACATCATGGCTGGGAAGGATGATTTAGAGAAAGAATAGTGAATCTCAAAGTGTTAAGAGAAACTATATTCCCAAGAAAGGAAAAGTTATATTAAGTTGGGTAACATAGAAAAGGGAGCTGATTAATTCAGCTACATATATGTAGTTTTGTAAAAGAATGAACTCACAAATAGTATTTTCAAGTATAAACATCAGTTTAAAAAACCCATGCTACACAGCATCCTTTTTTACTCTTTTATATGAATCATTTACTTTAGTGCTCTGGGGCAGTGGGGAAACATGGTTAAAGTAAACTGTTACTGATCCTACTTAGTGAAAACAAAAAAACAAGGAACCCAGAGGGGTTATGTGACTTACATAAGTTCCATACATAGCAAGAAAATAGCAGTGTAGGTAGGTTCTGACCTCAGGTCTCTGAATTGTAACTGAACTGATTTTGGAGCTTCTTTTGATCTCCATTCTTTCTCCCAGGACTCACATTTTTGTAGTTTTCTTTTCAAAAATTATACTCTTCAATTTTTGAGATTATACTATAATTACTTCATTTCCCTATTTCCTTTCTTCCTTTAAAATGTATCCTTGTACTCCTGTTCTCTTTCAAATTCATGGCCTATTTTTTTTTTTTTTTTTTTTTTTTTTTGGTAACATATCAGTAGTAGCTTCTCCTCTAAGATCCATGACTTCACTTGTCCTAAGTAGATGGCTTGATTTCCAATATCAGGCATGATTTCCCTTTTGTGAGTGGATCAGTGGATCATGGGTCTAATTAGCAATCTGTTGATTAGTGCCAAGATAAGCATGTCATTAGTCCACCCATAGGGTTAACATGCAACACTAGCCTTTGTTGTATTTTCACAATAGTCCTAGTTAAAACTATTGGTTGTTTTTTCTCATTCAAAAGCTTACGTGACACCTTCCGGTATAGTGAAGGTTCCCCTCCAGGGAAAAAGCATTCAGCTTAGATCCAACTTAGCTGCCTCTTTGCAGTGTCTTAATGCCACATTTGAGATAAGGACCTAAGCAATACATGACAGAACCCCTAGGAAGTCACATAGATATAAGATAATGAGCATGAAATCAAGGTTCTATCATTTTGATAATCCTTTTCTCTTGATCTCCAGAGTCAATTAAATGAACTTTGAATTAATTGTTCACTTCAGAATACACATTAGAAAAAAATCTGTCTACTTTGAAACACATTTTATGTTTAATGAGGACAATAAATTCTCATTAGTTTTCATATATTTTTATTCCACATTATGGAAACAGGTGTTATGTGAATTTTAAACCTCACTGTTTTATATGATTTCATTACTACAAAGAAAAACACTTTTTTCCTCATATACATTTTCAACTGGAAAGAATGCACAGACAATTACGGTCTCATGATTATGCCTGTATTTATAATTACACTCTACTATTTAATAATCACAAGAATAATTAAGTCTTTAAAAAAGATATATAATGAATATTTTATTATTGTTTCTTATATAACTTTTATTTTTACATGTTATATTTACAACTTTTCTATATCTGGCCAATGCAATCAGCTTATAAACGTTTCATAGTAAAATATCAAAATAAAGAAAAAATATTTAGTGACAGAATTAAAAGTAGAATGCCACCACATTTTACTTGTAATGTATTTGAAATGGATGTATGTGTAGTGATACATAAAATATTTAAAAATAGCTTTTAGATAATTAGAAAAGGTGATCAGAATTTCAAATACTAGGTTTAGTTTAATGAAAATGTATTGCTTTCCTACTAAGTATAGGAGTTTTTCTTGCAAAACTTCTAGTAACAAAGTATATTTCTCTCATGTATGTTTTATATACTAGAGAGAATTATACACTGCTGGTGTATGATGATTTGTCAGCAAAACTGCCAGTGACTTCAACAATGTTGCAAAAGATGCTACATATTCTTGAGAATATGAGCCACAGAAGGACAAAATTGGACAGCACATCATTTCATATTTATTACCTCCCTTAGGTATAGTGGATTGCAATGCAGACAGACACTAGGCTGGTGTTTCATTCATTAGAACACCTGTGGGGAAATTCTATTAGTCATTTCTCCACCTTCGTGTTCCAAGAAATGCCTAAAGAACGGATTTTTTTTGTGTGTGAGAGAATTTCTGTCTGTAATTGTAGGATTCTTATACATCATTTAAGATTTGTTTTTGCCATGCAGTTTACAATTCTGAACACTGTAGTTACTTGAAGTATGAAAAATGAATTGATAATTATAAAAGCAGTTCTTTGAAGTACACATTAACTTGTATGAATATTTTAATATAGTTATAAATATTTCATAATTTGAAGATTTAGTGTAATGGCATTGAATGATTAAATTCAAGGATTCTATAGGACATTGTTACTAAGTCATGCCTAAAATACAATTTTATAAATATAAATATCCTACTGAATGTTTTTTTTTTTTTGTCCCTTGACCATCATACTTTGAACTGGGTAATTTTTTACAGTGAACTACCAAACAAAAACAACTAATACAGACAGATAAAAAGAATCTGAGTTTCTCCCAATATGAATTACATTTGTTAAGAAAAATAATATCTCTACTCTAGAAATAACTATAAAATCTTGTATTCTACATAATGTAGTTCAAAATCTGTTGTCAGTGTTCCATATAGGCATGTTAACTGTATGAGGTTTGAACAAGAAATGTCCTCCCATAGGTTAGCATTTTGAACACTAGGTTCCCAGTTGTACTATTTGGGATGGTTTAGGAGTTGCAGCCTGGCTGGAGGAAAGTCACTGTGGAGACTCTGGGACCATATTTCCAGTTTTCCCTCCCTTTGCAAGGTGCTTGTCTTTGAAAATGCGAGCTCTCAGGTTCCTGCTCTTGATGTCATGTCTACCACTTGTTGCCATAGCTCCCAGACATAATGGAGGCTTATCCTTTAGGAGCCATAAGCCAAAATAAACTCTTTTCTATGTTGCTTTCTGATATGATATTTTATCACAGCACCATAAAACTAACCAATACAGCCCTACCCTTTAGCTAAAAAGTTATTCCAAATGTGTACCTTTCTGAAAGGAATTTAATGAGACTTTCTTTAGTGCCAAACATAACACAGCTCAGCTATTAAAAAGGACATGACACCTTCATGGTCTTTTATTTTACTTGATTCTTTTATCATACTAAAAATTAAGCTCTGTGTCATTCATGAAGTTGCTTCTAACGGTGAAAAGAAAAAAGAAACATTGAATTAATAAGGTATGTAAAATACCCACAAAGTAACTATCAAGAGAGGAAAAATGAGGATGAAATCTTTTCTATAAAAATATTCATGAATTATTATTCAAAATCAAAGATTTGAATAATTGAATAATCTTGTTATACAAGGAATAAATTACTAAATTACTTACTAATGGGTTGAAAAAGTACCACAAAGCCACTTTTGTTGTCATCACAAAGGCATATTTACAGTTCTTGATGTGTGTTTATTTTCTGAGAGGAGCTAGTATTTCTATAGAAGAATCTAGTTGTTGAAGTTTTTAAATATCCACTTTCTTACATTTTAGGCAGTATAATATGAGTCCAATCAGCACTTTCTGATGAATAATCTATTTGGAGGCACTATAACAATAGTATATGCAACTTATATCAATATTGAAAAATTGGTGTTTCAGCTCAAACATATAAATCAGGTCAGGAGAGGGGATCCCCATGGGGGAAAAAAAATGAAATTGTGCAAATTCATCAGTATTGCTCTTTTTTTCCTTCTTGGTTTAGGTGTTTAAAAGTACTATTTATCAGAATGTACCTTGAAAGTTTTAATATAAAGGGTCTATTGGTCATTTCACAGAGTGACATTCTCAAGCTTATTTTACAAGAGTGGCCCTAAAATGATTAAGGTTTATGGAATTTAGTTAACAGAAAAAAATTGATAGTAAGCAAATAACTCATTAAAATCTGCAAAATTACCTAAAAGCCATGTTACTTTTTATAGAGGTATTTACCAATTTACATGACCCAGGTTCATATAATTAACTTTGTGCTTGTACTCAGTAAAACCAGTTCTACTAAACTTCACATTTCTGTATGTCTTCCTATTGAAATTCAGTCCTTCATGCATTTTGACCTTTTCAAGAAAGCTAGACTCATAGTGAATTGTGGTGTATTAGGAAGGTAAACACATCCAGCACTTGTTATTCAATGGGTTTGAGTTTCTAAAGTCATTGTCAATAGGTTAATCCTTTACTACAGACAGTCTCTTTGGCTAAGAGGCATCTTAAACAAATAAGGTTTTACCAAAATGCTAATTTCTGAGTATTTCTGTCAACTGTCAAAGAATAAATCTCAGAAGAGGCCTTAAAACTGGTTAACTGTGGTTTATATTCCTTTCCCATCAGCAGAATTTTAAAAAGAACTTCAGTGGACATTAAGTCTAGTCAGAGGTTATATGCAACTCAGATCAAAGGCTCATTAGAACTTCAGGCTTTTACTTCTATGCAGTTGTGTTTAATCAATAAGGGGACAATCAAATCCAGGAGTATATTCAAAGATTGTCAAAAATAATAAGATCATAATCATGCAATTAACTTGGAATATCCACTTCCTTTCTTTGCAACATATCCTATGAAACCATGTGGACCAAGGCAGGGAAAGAATTTATTTACAAGCAATTTTGACTGTAGGGGAAGAACAACTATTTACATAGGAAGAATAAGAGGTAGAAAGCTGGCTCTGCAGCTCACTGTGCTTGTTCTTTCAGAGAACTCAAGTTTAATTTTCAATTTCCAGCACTCACATGGCAGCTCAAAATCATCTGGAACTCCAGTCCCAGGGGCTCCAATGCCAATTTTGACTAAAGATGTACATGAAATATAAACATACATACATGGAGACAAAACACTCTTCCATATGACAAAATGCTCAAAATATGAAAATGTAAAACATTCATAAAATAACATAATAAAACTTTGGAAAACTGTTCTATCAGATTTGCAAGGTCCTAAAATTCAAACATATAAGGAATTCTCTTTTATAAAAAGGAGAAAACAAAAGTTAAAAACCAACATGCAATAGCATACCAAGGGGTATTTTACTTCGTTGAAAGTCAGTTTTTAGGGGCAGTTCTTTTTTTGTCCCCATTGGATATTTTCTTTATTTACATTACAAATGTTATCCTCTTTCCCAGTTACCCCCTCCAAAACTGAAACCTTCATTTCATCCCCCCACTCTCTGCTTCTATGAGGGTGTTCCTCCATCCACCCACTCCCAACCTGGCATTCCCCTACACTGGGACATCGAGCCTTCACAGGACCAAGAGCCTCTCCTCCCATTGAAGGCTGTCTGACAAGGCTATCCTCTGCTACATATGCGGCTGGAGACATGGGTGTCTTCATATGTACTCTTTGGTTGGTGGTTTAGTTCCTGGGAGCTCTGGGGGGTCTGGCTGGTTGATATTGTTGTTCTTTCTATGAGGTTGTAAACCCCTTCAGCTCCTTCAGTCATTTCTCTAACTCCTCCATTGGGGACCTTGTGCTCAGTCCAGTAGTTGGCTGTCAGTATCTGCCTCTGTATTTGTCAGGCTCTGGGAGAGCCTCTCAGGATACAACTATATTAGATTCCTGTCAGCAAGTACTCGGCATCCTCAAAAGTGTCTGGGTTTGGTGACTGTATGTGGAATGGATCCCCAGGTGGGGCAGTCTTTTGAAAGAATGATTTTTTGTTGTAAGCGAAAGAGATTGGAGAGAAAGGGGGTGAGGGAGAAGGAGGGGGGAAGAAAAGGGAGAGGGACAGAGACAGAGAGAGTGAGTCCATGTATTCCACCATTGTGCATATTACTGTGAAGTTGTTAGGATGATAGTAACATGAATAATACAGAACTTAGACTGAAGTAGATTATATCCATAATGTGGGTGTTATTCTGGTAGTTGTTTAGTGGTCTTAATAGACAAATAGAATTCCATAATCCAAAGACTATTGGTCTTGAACTTTACCATCAGCTCTTCCATACATTTCCAGACATTCCCATTCTACAACTTACTCTACATATTTTGGTGTACCTAACCCCATAAAACAAATATTAGCACAGGTGACTTGGCAGATAGGTCCAGTTACATTAATAGATAGCTCATCCATATAAAATAGAGGAGCAAAGTCAAAAATTAAAAACAAAATAAGATAAAAATGGACATAACCAGCGTCTACAAACTATTGTTTCACAGTCTTCAAGATACTCTTATCATCTCCTGCAATTTTCTCCAAAATATATGACATTTTTTGAGCAGGAAAATATGTCTTAACAAGTATAAATAAACAGTGATACTATTTCTTATATCTTATATTATAAAAAATAGAATTGTAATCACAAAGGAAATAGGAAGAATAAGTAAAAAGAAAGAGGCTCGAATAATGGCACTTTGAACACCAATGAGTTCCTAAACAGCATATGGCATTACAATAAAATTTCTAAGAACAAACTATATATAAAGCACCATTGTCCTGAATCTATGAGATTTGCAAAATCAATTACAAAAAGGTAATTAACGATATAGTTAGTGCTATATTTAAAAATGCAAAGAGAATTTCAAATAACTTACTAATACACATAAACTTCTTTGGACATAAAAGAAACATAAAATCAAAATTATTGGGAGAGGGATTATCATTGCTGAAATATGAGAAATGGATACTAAATAACAGTACAAACTGTCTAAGAAACAGAATAGGTTATTTAAATAAAGCAAACCCACAAAGATAAGCTCCAAATAACTGAAATTAGTGATTAAAAGTTTCATGATATAAAAATAACATGGAGTCCTTAGGATCATATGAGAATAATTTGAAAAATATATATTTCTATGAAGTTTAATATATAGATCAAAATAAATACGATTTTATACATATGTGACATAATAGAAATTGAACCAGCAGAAAATAAAATACTTAAAATCCAAGGTTGATGAGGATGCTTAGTGGGTAAAGGTGTCTGCAATCAAGCATCATGACTCAAAATGATTTCCTGAGCCCCATCATGATCAAGTAGACTTTATCCCAGGAATGTAGGGATGGTTCAATATATGGAAATCCAACAACATAATCCACTATATAAACAAATTGAAAGAAAATAAATCATATGGTCATCTCACTAGATGCTGAGAAAGCATTTGACAAAATTCAACACCCCTACGTGGTAAAAATCTTGTAAAGATAAGTAATTCAATGGCCATACTTAAACATATTAAAAAGCAATATACAGCAAACCAGTAACCAACATCAAACTGAATGGAGAGAAACTTAAAGAAATCCCACAAAAATAAGGGACTGGACAAGGCTGCCCACTCTCTCCCTACCTATTCAATATAATACTCAAAGTCCTAGACAGAACATTTAGAAAACAAAAGGAAGTCAAAGGGATACAAATTGGAAAGTAAAAAGTCAAAATATCACTATTTGCTGATTATATGATAGTATACTTAAATGACCACAAAACATCCACCAGAGAATTCCTAAACCTGATAAACAACTTCAGAAAAGTGGCTAGATATAAAATTAATACAAAAATATCAATTGCCTTCCTCTACTCAAAGGATAAACAGGCTGAGAAAGACATTAGGGAAATGACACCCTACACAATAGTCACAAATAATATAAAATATCTTGGTGTGAATTTAACCAAGCAAGTGAAAGATCTATATGACAAGTCCCTGAAGAAAGACACTGAAGAAGATCTCAGAAGATGAACATATCTCCCATGTTCATGGATTGGCAGGATTAATATAGTAAAAATGGCCATCTTGCAGAAAGCAATCTACAGATTCATTGCAATCCCCATGAAAATTCCATCTCAATTCCTCACAGAGTTAGAAGGAACAATTCTCAAATTCATTTGTAATAACAAAAAACTCAGGATAGCAAAAACTATTCTCAATAATAAAAGATCTTCTGAGGGAATGACCATTCCTGACCTCAAGCTGTACTACAGATCAATAGTGAAGAAAACTGTATGGTATTGGTACAGAGATAGGTAAAAAGAAAAATGGAATGGAATTGAAGAACCAGAAATGAACCCACACACTTATGGTCACTTGATCTTTGACAAAGGAACTAAAACCATTCAGTGGAAAAAAGACAGCATTTTATACAAATGGTGCTGGTTCAACTAGAGGTCTGCATGTAAAAGAATGCAAATCAATCCATTCTTATCTCTTAGTACAAGCTCAAGTTCAGATGGATCAAAGACCTCCACATAAAACCAGACATACTGAAACTAAGAGAAGAGAAAGTGGAGAAGATCCTCAAATACTTGGGCACAGGGAAAAGTTTCTGAACAGAATATCAATGGCTTATGCTCTAAGATCAAGTATTGACAAATGGGACCTCATAAAATTGCAAAGCTTCTGTAAGGCAAAGAACACTGTCAACAGAACAAAATGGCAACCAACAGATTCAGAAAAGATCTTTACCAATGTTACCTCCAATAGAAAGTTAATGTCCAATATATACAACCAACTCAAGAAATTAGACTCCAGACAATCAATTAACCCTATTTTAAAAATGGGGTACAGTGATAAACAAAGAATTCTCAACTGAGGAATACTGAATGGCTGAGAAGCACTTTAAGAAATATTCAAAATCCTTAGTCATCAGGGAAATACAAATCAAACAACCTTGAGATTCCACCTCACAGGCGTCAAAATGGCTAAGGTCAAAGCCTCAGATGATAGCAGATGCTGGTGAGGTTGTAGAAAAAGAACACTCCTCCATTGTTGGTGGGATTGCAAGCTGGTCAACCACTCTGGAAATCAGTTCTGGCAATTCCTCAGAAAACTGGACATTATATTGCCTGAAGACCAAGTTATGCCACTCCTGGGCATATACCCAGAAAATGTTCCAATGTATAACAAGAACAAATGCTCCACTATGTTTATAGTAGCCTTATTTATAATAGCCAGAACCTGGAAAGAACCCAGATGTCCTTCAACAGAGGAATGGATACAGAAAATTTGGTACTTTTACACAATCGAATACTCCTCAGCTATTAAAAACAATGAATTCTTGAAATTCTTAAGCAAATGGATGGAACTAGAAAAGATTATCCTGAGTTAAGTAACCCAATCACAAAAGAGTACACATGGTATACACTCACTGATAAGTGGATATTATTAGCCCAAAAGCTAGCAATATTCAAGATACAACTCATATACCACATGAAGCTCATGAAGAAGGAAGACCAAGTGTGGGTGCTTTGGTCCTTCTTAGAAGGAGTAACATAATATTCATGGGAGCAAACACTGAGACAAAGTGTGGAGCAGAGACTGAAGGAGGGGCCATCCAGAGACTGCCCCACCTGTGGATCTATCCCACGTTCAGTCACCAAATTCAGGCACTGTTGTGGATGCCAGGAAGTGCATGCTGACAAGAGCCTAATAGAGCTTTCTTTAGAGGTCTGGTAGAACTTGACATATACAGAAGAGGATACTCACAGCTAACTATTGAAATGATGACTGGTTTCCAATGGAGGAGTTAGAGAGAAGGCTGAAGGAGCTGAAAGGTTTTGAAGCCCCATGGGGAGGAAAGACAATACCAACCAACCAGAGGTCCCTTGGTCTAAACAGCCAGCCTGGGAAGACACATGGAGGGACCATGTCTCCAGTTCTATATGTAGTGGAAGATGGCCTTGTAGGTCATCTGAGGGAGAGGAGGTCCTTGGTCCCATGAAGGTTAGATTCCCCAATGTGGAAGAATTCAAGGACAAGGAGGTGGCAGTGGATGGGTGGATGGGGCATACTCTAATAGAAGCAGGAGGAGGCGGGATGGGATGATATAGGGTGTTTCAGGGGGGAATTGGGAAATGGAATAACATCTGAAATGTAAACAAATAAAATATCTAAAAATGGAATGCAAAATATATTTGCTTCCAAAATAGCAATGGTTGTAATAGTTTAAATTATCATTCTCTCACCTATTTTGTCTTTCATTGATATAAGATATATGAATCTTCAAAATATTAAGTTTCTAAATGTTAGAAACAGAAAATGTTCACAATGCACTAACTTATATTAAGGAAAAATAGATTAACTGTTGTCTAAGGATTATGTTGTTATATGGGCTATGAATTAGCACAATTACTCCAGTAAACAGTATAGTTTTTTTCAAAAACAAAATAAAATTTCAAATTAAAAGTACTATATGATCCACTAATCTTGTTGCATAATCAATGAAAATATAATTAGCCTTTTAACTGTATCTATACTCCCAAGTTTCTTACAATATTCATAATAGGCAAAATGTGAAATAAATTGTAAGTGTCCAATTGTGAATCCATAGCATAAAATATCATGAATCTGGGAAAGACACCAGTAGGGGGGAGTTTGTTAAACATGATAGGGAGATTTTAAAAAGTATGGTAGAAGAGAGTAAAAAGAATGCATCATTATACACATATATGAAAATTTCAAAAAAAATTAATTACAATTATATATTTGTATATATATACATATATATGTACACTTATATTGATGTCATCAATATGGTATACATAAATTATTTGTATGCATGGAATATAAATTAAACAAATCTGGTCATGTAGGACAGAGTGTATAAACATGGAAGACATTATATTCAATCAAATGAAACAGAAACAAACCAACTGCTACATAATCTCCTATATAGGCACAATATAAAAAATAAAATAATTCAAATTCATGAGAGAATATGAGCAACAGAGGCTGAAGTTGGGGTAAATTAACCAAAATAGAATCATCCTGATGTTTTAGGTTGTTGTTGTCATTGTTATTTTGTTTTGTTTTATTTTGTTGTTGTTTGTTTTTAAATTCTTTAACCCTCATGAATTTCCTTATTTTTCAAAAATAGAAATCTCTAGGACAAATGGTGTTTGTTTCTTTACATTTTGCTACTTTCCTTCATAATTTGAGGGTGTTTTTGCCACTGACTTTTGTTCCTCTTGCTAAGCATTTAAAATGAGAATTTTTTAGATTAACATACTTATTTTTATGTATTTATCTAAAACAATTTTAAAATTTAAATTAATTTAATAAGAATCTTCCCATACCCTAAGTCCGTTTTACTTTCTCTTGGTTTCTCCTTTCCAAATTCAATATGATAGATTGTACTTTATCTTATTATACTTTATCTTGTTCATTTTTTTAAACAGAATGAATGAATGAAAACCTAGTCATTGGTGTAAAGGTTAACAACTGAACGGTCATATATATATATATATATATATATATATATATATATATATATATATATATATATATATACTGAAAGAAGGAACAAATAATGTTTTTCAATAGAGTGACACTGTGTTCATCAACCAATCTAGGACATGTCTCATGTTCCTGAAGCTAATTTATGAGAATCTTGCCATTTTAACCCAAATTCCTTTTTTACAGAAAATTGTCCCAAAAAGTGTACATACACTTACATCTTCACTAGTTCAAACTTACATCATATACATTTATTAGCAAATGTAACTAAAAAAAAAACTTATTGACAATAGATTGTGTCTGTCTCAGTTAAGAATGTGCTTGTGTATATTCTTGGATTGGTTTTCAGTCACTGATAACCCCCAAGTGTCCAGGTTAGTTGACCCCATTGGTCTTCCTGTGGAATTCCTATCCCCTACCCCAAGGCTTACAAACCTTCCTCATTTTCTTCCATAAGAGTCCCCAAGTTCCACCCATTGTTTTGCTGAGAGTCTCTGTATCTGTCTTAGTCAGCTGCTGTGTAGAGCCACTCACAGGCCTATCTTCCTGTCTGCAAACAAAACAGAGTATTATTAATAGTGTCAGGAATTGGTGCTTGCCTATGGGATGGGCCTCAAGTTGGGCCAGTTATTGGTTGGCCATTGCCTTGGGTCTCTGCACTATTTTTGTCCCTGCATTTCTTATAGTTAGGATAAATTTAGGTCCAAAGATTTGTGAGTGGGTTGGTGCCCTTATCCTTTCACTAGGGTTCCTGCATGGCTACAGGAGGTAGCCTTTTTGAGTTCCCTATCTCTACTGATGAGTATCAACTAAGGTCACCCCCATTGACTCCTGAGAGCCTCTCAAATCCCTGATCTCTGACATAACCTCAAGATGAGCCCCTCCCCCCATACACACACAAGCCAACCCCTGCCAGATCGACTTCCATTCATTCTCCAGGACCTTTGTCCATCACTCCTGTTCCTATGCATACGTGCTCCTGAATGCCACCTCAATTCCTACTCCCTATCCCCACTCCCATGCATTTCTCTCCCTCAGTCCAGCCTCCTGTAGATACACAGGTTGTACCTAGGCTCGCTGACACATAATGCAGCAGATGTGCAGCTTGGTCTTCATGTGCATTCCCAAACAACTAAAGTGGGAGAAGAGGAATTGAGGGAGGGGCTTTGTGAAGGGGACTGGAAGATGGAAAGTAGTCCAAATAAGCTACTTTTGCTTCAAATTGGAAAGTTCTACATAGCTTCAACACAGTTTTGTCACAATATATTTCACTTATTAAATGGTAGACACTATGCACATAATTTTTATGAATGATAAGCCACTTAATCTATATATTTGTTTATAACTTAAGACAAATATTCATTTTATACATTAATTTATAGGACTCAAGGAAATTATATAACCTTTAGTGGCATAGACAGGAAATTGAAGAGCGTGAATAAAAGCCTATTTCTTCCTCATTCCTGTCTGACTTTTATTTATCCTATCTACTATGCTTTATGGCATCTACTCAGAAATTTAAGAACACTTAATTTTTAATCTCTCTTTTATTGTTTATTAGTAAGGAATCTAACTGTGCTTCAAAGTTTCAGGAGACACAATGTAGTTACAGAAATCTAATTAAGGGTTCATTGCTGATTCTTTAGAATTTGGAATAGAAGTTTGACTTTTGAGAATTTTCTCTAAGGGAGCTGGCAGGGACAGGTCTTTGAAAATGGGAACATTACAGCATAAAATTGATATGACCAATCAAGTCACAGATGACTGGTTTCCCCTATGAACAGGAAGCAGTTTGAATTTGTCGCAAATTGGAGAATGTCTGAGTACAGCTGCTAAAATCTGGAGAGGTTAAGGCCATATCAACATCTTCCATTTGAATGATATTCTAATCCTATCTTCAAATAAGGGATATATTTATCATAGCCAAAAGGGAAAACAAATTGGCATATCTAGATGACAAACAAGCAAAAAACTTGAAAGTAACTGTTGGCCTTAGAGTAAATGCAGATGTCTATGCATTTTTATTAATTTATATTTTATATTCATTGAATGATTTTTTTCCTAATTAACCATGTTATTTGAATAACATTTTAACCTGACCTATGTTTAATTTTGAATAAGTTCTGTTGGGATACTATGAGCATAATGGAGTATGCAGCTATGAGCAATAAACAAACTACTCATAAATTAATTCATAGAGCAAGTTGGAAAAATTAGAAAGTTATGAATGTCTATGTTTCTTTACTTCCTCATTTGTAACCAACATTAATATTATTATTTTACCTTATTCTTCATGACATTTAAAGATGCAAAAGTTGCTAAAATTTAAATGAAACAAAAAGCATGATACATGGAAGCAGATTATTTTTTTTTTATTGGAAAATTTTTTTTTTTTACATTTCAGATGTTCTTTCCTTATCCCATTTCCCCCCCTCCCTCTCAGGAACTCACTATCCCTTCCCCCCTCCTCCTACCTCCACGTTGGTGTACCCCCACCCACCCTCCCCTGTACCTCACCTCCCCACCCTAGAGTATCCCCCCCCAGGACATCCAGCCTTCATGGGACTAAGGATCTCTTCTCCGACTTAAATATAGCTCCCTTGCATATATAGCTGGAGCCATGGGTCCCTCCCTAAGTGCTCCCAGGCTGGTGGTTTTAGACCCTGGGGTCTCTGGTTGGTTGGGATTGTTGCTTTCCTCATGGTGTCGCGAATCCTCTCAACTCCTTCAGCCTTCACTCTATCTTCTCCATTGGGAACCCCATGATCAGTTTAATGGTTAGCTGTGAGCATCTTCCTCTGAGTATGTCAGACTCTTGCAGACCTCTAAGGAGACAGCTATATCAGGCTCCTGTCAGCATGTACATCCTGACATCCACATCAACCTCTACCTTTGGTGACTGCCCACAGGATGGATATCCAGGTGGAATGGTCTGTAGACGGTCTCTCCTTCAGTTTCTGTCCTGCACTGTGTCTCCATATTTGCTCCCTTGAGTATTTTGTTACTCCTTCTAAGAAGGACTGAAGCCTCCCCTACTTGGTCATCATTCTTCATGAGCTTTATGTGGTCTGTGAGTTGAATCTTGGGTATTTCGGGCTTCTGGGCTAAAATCCAATCATCAGTGAGTGAATACATGTATGTTCTTTTGTGATTGGTTACTTCACTCGGGATGATATTTTCTAGTTCCATCCATTTACATAAGAATTTATCAAATTCATTGTTTTTAATAGCTGAGTAATATTCCATTGTATAAATGTACCATATTTTTTGTATCCATTCCTCTGTTGAAGGGTATCTGGGTTCTTTCCAGTTTCTGGCTATTATAAATAAAGCTGCTATGAACATAGTGGAGCAAACTACTCATAAATTAATTCATAGAGCAAGTTGGAAAAATTAGAAAGTTATGAATGTCTATGTTCTTTACTTCCTCATTTGTAACCAACATTAATATTATTATTTTACCTTATTCTTCATGAAATTTAAAGATGCAAAAGTAGCTAAAATTTAAATAAAACAAAAACCATGATACATGGAAGCAGATTATTTTTTGAATTCATGTTTATATTATTGAAAACAGGAAAAATATAATTAAACATTCATTTATCCAAGATACTTTTCACAATTATATACTATATATTGGAATGGAGAGATGCTCTAGATGATCTTATTGATGTGATATAAGAATGGAATGCAGAGTGATGACACAAAAGGATGCAGCTGAGAGTATATCTCAGTGATGGAATGCATGTCTAGCACATACATCTTGGGTTTGAGCCGTAGCCTAACAAATATGTAGAATGGAAGATCAGAAACTAAGTTATCATCCAAGGGAGGGAATGCTGATAGAGATGCAAAAGATAACATTTGAGAAGCCGAGAGTCATTTGCAACCAAATTCTCATAATAAAAGGGGGATAATTTTTCAGAGGAGCATGGAGATAGAAATATTAAATTTGAAGGACCAATTAAACACCAAAGAAAAGTGTCCAATCTATCACAATGTACAACAAAATAGAGGAAGTGAGGCTTACATTGGAGATGCAAATTTAAGAATTATCTGTATTTAGGTATTTTCTTAAATCGTGTATGAATCTGAGTTTCCTTCCAAAGCTTCAAAAAGCTGTAATTGTTCCAAAAATATACACTTGGACTGAAAATGAGGATTTCAGGATGAATAAAGAATGATGATTTGCATAAAATTATTGAAATAACAGAAGAGAAAATGAGATGCATAACATAGGCATAATAAAATCAACAAGAACAACCTGTCTGATGGTGTATTCTGATCTTTGCAACAATTGCACAAATTATACTCCAACTCCAATATTGTTTCTACTTGAAAAAGTAAACAAAATAAACTATGCAAAAAATTAAAGTACTGTGCCATTCAATGAAAGTTAAACTTTGCTTAAAAAGTCAGAGTTATAGGTCTGGAAAGATGGTTTTGTTGTTAAAAGGCTCATGGTACAAGCATGAGGATTGGAGTTCAGATACGTACCTAGAATCCTTATGTAATAGTCTAGCAGACATGAAGGCCCACTTGTAGCCCAAGTGCTCAGGAGATAGAGACAGAGCATGTCTAGGTCAGACTAGATTAGGCAAATTGGTGAGTTCCATGATCAGCAAGAAACATGGCCTCAGTAAATGAAGTTGCAAACATTGAGTTTGATACCTGTGATCAGCATTTGGTCTTCTCATAATGATAATGAAACTGCAAGTGTATACATACACACACACACATACACACACACACACACACACACACACACACAAGCCCAGCTGTGTAAGCCATATCCTCCACATACACACTCAAATGTTAGCATTACAATAAGAATAAAATAATATTCTTTCATTCCTTTAAAAACTGTTATTATAGCCGGCCAGCGGTGGCGCACCGCTGCAGTCGCCATGCTTTGGAGTCTGAGGCGGCCCGTCTGTCTGTCTCTCCTGAGTTCGAATCCCGCCTGTGCTTGTTCACAGGAAAAAAAAAAACTGTTTATTATTGTGATTATTGTGATCAAAACTCTAAAAGATGGGCATTGATTTATACAGTAGATATATTTCCAAAAGAGTATATGTAAGTTTATAGTAAATAAGTTACGATTATTTAATATATAACTAGTGATCAACAACAACCTGATTTATATTGTTAATTTGGAAATATGTCAGTCTGAATTTTAAAATTTAGGTAGAAGATTCTCATTATGTTTAGAATAAAATTCTTGTACACACAGTGGAGATCTGAAGTTTTTCAATTTCCATGAGAAAAGAAAAGTCAAAAGTTGAAAAACTAATGGATTTAAAATATACTGGTGAGATAGTAATACAAAGTTGTGGGAGTAACCATCTAAGGTCTGAAATGGAACACGTGCCCAAAACTGTTTGGATGGTAAAGAACCTGAGACTAGATAGGTCATGTATTCAAGACAAAACCAAATATTAATGTTCTGCCAAAGCAATACAGCAATAAAATTACTCTAAAAGACATTCTGCAATACTCACAGTTCAGTGTTGTGCTCAGCCATCATTAGAGAAACTTCCTCTTGCAGTAGATAGGTACAAATACAGAGATCCACTGTCAGACATTATGCATAAAATGAGAAATCTTGAAACACTCAGGACTAACAGAATGTTTCCATCAAATTTCTTATCCCCTCAGTGCTCAGGAAACAGAAAGATTGTTAAGAGTGAGAGGAGATGGAGGAAACCAAGGGAAAAACTCATTCTACATACAACAGGACTGAATTACACATGTGAACTTACAGAGACTGTTTCAACATGCACAGCATCTGCACAGGTTCAAGTCAGGTGAGATGCCAGTACTGAGATAAATAAAGTAGACAGAAGCCCTGATCCCTAACCCAGAAACTGTCTCCAATGATAACTGCTTGCGTATGACAGTGAAATTTCACTGGGTATTCAAATAACACCTAAGGGCAAGACCCATGCGCTGTAGTAGATAACTAGTACAAAATGAACTCAATGATATTTTTGGATGATTTTTTTGTCTCATAATGCTTTGACAGGGCATGACAGATATTTTGCTCATGTATTATGATGTGTGATTTTGGTTTTTAGGAGTTTTCTCTGTGTATAAATGTTCCTCAAAGTTTGCGTGTGTCTCTTGTGCTTTTTCTTTGGTTCTTTTTTCTGTTTATTTGCTTTGCTTTATTCCGTTTTGTTCGTTATCATCATCATCATCATCATCATCATCATCATCTAGGTATATGCTTCTATTGAAAGAGAAAAAAAGATGTGTATTTATGTGATTGGTTAAGTGGGGAGGTGACTTTGGAGAAATATGGGGAGGAAAAATCATAATCCAAAAATTATATGAAAAAAATCTATTTTAAATTTAAAAAGGAGTTGAAAATAAATGGAACAATACCTTAAAATCACAGGAAACAATCCCCAAATTTAATATATTAGGTTTAATCAAACAAAAAACTTCTTTGAAGCAAAGATAATAATTGAAAAACTGAAAAAAGTCAACCTATAGAATTAAAGAAAATGTTTTTCAAAATATGTATTTTGTAAGGAGCTAATATTCATAATATTCTGAAATATAGAAAAATGATTAATATATATCAAAAGACAAGTCAAAATGTAATTGTTTCCTGAAATCTATATTTAAATTCGAAGGTTTTGGGACAAATATACAAGTGTTTCGTGCCTCTATCAAAGATAAAAATTGAAATTAAATGCAAAATGAGATGACACTACAATTGTGTAAGTGATTTTGATAAAAATATTGAAAATACAATGTGCTTGAAATGATAGAGAAAATGTTTACAAATCCTGGAGGAGAATGTTAGTTATTACAGATATTATAGCTTCCAGTATGGAGAGTCCTACAATAACCAGAATGAGAAGTCACACTGCATGCACGTCAAAAGAAATGAACTCAGTATACCAAGGAGATACCTTTATACCAACATTTGTCATAGTGTTAGCAATAACCAAGAAGTGGAAATAACATCAGTGTTCCAACTGATGAATTTATGAGGAAAAGTATGTATATATTCACAATGAAATACTGTACACCCAAGGAAAGAATGAAATTGTGTCCCTCACAACAAGGATAGAAATGAAAGTACTTCATAAATTAAAGGAGCCAGAAATAAAAAGACAAATGCAAAGTAGTTATACCCAAAGGTAGGGTATAAAGGATGTGATCTCACTGAAATACGAAGTAAAATGTTTGGTACTAGGCACAGTGGAGACTATGACAAAATGGAGAAATATTGATCAATGGATCCTAAATTATATCTAGGTAGGTAGAAATAAAGCTTTTTGTGTTAAAATCAATAAAGAAACTATAAATAGTGCTCATGAACTATGAATCAGAAACCTAGGGAAATGGATCTTACCACGAGCAAATGACTGAGGTACTAGACGTGACATTGCACAGTGAATATCAGAAAGTTACATGGTATCCTATGGATATATATAAATTCATATATAAATTAAAAGCAAAAATAAATTAACATGAATAAAGCAAAGAAGATAGCTTTAATATTCCTTTCTCTGTGCCAGTCATAAATGATCTATTTATGTTAATGTTAAGCATATTCAATCACTTAATTAGAATACAAAATTGAGAGAGACATGATCATGCTGCTAAGACAATTTTCAATAGAAAGCCAATTTAAGTCATTTATACAATCTTACATTTTAGTATACAATCTTACATTTTTTAGACTGAAGTTAAGAATGCTACCCTACAAGCTGAATTACCTGGACTTGGAATATCACACCATTGCTTAAAATGGTGACTGCATGCATACCGTTCCCATTTCATTTAAAATAGTATCTTCTTTTTTTCTTTTTTTTTTTCTTGGATATTTTCTTTATTTACATTTCAAATGTTATCCCTTTTCCTAATTCCCCTCCCCCAGAAACTCTCTATCACATCCCCCCTCGCCCTGCTCCTATGAGGGTGCTCCCCCACCTACCCACTCACTCACACCTCATCACTCAAGCATTCCAGTACGTTGGGACGTCAAGCCTTCATAAGACCAAGGGCCTCTCCTCCCATTGATGCCTAACAATGTCATCCTCTGCTACATATGTGGCTGGAGCCATGAGTCCTTGTGTACTCTTTGGTTGGTGGTTTAGTCCCTGGAGCTCTGGGGTCTGGTTGGTTGATATTGTTGTTTTTCCTATGAGGTTGCAAACCCTTTCAGCTCCTTCAGTCCTTTCTCTAACTCCTGAGATGCTAAGTACATTGTATGTGTGTGTGTGTGTATGTGTGCGTGTGTATGTGTGTGTATGTATAATCCTAAATAAAACATGATTGATCCATATAATGTTACTTGAATATATATTTTCATGGTTGATATATTGCTATATTTAGTGAATATATATTTAAAATATATTGGGAACATAGACTCAGGTAACTTGTTTGTCTATGAGTTTTAATGCTTTTATTAATTATGAAATACTATATCAAACTTAGTGATCAAGTGTTAAATTGTACATACCATTTATGTTTTAATAAATATTTATTTAGCCTTCCCTATGGGCTATGTTTTATTACTAGAGTTGATTGCATACCACTAACTTTAATTAAGTCCTTCCTTTCCTAGAGCTGGTATACAGAGTTATTGTAATATATGAGTTCTAAAGAAGAATACATCAGGGTTAGGAATAGAGAGCAGGAAAAAAAATGTCTGTTAGGGAATTGTCTGATCTCTCAGGCAGAGATCAGAATGAAATGAGGAAGTGAACCAAGCTACTACCTAGGGAAGAAATTTCTGGACAGAGAAAACTACACAGTTTCAAAACCTTCAGATAGGGCCCTGCTTGGTTTATTTCAGACACATCAAAGTCTGCCTAGTTTGAGGTCAAAGAACAAAAAGAGTCATAGCAGTGAGATCAGAGAGATAACCTGGGGCAAGATCATAGAGAACAATGTAGGCCAATGTAAGAACTCCGAGGACTAACATGATCTGAATTATATTTTCACAGTAACACTGGTGCTGGACAGAGAACCGACTTCTAAATGTGTTTCATTAGACCAGACTTTTAGTTTAAAATTAGAATGTTGTAAATAAATGAAAGAATCTGTACCTTAAGTGAAAACCTTAGACCTTTGAAAATATGGACCATTTCTTTAATAAAACAAAATTGAACTTCAAAAATCTGAAGTTGTCCTACAATTGTCTGGCTTGCAAATTTTGCACATTAATATCCTTCATCTTCTAATTAGCATAGATAATGATGAGATGGTTTGCTATGAAGTAACATGATAAAATATCTGAATGTATCTTCATATAATTATATCATTTATTTTTAATGTATGGAAGTAATTTAGCTATTGTAAATATGAAAGATGTCCCTCCATAAAATAAGGGTGAAGCATTGGTTTCATGACTGCCTCTTTCTCTATATTTCTTCTTCTTCACAGAGTAATCTAAATTACCTAATATTTTTTCTTATTCACTTTTGCCAAGCTCCCTGTATAACGTTATCTATGTAAACCATTTACAGTATCTTTTATTGTCAGTCATAAGGATTTTTTCAAGTCATCTAAACAGAAATCAAATAGCAATATCTGTTGCTAAATCTTCACTACTGTTCCTATATGGAACAAAATACTAAATGTCTTAGTAGATGTAAGGTCTTGCGATCCAGCTTGACAACCTGAGTCCAATATCTGGAAAACCCATATTAGAAGGAATGATTGATTTCTGCAAGTTACCATCTGATATCTACTGAGTCTTTTGCATGCTTACTGGCATAGGCACACACAATAAATAAATGTAAAACTTTAAATGTAGAAATTTATGTTCGTAATTATAAAAATGGCATGTTGTATAATAATAATGATGGCTATATAAATCATTCAATTTTAATGTGAAAGTAGCTATCAAAATCAAATAATGGAGCCATCCAGATACCTTTGGGTTAAAAGCACTTGATACACAATCCTGAAAACTTCAATTTAATACATGGAACAACTCCCTTGGAATTCTTTCTGGCTTCTATATGCATCCACATATATAGCATGTACTCACACAAATACCCACATATACACAAAAAGTATTTTTAAAAGGATTACTAAGATCTAGAGACTTATTTATAATTGATTGTACATAGTGAACAATATATTGTATTGAACTTTAAAAATGTTGAAAAGGACCTCATGTTGCATCCTCTTTTGTACAACAAGTGGAGATAAAGAAGCTTTAGAGGTGGCAGATTTGCTAATTACCTTGATTATGTGGTAATGCTATCATATATATTTAAGTGTATGCAAGCTCATTAAATTGCATACATTAGTTTGGCAGCTTTTTGTATATTAACTAAAACCCTCAACAAAGCACTAAAGATAAATTGCATAACAGTTGCATAAAATACCAGATAATCTTTTCAATTTTAAGAGGAAATTATATGGATTAACTTGCAAACTCTCATCTAAATCTTATAATATTGAATTTTATTTTCAAAAGTTGCTGTACTGTATTTATATTGAAAATAGGATTGTCACAAATACATAGTTTAATCCAGGATTTCAGGAGAGTTGATACTTTTTCTCAATTTATTACTTAATTGCAGGGCTTGAAGCTTGGTTACTTTGAACTCTACTCTTTTGACATTGAACCAAACTATTCACTATCCCCTCTATAGGAAATAATTTCAGATATATCTCTGAGTCCCAGCCTTCTTCGTGTCTATGTTCATATTTAATTGGTCCATGATAAAGAAAAATGGCTTAGATATTTTATATCACTGAAGAGTCAGACAACCATTGTAGCTAGAGTGCAACCCAAAGAACATGAAAATACATACAGCTATCCTTACTTGAAATTGGTTTCTGCCGGTGAACAGTTGTTACATTGCTCCTCATTGCCTATCTGGGCTCAGAGAATGCACAGACTACAGTGAGCCAGGCTACATGATTTCATACAAATTACTAATAACCTATGCCCTAGTCTATTCTGGAAGCTATCAAAGAAAAACAATGTAGAAATCAACTCCTTATCATTTTCTATCCTGAGAAATCTAAGACAAAGCTTATAATAGATTTAATATTCAATGAAGAATGGAATGTCATAGATTTGGAATTGAGTATTTAAACTATACATCAGAAAGAGTTCTCTCTTTCAACATTTTGATATGGCAGTGATATAATTCAAATGCCTGGTGCATTGGTGGTTTAATTATTTTCCAAAAGGACTAACCTTGATATCATGACAAGATTTCAATACCTAATTTATGAGGATATATTTGGATTATAGTATCTTTTTATTTAAATTTTATTTTATTTATTATTTAAATCCTAATTTTAATTTATTTACATGCCAGCCCTTTCCCTCTTCCCAGTCCCTCCTCCCACAGTGCCTGTGAGAGGTGCTCCCCACCACACCAGGCCTCCGCATTCCCTAAGGCCTCAAGTCTCTTAAAGATTAAGTACATCTTCTCCCCCTAAGGCCAGACCAGGCAGACCTCTGCTATATGTGTTTCCAGGGACCTCAGAGCAGCTGGTATATGCTCCTGGTTGGTGGCTCAGTCTCTGTGAGCTCCCTGGGGTCTGGATAATTAAGACTGCTGGTCCTCCTATGAGGTAACCCTCTCCTTCAGCTTCTTCAGTCCTTCCCTTGACTCAACCATAGAGGTCCCTGACTGCAGTCCAAGGGTTGGGTGTGGATATCTGCATCTGTCTCGGTCACCCGCTGGTAGGCCTCTTAGAAGATATCCATGCCAAGCTCCTGTCTGTAAGCACATTATAGAATCAGTAATAATGTCAGGCCTTGATGCTCCAACCCCTTCATGAGATGAATCCCAAGTTGGGGAGATCACTGAACTGCCTTTCCTTCAGATTGTTCTTCATTTTTATCCTGTAGTTCTTCTAGACAGAAAAATTCTGGTTTAAAAATTTTGACGGTGGGTCACAGTCCTTCCACTTAGGGCCATATCTGTCTACTAGAGGTGAGCTCTTTGAGTTTCTTCCCCCCATTGTTGAATATTTTGACCAAGGTCACTTCCCACTGAATTCTGAGAGTCTTTCACCTCCTGGGTCTCTGGTATTTTCTAGAAGGTCCCCCATATCCCACCCAATGAGGTTTAATATTTCCATTCACTCTCCTGGCCCTCTGGGCTTCTCTCCTCCCTGTCCCCCATACCTGATCATGTTTTCCTTTTCCCCTTCTGCTTTCCTCTCCCACTCAAGTCCCTCCCTCCATCTACCTCCTGTGATTATTTTCTTCCCACTTCTAAGTGGTATTCAAACATCCTCACTTGGGCATTTCTGTTTGTTATACTTCTTATGAGTCTGTGGTTGTATCCTAGGTTTTCTATACTTTTTGGCTAACACCCACTTATCAGTGAGTACATACAATGCATGTCCTTCTGGGTAGATCTATTTTCCATTTTCTGAGGAACCTCCAGATTGATTTCCAGAGTGGTTGTTACCAGTTTGCAATCCCACCAGCAATGGAGGAGTGTTCCCCTTTCTCCACATCCATGCCAGCATGTACTATCACTTGTGTTTTTGATCTTAGCTGTTCTGATTCGTGTAAGGTGGAATCTCAGGTTGTTTTGATTTGGAGTTCCCTGACGAATAAAATTTTGAACATTCTTTTAAGTGCTTCTCAGCCATTAAAGATTTCTCAGCTGAGAATTTTCTGTTTAGATCTGTACTCCCTTTTTTTAATTGGGTTATTTGAGTTTTTAGAGTTTAACTGCTTGAGTTCTTTATATATTTTCAATATTAGCCTTCTATTGGATGTAGGGTTAGTGAAGGTTTTTTTCCCCAATCAATAGGCTGCTGATTGTCCTATTGTCAGTATCTTTAAAGCCTGACAGAAGATGAGGTCCCATTTATGAATTATTGTTCTTAGAGCATAAGTCATTGATGTTCTGTTTAGGAAATTTGCCCCCGTGTCAATGAGTTCAAGTCTCTTTCCCACTTTCCTCTTCTATTAGATTCAGTATATCTGTTTTATGTTGAGGTTCTTGATCCACTTGGATATGAGCTTTGTGAAAGGATCTATTTTCATTCTTCTACATAGAGGCTGCCAGTCAGACCAGCACCATTTATTGAAGATACTATCATTTTTTCTACTGTATGATTTTGGCTTCTTTGTAAACAATCAACTGTCCATAGGTGCATGGGCTTAATTTCTGGGTCTTTTATTCCATTCCGTTGATTGAACTTTTCTGACTCTGTACCGATACCATGCTGTTTTTTATCACTACTCCTATTTAGTACAACTTGAGGTCAGGGATGGTGATTTCCCCAGATGTTCTTTTATTGCTTAGAATTGTTTTGGCTATCCTAGAATTTTATTTTTCCATATGAATTTGAGAATTGCTTTTTCCATGTCTGTAAAGTATTTTGTTGGAATCTTGTTGTGAATTGCAATGAATCTGTAGATTGCTTTTGATAAGATGGCCATTTCCCCCCTTTTAATCCAACTAACCCCTGAGCATGGGAGATCTTCCCATCTTCTAAGGTCTTCAATGTCTTTCTTCAGGGATTTGAAATTCTTGTCATACAAATCTTTCACTTCCTTAGGAAGAGTTACACCAAGATATTTTATATATTATTTGTGGCTATTGTGAAGGATGTTATTTTCCTAATTTCTTTCTCAGACTGTTTATCATTTATATAAAGGAAGGCTACTAATTTGTTTGAGTTAATTTTATATCCAGCAACTTTTGCTGATGCTATTTAGCAGCTGTAGGTGTTTTCTGTTAGAATTTTGAGGGTTGCTTTATGTATGGTTATCATATCATCTAAAAAGAGTGATATTTTGACATCCTCCTTTCCAATTTGTATCTCCTTGATCTCCTTTTGTTTTCTAATTGCTCTAGCTACAACTTCAAGTACTATATTGAATAGATAGGGAGAGAGTAGGCAACCTTATCTTGTCCCTGATTTTAGTGAGATTGCTTCTAGTTTCTCTCCATTTAATTTGATGTTGTCTGTTGATTTTCTATATATTGCTTTTATTATACATAGGTATGCACCATGTGTTCCGAATCTCTTTAAGACGTTTAACATGAAGTGGTATTGTATTTTGTTGAAGGCTTTTTCAGCACCTAATGGGAGAATCATGTGATTTTTTTCCTGTCTACCTCCCAGAAAGTCCTTAGTAACCTTTAGCAACCTCAGCAACACAGAAGGCCTACTCTAACCAGAGACACAGGAAGCCTACCTTAGCTAGAGACAGTACTGCCAGCCTCCAGTCAGAGACATCAGGTCAGTTAACACTGAAGAAAATCAGATGGCCTGAGGCAAGGAAAGGATCATAAGCAATAGAACCCAATGTAATTCAGCACCCTCAAAACCCAGTTCTCTTACCACAGCAAGCCCTGGATACCTTAACATTCCTGAAAAGCAGGATAATGACCTAAAATCCCGTCTTATGAATATGATAGATGCCTTTAAGGAGGATATAAATAATCTCCTCAAAGAAATACAGGAAAACACAATCAAAAAGGTGAGGAATTGAACAAAATGGTCCAAGAACTAAACATGGAAATAGAAACAATAAAGAAAAAAGGTAGGCAACCCTAAAGACAGAAAACATAGGAAAGAGATCAGGAGGTTAATCCCTCTTTTAAGATTCAAATTTTATATTTTAAAAAGTGAATTTATATATTAACTATACAAATTTATGTATATATAAGTACAAAAAAGCATGCATCCAAACAAAGTCTTATATAATTAGTATGTATTATTTATTTTTATTACTAAGGCTTATTTTTTTCATTTGAATTTATGTCTGCCTTTGGTTTGGATTTCCAAAGGTTCTTGCTTATAATTTATTTTTTACTAGTTGTTTGTTTGCTTCCTTGATTGGTTATTTGTTTTTATTTATTTGCTCATTTATCCACACTCTTAAAACAAGGTCTCATGATAAAACAGCTAACATTGTCCAGACTGAGAAGGATATTTTATTTATTTAGGAATATATATGACTTTAACAATATTTAACCTAAAGGAAGTCAGGAATTTGAAAGAGAAGAAGAAAACTATGGGAAGTTTCAAACGTAGGAATGGAAAGAGAGAAATGAGGAATAACAATAACAAAAATAAATAAAATACTTTTAAATTTTTTATACGTAAGTCCTTAGTATAGTGCATGGACATAGTAAGCACTAAACCGATTTTAGGAAATATATTCATTAAGGTTCCTTTGGCTGTGTTATAAAAAGAGGAATCCTGTGAGATTTGAGTTGAACTTGCTCAGCCATTATTGATCAACACGGAAAGAAATGGTGGGACAGTCTGCTTCAAAGATAGTCTTGCCATGGAAAACAATCTAGCAAGGAAAGACTGTAGACTCTCACAGAGCTACAAAAGAGCTGCAACAATGTCCAGATTCTGAAGCCCCTCATAGCAACCCTATAAAAGTTCTCTGGCACCTTTTTCTCCTATCAGAGCCACCAATTTCCCATAGGGTAAAGTTAAACCATAGTACGTATGGAAATAAACTCATCTTGTCTACTGAAGTTCAGATTTAGTTCTTTTCACCTTCTGTTTCTTCATGCTACCTCAGAAGTCTATTAGATGCAAATCTAATTCAAATTAATTTAAATAGGAACACACAACACACACACAAACACATACTGAAGATTTCATTGACTTGTGACTGAAAATGTGATTGATTACATGACATAAAGAGGACTGTGATGCCTTTACATCATTTGATATTGTTGTTGATGTCGTTGACTTTTTCTTATGGAAGACTGTACACTTTAATAGCAAAAATTGGTTGCTAAAAAGCCTTAAGCATAGGTTATCCTTACAATTAAATATTCCATCTAAAAGAAAACTTTATTTCCAATATTATTTTATTGTTCTAGCATATTAAAGGATACTAATAATTACTAAAGTGAGGGTGAGGAGAAAACTTTCATTTTGATCTCTGTTTAGCAAAGAACTTAGTTACAACCTACAGTGAGAACAAAGGCATTGAAATCATCTCCATCACGATGATAGATGAAAATGATCACTCATTATATTTTTAAGAAACCTCATTTCAGGTCTATTAAGACAGAAGGAGAATTTCTTCCCATTTTATCATCATATGCATATATATATATTTCCTCAAATGCGTAATAAGTATTTACATGTTTATTCTTTTTATTGGATATTTTATTTATTTACATTTTAGATGCCTTCCCCTTTCCCCATTTTCTCCTCCATATAAACCCCCTATCCCATCCCCCCTCCTCCTTTTTGCTTTTATGCATTTTAATTACACTGATGTATTAAGGTCAGTTCTAGGTTAAGGAGCTAGTAATACAATAGATGCAAATAATCAAGGAACAAGGACAACACTAAACACAAATAGTCAAAGAACAAGCAAGGCAATAAATAAAATTCCTTAAACACTCCTGTGATCACTGTTTCTAAGGAATGATCAGGATGACAAAAATTTCTGAGGCAACTTCCCTGTCCTAGCCCAAAGTAATTTTCATGTCCGAAGCCTACTTCCCTATTCTAGTCTTAAATTTAGATTCCTGTCTGAAATTACTTCTTTGTTCTACCCAAATATTTAAATTACTGAGTGGAATTACTTCTTTGTTCTAGATTAATGTCAGTTTTCTGCCTGAAGCCTATTTCCTTGTCCTTGGCCAATGTTTTATTCCTGCCAAGCAGCCAACTTCCTTGTTCTTGTCCCAGGTCAGATACTTGCTAGGCAGCCCCAAAAGCTCTCCTCCTCATCACCCCCCCACATTTTTTCATAAACAAGACTGAGCTTGTCTTAGGTCTTTCTGTCAAAAATGCCTACCTTACCTGTCATGGAATATGCATTATCCAAAGCAATACACTTCTGTCTTAGGCTGGTAAGGCTCTGAGCAGAATCTTACCTTTTGTTGGCTTGCCAGCCTGTTAATTTAATAACTGTGTCTGGGAATCCAGTTTCAGGTTCAAGCCATTGTACTTTTGTTGTACTTTGGCTGCCAACATGTTGATGTTGTTAAAGACAAGCTTTAGCATGATGGGCAGGAATAAAATTATTCTCAAGACAAAAAGGCTAGCATGATCAAGCTATTATATGCCATTCTTGAAGCCTGCTAAAATATAAATACTAAACTCAGGCCATGGGTAATTTTATCAGCAGTATCTACCACATAAACAGTTAGCAGAACAACAATTTTTAAATTCATAAGCCCACTATGCAAAGTTAAAACATCCTAATTGTTGTTACAATTATGCCAAATAACCTGCAAGTGTCTTTAAACTTTTCCCTTATTATAATGACTACCACTGTAAATTTTAGAACTAACATGAATCCAATGGTATTTAGCATGACACTCAAGATGGTTCCTTACTCTTAAACCTGAACTTCCTTCCAATAATGTGAATAGCATAAAGAGCATCAATCTGTTTTTCAAAATGTCTATCTAAATCCTCTTGTATATTCAACACATTAGTAACATTTTTGCTAAATGATTAACAAAAGTAGCTGTCTTAACTTTGGCATCAAAGCAATTGCAGAAACTGTTGTGCTAGCAATTAATGTAATTAAAGCTGTTATACCAGCAATAATCAAGCCCACTACTCTCTTGCTTCTGCTTAAAGCCTGACTAAATTCTTCCATTACTTGGAAGCTTTTTTCAAAGACCAAGATTCTGTGCTACTCAGGGCAATAAAACAAAATCTGGTTGGTAGACTTCCATAATTGACATGCTGGATTTCATCACACTAACACTATAGTACATGTATAATCAATGCAAATTGCATTAAAATTTTGTAAAAGAAACAAAAGAAATTTTAACTTGACAATTAAAAGAGCCTTAACACATGTACTATTACTTGCTTCAAATCCAGATCCATATCCTAACTGTATCTCTTGCTAACATAACATAATAGAGAACTGCAGCTAACTTCCAAATATGTCTCTGAAATGTCCAAATCAAAACAACCCTGAGATTTCACCACACACCAGTCAGAATGGCTAAGATATAAAATCACAGATGACAGCAGATGCTGGTGAGGATGTGGAGAAAGAGGAACACTCCTCTATTGTTGATGATATTGCAAGCTGGTAAAAATTACTCTGGAAATCAGTCTGGGGATTCCTTAGAACACTCGACATAGTGTTACCTGAAGACCCAGTTATGTCACTCCTGGGCATATACCTGAAAGATGTCCCAACATATAACAAGGACACATTCTCCACTATATTCATTGCAGCCTTATTTATATAAGCTAGAAGCTAAAAAGAATGCATATATCCTTCAACAGAGGAATGGATGAAGAAAATGGGGTACATTTACACACTGGAGTACTACTCAGCTATTAAAAACAATGAATTCATGAAATTTTTAGGCAATGGATGGAACTAGAAAATATCATCCTGAGTGAGGTAACCCAATCACAAAAGAACATACATGGTATGCACTCACTGATAATTGGGTATTAGCCCAAAAGCTTGCAATACCTAAGGTACAACTCACAGACCACATGAAGCTCATGAAGAAGGAAGACCAAAGTGTGGGTGTTTCCATCCTCCTTAGAAGGAGTAACAAAATACTCATGGAGGAAATATGGAGACAAAGTGTGGGACAGAAGCTGAAGGAGGGGTCTTCTGTACACTGTTCTACCTGAGTATCCATCCCATGTGCAGTCACCAAATGTAGACACTGATGTGGATGCCAGAAGTGAATGCTGACAGGAACCTGATATAGCTGTCTCCTTAGAGGTCTGCTAGAGCCTGACATATACAGAGGAGGGGGCTCACAGCTAACCATTGAACTAATCATGGGTTCCCAAGGGAGGAGTGAGAGAGAAGACTGAAGGAGCTGAAAGAGTTCTTGGCCCATGGGGAGAGCAATAATACCAGCCATGCAGAGCTCACTGGGTCTAAACTACCAGCCTGGGAGCACATAGGGAGAGATCCATGGCTCCAGCTGTATATGTAGGGGAGGATGAACTTGTTGGGCACAGGTAGAAGAGGAGATAAGTCCTCCAGTGAAGGCTGGATCCCCCAGTGTGGGAAAATTCAAGGGTGGGGAGGTAGGTGTGGGTAGTTGGGTGGGGATACATCCTCA
Organism: Mastomys natalensis; assembly: GCA_021653895.1. Lineage (NCBI taxonomy): Eukaryota > Metazoa > Chordata > Mammalia > Rodentia > Muridae > Mastomys > Mastomys natalensis. Next base: position 14,331 of record JAJTUV010002567.1, on the reverse strand, counting down.
TAGAAGCAGGGTGAGGTGGGATGGGACAGGGGTTTCCTGGGTTGGGGGGAAATGGGGAAAGGTGATAACATCTGAAATGTAAATAAAATATCCAATAAAAATATATAAAGAAAAAAACAGAAAAGAAGAAGGAATAACAAAATATAGGAGCAAATATGAGACAATATGTGGAGCAGAGACTGGAGGAGAGACCATTCGGAGTCTGCCCCACCTAGGGATCCATCCCAAGTGCAATCACCATATGCAAACACTATTGTGGATATGGGGAAGTGCATGCTGAGAGGAGTCTGATATACCTGTCTCAGAAGAGGCTCTGCCAGAATCTGACATATACAGAGGAATATGTTCTCACAGCTAACCATTGAACTGATCACAGGGTCTCCAATGGAGGAGTTAGAGAGAAGATTGAAGGAGTTGAAGTGGCATGTGACCCCATGGATAATCACAATACCAACCAACCAGAGCTCCCAGGGTCTAAACAACTAGCCTAGAAACACACATGGGGAGATCCATGGCTCCAGCTGTACATGTAGTGGAGGATGGCCTGATGGGGCATTAGTGGAGAGGAGACCCTTGGTCCCTTGAAGGCTGGATGCTTCAGCGAGAGGAAATTCGATGACAGGGAGGTGGGAGTGGGTGGATGAGTGGGGTCACACCCTAATAGAAATAAGAGTGGTTATGATGGAATAAGGGATTTCTGGAGGGTGGGGAATTGGAAAATGTGATAACATCTGAAATGTAGATAAATAAAGTATCCAATAATAAAAAAAGGAAAACAAAAAAGAAAAACAAACAAACAAAAATGACAGATAATGGAACTGGATATCTCAGTTGAGCATTTTCAGCAGCAATTTGATATTAACCATATTACTGGGATTTCTTATAATTGTCAAGGACAAGGGACTGTGGAACAGGCCCATGGAACTTTAAAATTTTATCTCTATAAAATAAAAAAGGGTAAGGTATATCCCCATGCACTACAAATTTATTTAAATCATGTTCTTTATACTTAATAATTTAAAAAAAAAATTGGGAGGCCAAGGAACTTTCTACTGATTGTCTATGTCTCTCTACAACTAGGCATTCTTATGCATAGGTGAAAGGGAAGGATCCACTTACTGGCATAAGGCATGATTCAGATCAGGTATCTAATATGGGGAAGTGGGCATATTCGTGTTTTTTTTCTGCAGGATGCTGAAGGAGCATTGTGACTACCAGAGGGACAGGTGAGACAAGCTGATGCCAGGAGAAAGAATGATGCTGACCTGTGAGCTTGCTGAGTGCCCTGACAAGCGTGACTGGGAGGCTGTATTGGACATATGTTCCCGACCCACCTTTACTTACCTATACCTCTGATGGGACAAGCTGTTTTGCCTCAAGTTTTTAGACCTTGTGGAACAGAAAATCAAAAAGAGAAATTATAATAAAATTATTCTCAAGACAAAAAGGGCTAGCATGATCAAGCTATCATATGCCATTCTTGAAGTCTGCTAAAATATAAATACTAAACTCAGGCCATGGGTAATTTTAATCAGCAGTATCTACCACGTCAACAGTTAGCAGAACAACAATTTTTCTTAAATGTGACCAGTTATTCAGACTCAATCATGTACTGGTCTAGAAATTAATCCAATATTGGAAATAACAGTCTTCCTTTGGAAGGCTAGTTCTGGACATGTTTATTCTTTACTATTTAATAATTTAGCTTCCCTCAAGAAGGCAATGCCTTATGACATTGTTATGAACTAAATCTAAACAACTGCAAATATTTGAGTATTAAGTTTGGGTGATGAAGTTGACTTTCAAAATAAGAAAACACTTCATTGCCTTTCAAAATTTCAAATGGCCCCTTTTCTAGTAAATGTGTTCTAATTGATCTCATGGCATAGATGTAGAAGTAAAATGTTAAAATCTATTTTCAAAAACTTTTAATATAAAATCTGTTTTAAAGAACACTGATAAATACAGAATTAGCAACAAATTGTTTCTGTAATCAAATAAATCCTATTATTGCCCACATCTTTACTAAAATTTTAAAATTGATTACAGTTTTATAATGAGTTTTGGGAATGAAGGAACATAAAAGTTATCTTATATTTGCTAATGTATTTTTAATATTATTTAAAGAGTTTTGTTTTTCATATGAGATTCATGAATTCTTTATTTATTTATTCTTTATTACTGTATCTAAACTTTGAATATTTATGTTCTTTAAAGGGTTTTTGAAGACACAAAGCATCCACTTTTTATTAACTTGAGTTAGACAGATGCTGGTATATTAAAATGAGTTGTTCATAAGATGGGATTCAGTTATTTAATCTTTCAAGAAGTGATCATGTGTAAGATAAGCATAGTGACATGTGACATATTTTAGATCTATAAATCATCTGTTAATATATTTTAACCTATAATAAAGTTCATGAATTCTGCAATAATACTTTCATGGCATTTATATAATTTACATTTTCATTGAATTGTGTGAAAGAAAATATTAGCAGTATTGTAGGTTCTAAAAAACTACACATAAAATGTAATGTGAAACAAAGTATAACATGCAGACATTATAAACAATAAAGTAGTATTTATGTGGATATGTTTTAAACAGGAAAGATTTATTTTTCCATCACAGTGTCAGAAGTTTCAGTTCTGGGTAATTTCGGTTTGTATTGGAGGGCTTATGGTGAGGCAATATATCATAGTGGAAAGGTGTGAAGGGGAGCTTTGACCTGGTAGTAAACAGTAATCAGTGCAAGAGAGAATTTGGCAGGGACAAGATATATTTCCCAAGGGTGTACTCCCAAGTAACTACTCTTTTCAGTTATGAATCACCTCCTAAATTTCTATCTTTCCTCAATTTCTCAATTGGCAAATCTCAAATATATCAATGGGTTTATGAATTAATTGGAATCAATTCATACTTTATGATCTAATCATGACCAAAACCTCTCAGACTATGACATTCAGATGTGGCATTTAAGAAACAATATATTCTAACATGCTCTTAATATCCTAAAATTTCTGCCCAATTAAAAATATTCTATTAGTATTTTCCCTAGGGTAAATCATAACCTTCTAGCATTAAAAATGATTTAATGATTGAATATTTCATGTCAAGTATAAATTAGTTTACATTGAGTTTATTCCTTTTCAATTATTTTGCTTCATTTGTGATTTAGTGCTTTTCTGTTTTGGATATAAGTAGACACATATAGGCTCACATATTGAAAGGTTAGTACTCAGGATGCTCTAGATACATTGGAAGGAGGGACATAACTAGACTATGTACCTCATTTGAGGTAGGTCCTTGAAGGGACTATTATTAAACATTGGTTATATCCTGTGACATTTCTTATTTTATAAGTCAAAGAAAAATAATTTTAACCATGACAATTTTCCACATCCTTTTTTGAAGCAGGTAATGAAAAAGATGCCAGAATTTTGATTTCTAATTTTAACACTTGTAGTATGCTAGAATGAATGGGGTAGCTATTTCCAATCTGATATTATACTTTTTCTTTACTTTCAATTAAGCACAATATAAATTACATAAATTTTTGTGTTTTTTCTTCAGTTTGTGTACTGAATTTAAGGAATATGTTTCTAAGTTTCTTTTCTGTCCTTCAATGAATTTTTCCACTAAATTGTATAACATCTCAGCCATGCATAGTTCTTTTGAATTTAAACCTTTACTATCCCATTGCTTTTAGTGATCCATTTTGTACATAGAGTAACTGAAGGAGAGAAGGGCTGAGTAGTCTATTCTCTTCTTTCCTATACTTTCTTCCTTACAGTTTGATTCTACAGGTGTATTAAAAGGCAGGAATGTGATGTGTAGGATATTGTGTGTGTGTGTGTGTGTGTGTGTGTGTGTGTGTGTGTGTGTGTATGTGTGTGTGTGTTTGTGTGTGTGTATGTGTATGTATTTTCATGCCCACACTTGTACAGTGGAATGAGGAGGAAGAGGAAGGAGAGGAAAGAAACTGAGACTTTCTCTTCATTTATTACTATATTTAGTCTCTCTTCCCTTTTTTGGTACTAGATTTCTGATTAGATCTAAATAACCATCAAGGCAGTGTTTACAAAAGAATGACAGCACTGCACTGTATATAATATGTAGAAAAACATGAACATTTATCAAAAGAATTAATATTCTAGTGTAATAAGAAAGATTATGGAAAATATAATGAAGGTTTGACCTTCCTACTAAAGAATTAATTCATTGGGAATATGAAGATCGAGTGGGAATGGTCATGTAGGAAAATTCTCAGTGAAATTATTAAGAAAGGTGGATTTTCCAAAGAATGCCATATGAAAATCCATATAATTTTATTTGGATATTAAGCAAAAATGATTACTCAATAGGCCTAGCATATATAGAATCATTTCAGTTGCATACATAATGCTGCAATGAATAACTTTTAGCTGTGGGTGAATTATTTATTAAGCATGAATTCTTAACACTGTTTTCTAGGTCAAAGGCTAAGACTCTCATCTGACTTTTATTTTAGAAGAATTATCTAATGGAAAGAATTTGGCCATTGGACACAGAAAAACTTCCATTTCTATTGCTGCTCAATCTTTGTTAGTATGATATTTTGGACAATTTGATTGATGATTTAACTATGAATAACCTTCATTCATAAAAATAATAGTTCCAGTTGGATAGCATAAGCTATTAATTTAAAAAATGCTCCAAGATTTCCTCACATGGATTGCACTGGAATCTAGAATTTCTCTTAGTCTTTTGCTTTGTTGTTAGTGTTAATATATGACCACATACAATGCTGATTATTTTTTCAAAACTGTATATGTCTCTCACACACACAAAAGTGTTTATTAGATGAAAATTGTCTCAAGCATATTTATTTAAATTATTAAAACCTTTACTTCAAAGGAAGAAATGATATCCACAAAAATTTGATATACCTGGCAATTTTCTTAAAAGAAGTAACTATTTGAGGGTAGTTTTATTTTATTTTTTGGAAATTTTTTATTGGAAAATTTTTTTTACATTTCAGGTGTTCTCTCCTTACCCCATTTCCCCCCCTCCCTCCCAGGAACTCACTATCCCTTCCCCCCTCCTCCTGCCTCCACGTTGGTGTACCCCTTCACCCTCCCCTGTACCTCACCTCCCCACCCTCGAGTATCCCCCCCCACGACATCCAGCCTTCATGGGACCAAGGATCTCTTCTCCCACTTATATATAGCTCCCTTGCATATATAACTGGAGCCATGGGTCCCTCCCTAAGCGCTCCCAGGCTGGTAGTTTAGACCCTGGGGGCTCTGGTTGGTTGGGATTGTTGCTTTCTTGAGGGTAGTTTTAAAATTGAGTACATAAAGGTACAAAGAGATCCATCTACAAACAAAGATATACATGGACACAAACTAAGGGAAGATAGACAAAGAAGAAAAAGGTGGGAACAACCACATGATGAAACTGACACAGGTAGACCATAAGAAATGCAGCAGCCTGGAAGAGAACTGAGACCCCATTTAAAGGTGATTGGAAGAATACCAAGGGGGGTTTACTTGATCCCTGTTCTTTATGCCACTTGATTATATCTTTTACTGGGTTACCATGTGACTCCCTAGACGTCTTTTTTGCTCTCCCAGTATTTAATGCCTACTAAATTTAAGTTTTCTGTTCTATGAAACCAAAATTCCCTTTACTGAATAGCCATCTGGTTTAATGTCAATGCTCATTAGTATAGAGTTAAGGTTATTAGCCTGTTTCATGTTGCCAAAATGCCTTATGAATTGCTCAGTAATGTGACAAAAGAGCCTGTTATGTTGTGACAAATTAGCAGGAATAGTTGAAGGACATAGCTATTCCTAAAATATTTGGATTAAAAAGAAACTTAAACAACAACAAAAAAGAAGTAAAAATATTTTCTATGAAGCCAAGAACCAATAAATCATACATTAAAGACCCTCTATTCCTTTTATTTTTACAGAAGCATATGCTATATATATGGAGATTTATTTCTAGGGAAATCTTTCTTTTCCATTGTTGTCACATTTTAGCTTACATCTTAATTTTTGACAATTTTATTCATGCATAAAATTCATTGTTAATACATTAAATTTTCATTACCCTCTGTTATTTTCCTTCCAATCCTACAGACATCCTTCTTCATCCCAACTAGTCTTCCTTCTGCAGGCATTGTATATTTCTGTGTGGGTCTTTACAGGTAGCCACAGCTGATATGTGGCCATAACTACATTGACCATGTCAGAAGGTAACATTTCGTAGCAATCCTTCCCATCCTCTAATTCTTACAGTTTTTCATTCTCCTTTTCTGTGGTGTTCACGAGGTTTTAAATAGGGGGTAATAACTGTGCAGTAAGCAATGAATTATTCTCAGTATTTATAACAGATATGAATTTATGCATTAGCCATCACTTTCTTAAAAAGTTGTATTATTGACCAATTTTGAGAGCAACACAATCTATGGGTATAAACATAAATACCTGGAAGGCAGTTTGCTTATATGTCCATTCTACTCCTTTTGATGGTCTACTTTATTTTATTTCTAAACTACCTGCATAATTGAACATTCCTCTTTTTATACCTAATCTATATCCAATTGGAAAATTATCAATGCTAATAAACATTTTAGATCAAGAAATATAATATTTAAATACACACACACATATATATATACACACACTTAATTACTCTTTCCAACAAAGGTATAAGGGCTTCTAGTGAAGTCCCCTGCTGTAAGGAAGATTTTGATGATCTTCAGGGTTCTCTTGTTTTGTTTTTTTTTTTCTGTGTTGTCACTGAGGCCCCACATCTTTTGCTATTGTCTCTGCTAAGCTATGAATTCCTCAAGAAATTTAATACAACCTTATTTTTCTCCATATTATCCCATGTTATAAATAACAGTACTCAAATTGATGTCAAAATTCAATAATCACTTGAAAAATAAGACAGTTTCTTACAATAAGTCATTTTGTATGCCTTTTAAAGTCTAGAAAATATATTAAGCTATTTTTAAAAGAAAATTATCCTTAAATTGACTGTATTTTTCTTTTCAAAGATAATATGAAGCTCAAAAACCATTATGTCACACTGACCATATTTATTAAAGTGGATAATTTGTGAGAGGAGCTAAAATGATCTTGCTTCCTTATTCTGCCACTTTCCGTCTTAGTACTTGCAAAATGTTACTTATCATTTTAAAGTCCATTTTCTTCATCTGTAAATGTCAGTGATATAGTTTTCTGTACATTGACTTTAGAGTTCAAGTCATCAAATAAGTGAAAATGGATTAGTAAAGTAGAGGGGATATAGTAAATATCTTCTGCATGTTAGCTGTTAATGACATCCCTTTTTATTTTTTGACTAAAGAAATTAATAGAACTATCAGGTTTATGCTGTGCATTAATGAAATGATACATGTAGAAGACAAATAGATATTCAATTATGTTCATTCCTATTTTAAAAGAAAGCAATTTTTTTTAGACTTTTGAGTTCCTTTATCTCTATATTTTCCTTATCCTTTTCAACTGCTGATTCTCATCACACCATATGATATTTCTGCCTATGAAATATTCAATAAACTTTTAGTAAATCACATTAAGCATTTCTTGAAATACAAAAGTATATTTTGAGTAACATATATATACATAAAACAATGATTAAGAGGCTATGAAAATAATATAGGTAATAATATTTAAGGGCCTACAAACAAAATATAATTAGTTTTCATATACAGAAAGATTATTTTATTTTCTGAGAAAATGATTTGTGAAATATATATTGTGTTCTTATTCATTATTAGCAGAAAATTTTCTAAATTGTTAAATACAGGACAGGAAGAACAACGGGAATATAAATCAAGAACTATAACTATATAGTTTTCCTCCATGTAGGCTGAAACAATTAAGAACGAGGACATTCTGAGTTTGGCAGGCAAATGGATGGAACTAGAAAATATCATCCTGAATGAGGTAACTAAGACCCAAAAGGATATGCATATGCATGGCATGTACTCACTAATAAGTGGATATTAGACAAAAAAAAAAAAAAAGACAGAATACCCAAGATACAGTCCACAGAACTCAAAAAGTTCAACAAGCTGAAGGGCCCAAGTGAGGACTCCTCAATCCCACTTGGAAGGGAGAAGTAACCAATCACAAGGGGAGAGGGAGGGAAGAAGTTGGGTGGAAAATTAGACATGAGGGGAACCTGATCTGGTATTGGATGAGGGCAAAGGACTGAAGCCCTGAAGGCCAACAGAAAGAATGGAAACAGGCAATCTCAGGAGGTAGAAGTTTGGGGGACCCTCCAGAATGTACCAGAAACCTGGGTGGTGAGAGACTCTCAGAAATAAAAGGGAGGGACTTTAGATGAAATGCCCTATAGTGGGGAGAGGGAACTTTTAGAGTCCAACTCCAGTAGAAAGACAGGACATCAAATGGAGGGATGAGGTTGCCATCCCACAGTCAAAACTCTGACCCATAATTGTTCCTGTCTGAAAGAACTGCAGGGACAAAAATGGAGGAAAGACTGAGGGAAAGAAGGTTCAACAACAGGCCCAAATTGAGATCCAGCTCAAGGGGAGGCCTCAAGGCCTGACAGTATTACTGAGGCTACGGAGCACTCACAAAAAGGGACCTATCATGATTTCCCCACCCCGGAAAAAGACCCAACAAGCAGCTTAAAGTGTCAGATGCAGATATTTACACTCAACCAATGGACAGAAGCTGCTAACCTCTGTGGTAGAATTAGGAAAAAGCTGGAAGTAGCTGAGGAGGAGGGTGGTAGGGTGACCCTGTAGGAGGACCAGCAGTTTCAATTAACCTGGACCTCGAGATCTTTCGGACACTGGACCACCAACCAGGCAGCATACACCAGCTAATATGAGGTACCCCAACACATATACAGAGGAGGTCTGCCAGGTCTGTGTTTAGTCAGAGAAGATGCACCTAACCCTCAAGAGATTGATGGCCCCAGGGAGTTTAGACCTCTGGTGGGGTAGGTTTTGGGACCACCATTGTGGAGACAGGAGGGTTGGGAAGAGGTATTCTGTTTATTTTATCCAAAGTATAATGAAAAGAATATCTAAATTTTTTTTTCCCTTTTCACCATTTTTTTAGTTTTTATCTTTCTTTTTTAAGATTTTATTCATATGATGACACTGTAGCTGTCTTCAGACACATCAGATGAGGGCATAGGACTCTGTTACACATAGTAGTGAGCTAAGATGTGATTGCAGGGAATTGAACTTAGGACCTCTGGAAGAGCAATCAACACTCTTAACTGCTAAGCCATCACTCCAGACCCCAGTTTTTAATCTTTTTAAAAAAAGTTAAATGACTGACATTCTTGAACAGTGACATAGAATATCATTGTAGTTTAATTTTAATTTTCCTGAAGGATGAAGATCTACATTTTCCATGTTTGTTGGCCATTTGACTTTATCCTTTAAGAAGTATCTATTCAGAGTCATTGTACAATTTTAATATGATTCTGTTAAAACTTTTAAGAGTTTGAGTTATTTATTTGTTCTAGATATTAAGTGTCCATCAGAAGAATTACTGGTAGTTATTTCCTCCAATTTTGTAGGTTATCTCTTCTTGAAATGAGAATAGTTGTTTTATAAGCTGTAATATAATTTTTCAAGATTTGTTCATAATTACTGTGTTTTGGTGTCATTTTCAGGGTGTTAATGCCTACACTACCCATTTAATGAAATTTTGTGGAATTTGCATTAGTATAGTTATTGTGTAATTTCCTCCCAAACTATTTAGTACTACTATATAACCCTGATGACGCATTGCCTGATTTATATTCAAAGATGGCAAGCATGTTTATTGTGACACTATTTACAATACACATGTTATAACAGCCCTATTAAAAGATTACCAGATTATGTAATTATAGAATATTTATACACAGTTAACATTATTCTCTCATTAAAGATGAAATTTTGGACTGGGGAGATGTTTCAGTCAGCAAGATGCTCAATTCACAAACTTAGAGAATCTGAGTTAAGATCCCCAGCACCCACATAACAATCTTGGCATGATAGCACACAACTATAATCCAAGGCCTGGTAACACAAAGGAGTAAGGATGCCTTTAATAAGAAAGTTAGGAATTCTAGGAAAACCAGTGAACTCTGAATTCACTGAGAGTCTTACATTAAAAAATATGGTGAAAAGAATCAAGAAAGATACACATTGAAGTCAGCCACCATGAACCTATAGGCTTCATAAGCACCCGATATACTTGTGAACGAGCATCAACTCATATATAAACCAGAGGATTAAAAGAATAAAATCCTGAAATTTAGAACAAGATGGATGAATTTTAGAATGCTAAATAGAATAAGCCAGATATGTGTAATAATTGCAGTATAATAAAATAGTGACTAGTAGGAACTGGGGATGGTGTCAAAGAGGAATTGGAAGGAGGACTGGACATTGTAGTCATTTGAATAAGAAACAGCCTTCATTCATTGCTGCATGCTTTTGAATACCTGGTCCCAATCAATGGTGTTCTTTGCAGGTACTTTTCAGGCTCATAGAGACTTGGGGGAATACATTACTAGGTGTGGTCTTTGAGGTGGGTTTATAACCTTTCTATAGCTCCTTTTTTCCTTCATGATAAACTAGAGTTGAGATCCTCTAGCCCTGATATGCTCTCCTCAACGTTGTGAACTTTAGCTCTCTGGAACTGTAACCCCAATAAATTTTCTTCCTTAAGTTTCTTTTGGTCATGTTATGTTTTCATAGCAACAAAAAGCAGCTAACATAGATATGAACAATACTTATTTTTATATATATGTATATGTATATCATACACATATATGTATATAAAATATGTATATATGTATGCATATACATATATATGTATGTGTGTATGTATATATGTATGTATGTATATATGTATGTATGTATACATATGGTCCAAATGAATTTAGATGGTCAACTATCTGTGAAATTGTGGTTTTACTTATTAATTGTTCATGATCTTTATAAGATGGAGAGTTACTTTTACTTTGCTCTAAAATCTAATGGAAATTATATAAAACTTGATTGCACTTTTATCATTTTCATACTCTGAAGAAAGTATTAACTAAGAAAAAATATTTAAAGATAAAGGAACTCTCTTCAGGATGGTCAATACATAACAGTGTATATATAAGGAGGCTTTCATAATTCTAAAAATTCACTGTTACCAAGGTACCCTGATGTTAAATAGGTCATCAAATAAAGACGCCATGTAAATTAATGAACATTTTGTAACTTGTAAGACACTAAGACTCAAAATTGTTAACTATTGAATAGCATTTATATATAAGAACTTATGTAAGGGGAACAAGCTAAAAAGAGTAACTCACAATCAATGTGGAATCCTTATCCTCCTTCATACAAAGGGAAGAAGAGAAATCTACTTTCACTGGTAAGAAATCATGAAATACTTGAGATCTTTCAGACACAGGATATTCTTATTTCACTTATGTTATCCCATGCTGGTTTTGTTTTCTTATTGAACTCTGTTGTGAGACCATTGTGAATTTCATTTAAAAATGTAACAGAAGTACCTGAATGATGATTTTTTTTTTTATTCTTTAATCTTTTTTTACAAATCAGACTTCATTCCCCTCCCAGTCCACCCTCTGACAGTTCCACTCTAAATCCCACTAAAGTAGGGGAGAAAAAAAAACATTCTTGGATTAATAAAAATTAGAGAATTACACATTTCCTTTGTAAATAGAATGCCACTAAATAATAGGGCTCAATACAAAATATTTGTTGAGGTTATTTTTCTATCTATCCATAATTGTCTTTAAATATCCACAGATATTTAATGCTTTAACTTTGTATAGTTTCATATTTTGCTTCAGAGGAAACATTATTTTGGTTTGTAGCAAATCTAAATATTTTATTTGATCAGTAATGCCTGGATAAAATGAATCATACTAGTCTTCTTTTGTATTTTAAGCTGTATTTTAAAAACAGGTTGAACATTAAATTTTTAATTCAATGTGTCTAAATTATTTACAAGGATTTTCAGTAAAAGAAGAATTAGAACTTCTGTTCCTTTTGTACCTTGCCTTTATCTGAATAATTTGAGTTATTTGGCCTCTATGTATTCTGCTGATGGTTTTCTTTATACAGATCTGTCTCAAAATCTGTCTTGCATTTTTCAAACAAATAATAATAAATTATTGATTTTTTGTTAAACACATTGAATTTTCATAAAAGGAAATAAGGCTGTGATAAAGAAGGACCATGTAAAATGAGTATATTCCATGCCGATTAGTGTGATATCAGTGGCTGACCTGAATTTTAGGAAACCAATGGGCATGAAGTTCATGTACTATCTTTTCTCTAGTGCTCACTATACCCATTATTTGATATTCATTCATGTAAAAATATATATACACACATGCTACTAATATAGATCACATCATCCCATTTGGGGAATAATAAACTATTATTCATATCATTTAAAACAATGGATCTATCATTTTTAATTTATTCCATGCCTTCTTTGAATTGAGACTTCATTGTTTCCTAATTTTAGCATTAGATATAAGCATGGAAGAAAGCTGATATAAGACTTGTTGGCTCTCTCTGCTTAATTTTATTTTATTTTACTTCATGAGGTATACATTTAAGTTTGGTATTATTTAGATTCTCAAATGATCTTTATATTGTACTTCTCTGGGACATATTTGAAAATTGAATTGACCTACTGGAAATTCATAACTGAGTTTTCTGTGTCACCTAAGCTTTAATTATGAAAATGATACTTTCATTCCAGTGGAACTGGTTTGTTATTAGTGAGGAACAAAAGTGTTTCAACAGACAAATCAGACACCCGGATATATTTTTTTTTTATTTGACATAATGATGTATAATAACTCAGAAATATATGCAAACATAACTTCAAATGTTATTCTTGTCGCAGCAGAATTTATAAGGGCAATGATACCTGACATTGTGGTTCCTTTTAAGGCACTTAATGACTTATTGGATCATTAAACATCATTCTCTCTCTGCTTTTCACGGCTCCTTGAACTAGTCATTAACTTCATAGTAAGGAACGTGAACAATGGAATTATTGCCTAATTGTAGTTACAATATTTTCTCCCCTGTTTAACATGTATCTATAAAATTAATATCAGGAACCATATTATTTCAACTACTTCTATACTGACTGATACCTTCACTAAATTATTTTTAAATACATATATTATAGAAGAAAATGCCTAAAAGTATGAATTAAATACATAGAATTGCTTTTTTTCTCCAGTTTTTCTGGAATAAGCTGAAATCAATCAATAATACTTATAAAATAATAATTCAAAACTGAAACTTGAATGCCATTTTGCTCCAACTAGATTATAAAGCTACATTTAATATAATTATTTCTGATCATTAAGCCACTTAATTTAGATTTCCAAATTTGACTGATTCTATTCCAGTTTCTAAAAATAGTGACATATTGACACAACCTATCCGGATAATGATGAAATGATTAATGTTTTCTTAGAGTGATATTAGATATTATATTTAAAGCACTTGCTTTTCATAACGTCATAAGATTACCCTAGAAAAAATTTCATTTATATGTCTGTTTTTTTATATTAGTGATTTCCTACTATTATAGATGTATGATCACAAACTGCAACTCACAATCCCATTTCAGCTCATAGGTACATGAATTTTGATGATTATTCAGTCAGTTAATATCAATGCCTCTTTCAAATAGAAGCATCTCTAATGAAGTTTGAGAGATGTCTTAATCTATGGGTATGATGATAATTCATTAGGAGTCAGTTCAGTACTGTGTTCATTTAGCAGTGCAATAATATTAGGTTCTACCCTAGGACCTGTGATCTGTGAATACACAATTTCTTGGTCTGAAATAGTGTCAGATGTGTATCATTCTGTCAAGTGTGACTGAAATACCATCATAAAGTGGTTGGTTAATCCTATGATTCATTCTATTACTCCAGTGTGGTTGTAATGTGAAGAAGGTTGCTACTGTAGCTTAGGTTGAAAATTAGATAAGGCTCATTATTATTTTTCTCCTCTTGAATCATTATGCATGCTATGCTATAAAAGACAGTAAGGAATGAGGCCTCCATGTCAGTACCAAGAAGATTTCTCCACATTTTATTAATCCATTACATGGTGTCTTTAACAAAAGGTTTCTCTGTCAAGTTGTAGAGTGCAGCTGTCCTAGGTTTCTGTTTGTATGTTTGTTTTTGTCTGCTTGTCACAACATAGAGTTATCTGGGCAGAGGAAACTCCTACATCATTCTTGATGAATGATTGATGTGAGCAGACCCAGCTTAGTTAG
>JAJTUV010002566.1:120000-175907 GCA_021653895.1 Mastomys natalensis | reverse complement strand
AGGAGAAGAACCTGTAACCCTCAAAAAACTTCCCTAAAATTGGTGTTTCTGAGAAGTCATATCACAGAGAAGTGACTCATCCTGGTTGGAATGAATCATCTGTTCCAAGTCCCCAAACCTCAGAGCCTCTGGCAAACAATGAGGGGTTCAGAGTGTGGTCATGGCAGCTTTAACCATCCGGGTATGTGGTGGAGGGGAGGCATCTGGCTCAAAGTGTGGAAACCTGGCTGTCGCACATGCCGCAATGCTAATTATGTGGTAATCAAGTCCCTCTGCGCTTTCAGTACCAGACAACATTGGTTCAAAGACCTGGAAGAATGGGGAAAGAGCTGGGCCCTGCATGCTTGGTGCCTGTGGCTTACAACTCTGAGTACTGCAGTCTTGGCAGTGCTTTTTATTCTCCTGTACAAGTAAGCAAGGTAGCTTTCCTTCTAATCCCTGCACTGGTAATGTATTAGTCCCAATCAAGTCTTTACAACTTTCACTGTTGAATTATTCTTTGTGGTCTCTAGAAAGTTAGCAGGTGAAGGGTTGTATGTTTATATGTTGTTGGTCAGAGTTGTGTATATATTGCTCTTGGAATTCCTTCATTTGAATATGACCCAGACATACTCAGAACACTATTATATTATTCAATAGCACTTGTAGATCTTTGTTTTAAGGGCTCATGATTGTGACAGCAATTGTTATAGATTCCTCTTGGACTCTCTACTAACCTCACTCTTGGAGTAGCTGCTAACTCTGAATACCAGCTGCCATAGCTGATTGACCCGTGGCAGACATCTGGCTTAAACCACCTGACCCTGCTATGCCCTTTGCCGTGGGTGCTTTAGTCTGGAAGAAGTAGTTGTTGAAAAAAAAGTCACATGCTTTTCCCAGAGGCCCTTGTTACTTCCCATTTCTTCCTTTCTTTGCCTCATTTCCCCACCAAGTGTTTGGGATAATCTGCTATCTCTTTCCTGTGATCTCCTTTTTGACTTAAGACAGGAGAAACTGATTTCTTTCAACCTGAAGAATATTAACTAAAGTACAGTTTCAAGTATATAAGTTATTTTTGGGGAAACTATTTGCCAAATGAAAGTGGGACATAGGAAGGCTTCAGTAATGTGCTTGTGTCTCAGCATCCTAAACATTTTCCTGCTTTCCCTCCCTCCTTCCTTCTCTCTTCCTCTGTCTCTTTTCCTTCCTCCTCCTCCTCCAATTATTATTGTGTGTGTGCACAAGTGTATATCTGTATGCATATGTGTGGACATGCCACAGTGTATGTTTGTGTGCAGGTCAGAGGATAACCTTTGGGAGTCAGTGCTCTTCTACCTTGTCCAGACAGACTCTCTTTGTTTCTGTCATGCTCTATTCGGGCTGACCCTCAAGCTTCCAGCCAGTTCTCCTGTCTCTACTTGCCATCTCACTATAGGAGTGCTATGATTACCAATGTGTGCTGCTGTACCTTGCTTTTTCATGTGTGTTCCAGGCCACGGATGGAACTCATGCTTGGTCAAGGAACACTTTTGCCTGATTAGCCATGTCTCCATTTCCCCATCACCCATAATGTTTAACACTCTTGTTGAAATATACTTGACATACTATAAAAGTCACAATTTAAAGTTGTGAAATTCAAGAATTTGTAAAGTATATTCACAGCATTGTAAAATAGTAATAATTATCCAACTAAAAATGTAGCATTCTCCCCCTACAAATCCTGTGTCTTCAGTAGTCATTCTTCATCTTCCATTCACCCAGCAATGAACAGGTTGGTTTATGTTTTTTCTTGTCTATTGATATTACAGTCTTATGATATGTTGACCAGATACTTTTTCATGGGGCATATAAATTTATTTTTTCATTATTAAGACAAAATATCTGCAAAAGCAACTTATGGAAGAAGAGGTCTATTTGGCTCAGAGTTAAAGAAGTCATTCAGCCTATTGTGTTGGGAAGACAAGGTAAAGCAGTGTAAGGCTGCTGGCCACATTACTTCTGAGTCAGGATGCAGACAGAGTGGAATGCTGGTGTTCAGCTTCTCCTCCTCCTCTCTCTCCTTCTCTTCCTCCTCCTCCTCTTCATCCTCCTCCACTTCATTCTCCTCCTCTCCCTCCTCCTCTTCATCCTCCTCTTCTTCATCTCCTCCTCTTCCTCTTTCTCCTCCTCTTCCTCCTCTTCCTTCCCCTCCCCACTTCTTTTTCTGTCCTGATCCCTGGTCATGGAATGGTGCCACCCATTTAAACCTCAGTTAAACCTCTCTGGTAAGATGCCAAGAGGTTTGTCTCCTTGGTCATTCTAAGTCCCTTCAAGTAGGCAATCAGTATTACAGATCACATGGGGTATGGTTCATTCATTTTATTTCGTTCATTCATATATTAATCTTCTTTTCCTCTATACACATGTATATATCTGCATGCATATTTATTGTTTACACATTGAATGTTTAGATATTTTTGGGAAACTACCTTCATACCCAAGAAAAGGATACTGGCCTTCAATTCTAATGCATTAATAAAATAGAAAACTCTTAGAGAGTTTGAGTTCTTAGGCTACTTATGAACCAGTTATTTCTGTTTGCCTAGTACATTGTTTAAGTTAAAACTTGAAGAAGTTTCAACATTGACTCTTCATGCTTTTCCAGTCACTTAAAATTCCATCAGGACAACAGATAGGCACATGGAAATGCTATTTACAGGCAGAAAAAGATGAACAAAAGAGTGGATATTAAATGCAGTATTGACATTTCTGATGCTTGTTTAAAATCTCCCCTCATCTTTTAGATAATAATGACAACAAATAACAATGAGGAAATAAGTTTAACATATTTCTATATTACCCAAAATAAGTGATGAGTGTGTACAATCATGTCATACATAAATATGTTTTATGATTATATTTACACGTACATAAATTAGCTGGTACGATTTCTTCTTTTACTGGGAAAGGAATCTTGGCACATGCATTTATAAAATAACAGATAGCTCAGTAATGGTTGAGTAAAAGTACAGATGAACCAGCTCATGTAGTTTGTCTTGTGGTCCCATTGGGGGCGCCACTCACAGGTTACTTAGGCTTAATGAATCATACCACCTTGCTATGCTCAGTTTGTCTTCCTTTCTCATCTTTATTGGCAAATGAGCTTTGCTTTGAAGATGCTTTTTCTCAAACCTTTATTACCTACAGATGTCCCAGGGGCCATGCCATAATTGCAGATCTTGATTCAGCACACATGAGGTGGGGTGAGAGCTTACCAGTTAATGCTGCTGGGATACTAAGTGGTGTGGATGCCTTTCCTCACCTCTCCCAGGGTGGGGTGTCCCTAGAAGAGAAGCAACGGGAAGCAGGTTGTACTCAGGGAAAAATCTCTCCTCATTAAAATTTTGAGTAGAAGGGACCAGAGTTTAATTAGGCTATCCATGTGGCTCAATATAGGTAGTATTATTATCTATTCAGGCATTTGAAATTAATCTAGATAAACCTTTTTACCTATTCTAAAAGTACTTACTTATTTGGCAAATTTTTAAAGTGATCAGGGTGTGAGGTGGTGAAGAGAAGATAACAGGAAAAATGGGCAATAAAGATTTTTAAGTGCTATCTGAAAAGATTTGCCAAGCAATTAAACAAAAGTGCTATCTTGTGACAGCATTGAGTCTGACTTAATATTGTAAAATATTAAGCTGTTAGTGCTAGATTACACATTTGAGGTTGTTTCTTCAAACTCACTGAAAAATACCAACTTCTTTTTTCAAAATTGAAAATAGATTTTTTTCTCATACAATATATTCTGATTATGATTTCCCTCCTCCAGCTCCACTCAGATCTTTCCCACCTCCCCACTCATTCAATCCACCCCTTCTCGCTCATCAGACCTTTCCCACCTCCCAATTCATTCAATCCATCCCTTCTCGCTCGTCAGACCATTCCCACCTCCCCATTCATTCAATCCATCCCTTCTCGCTCATCAGAAAACAAACAGGCATATAAAACAGAAAAAAAAAAAAAAAGAAAAAGAGCCAAAGAAAAGCACAAGAAACACACACACACACAGAGAGAGAGAGAGAAAGAGAGAGAGAGAGAGAGATTATATATAAAGATAAGACCAGGAACCATATATATAAGCAAAAATCTGTATGGAAAAAAAGAAAAGCCAGGACAAAGCATTATGAAACAAAAGCCCTCCAAAATTACAATTAAGTTAGTTTTGAGTTGTTCATCTACTGATGGACCCAATTTCCAATTTCTTAAAATTCAGGGTTTTTTAAAGACTAATGTTAGGTTGAGAAGTGTTGACAGTAGGGGATGCTATTGTCCTATAGTTACTTATGTATTATATACAGTACTAGAAAAATAACCTGACCTTCCAAACAGGAATGATTGGTATTCTTGAGAATTATATGCAAGCCAGTTAATGGGAAATTAATTACATCCATTCTTTGAGTTGGTCTTAAAACAACTGTCTCCTGCTTTTCCTTATTTAAGAAAATACCGAAGTGCTTAGTATATTATTTCTACTGTTGCATTTGTTTGATGATTGAAAATTTATGTTCAGTAGGCCCGTCTCTGCTTCTCACTTAAATAGAGGGAAGAAAAAGAATTTCAAATTCTGGGCCTGTAGCCATCACTATCTCCAGATAATGATACAATTCCTCATGTGCCAGACCCCATACTTTGTGTTTTATGGGAGCCACTGTGCTTGCTTGCTTATTCAACAAGCATCTCATGTAGTCTTTGCATGAACTCTGTAAGTTAGTTAAAATTATTGCTTTTTATTTATGGATGAAGAGTTGATACTTAAGAGTGTTTCAGTGATTCGTTGAGACCAACAGGGGCTGTAAAGGTAAGTAGATTCTAAGTCAAAATTTTGACCTTGCTCACTGCTCTCCAAAGACAAGATTAGTGATTTTTGTGACCATATAACTAGTTGGATACAAAGCTATAATTAGAACAGGAGTCCTTAAATCTAACCCGAGTAGTGTGTCACCTTAGAGCATTGGTGTGTAATAAAACCCAAAACTTTTTCTTGCTTACAAAGGCAGATTTTTCCATGTATTCTGTTTTTAGTGTTATAAATCTTGGCAAAACATTACGTATCCACCAACATGGGTTCTACAGTGGCACCATGTCTGTGTGAGAAGCCCAGGGTCCTGGTGCTTATGAAAATCACCATCCTGTGTGTGTTGTTTAGCTACCTTTGAGTTTCTTTAGATTATTCTACATGAAGAGAGAGGGCCTGGGCCCATATATGGGAATACTCTTTTCTTCATACCTTTCTCAGCACTCCAAGCTTTCCACCAACTCCTGCACGTTTCCAGTTGGGCTGTTGTTTGTCTTTTCACACACATGGCTTAGCCCAGGGAAGGGTTGGAGCCACGGTAAGTATTGTGCATCCTGTGCACGGGATTACAGGCTGAAGGATCAGAGAACCTGCCCTAAAAATTTGATTAGAGGCAAACTGGAAAATGATTAATAAGCAAATAAAGTCACAAGAGAAGTAGAGCAGGCCAAGTGGTCTGCAGAGAAATTCTGCTTTCTTTGAAAGGGTTAGGCTAAGTCCTTGCCTGAGAAGGAGTGTGGATTTATTTTTAAAAAAAAGGAAGAAGAAGAAACTTCAAGACTTCTGGGTATAAGCCAGTTCATCTTTTTATATATCTTGGAGACAGTTTTCATAGCCATGGAGCCCTAAACTGCTCTACAGAGCAAAAACTTTATCATTTTTTTGTTTTTCCCCCACAGTGTGGAAAAGAGCTTAAGGTCACAAATTCTTAAAAAATCTGCCAGGAACTCATATTTTCCATGTTTGAGGATAAGACACAGTAGATTCTAAACATCTGGCTAGTCCCCATTTAAATAATTGTGTGTTCCATGCACATCATACATATATAATTATATTTTCATTCTATTTACCTTTTTGTGTTTTAGACATTCTGAAATCTGGATTAGATTCTGACTCCAGTAGCTGTTGGAAGTTGGCCTTCTAAACATTGGCTCAGGGAAAGTGTATGTCTCCCTTCCTCATTTCTCCATATAAACTTGAGTATGGTTTAGTTTCTTATATTTTCATTTTTCTTCTTTTCTCTTAAAAAAAAAAGAGAAAGAAATGAGTATGGGAGCTCATGGGAGTTGTGTAAAATGAAATTCTGTGATTTTTCTAAGGGTTGGGAGACTTTAGAGTTGGCTAGAGGAGACATCGGTTTCAGACACTCGTCCATATCTGCTAATAATGTGACTGCAGTGAAATCCAGTGAACCCCTCTATGTAAGCCACCCCTGTTCATCCTCTCATGCACTGGCACAGGGCTGGCAGCTTCCCATCAGTGCTGTCAGATGAATGAGCTGGCAAACGTGAGCCGTTTGAGTTTTGCTGGAGGGAACTGGAGAGAGTGAACTCATGTCAAGGACACCGCTCCCCATACTAACCACAAAGAGGACCAGAGGCCTGGCCTCCTCACACTGTGGCCCTGTGCAGACAAGTGCTGAGACAGTTGCCTTCCGTCTTTCTCTCTGTATCTCATTCACTATTGTAGGGACCCTGTAACAGTGCTATACTTCTCAGTATTGGGAAATTAGCAGCTGTCCTTGGGAAGGCGTTTTGTGTGTATTTAAGACCCTGGAAGAAAGATAATAAGCACATTTTATTGATAATGTAACCAACCCTCACAGCACAGCCTCAAAGTAAATGTATTAGCATCTTGTAGAATGTTCTTCTAGGGAAAGCACATTGGGAAACAGGATTAAACACAATCTGCTAAAAACACAAGTGCACTTGATGTCTTGGTAGTGTGGTCTAACAGGTTACTGCTCTGCTTTCTGGCTATAATATCATCATTATTGGAAGATGATGATTACTTTTCACTCAGGGTCTGTCTGGAGGAAAACAGTCTCATTGAATCTTTTGAATATTAAATACTGTGAAGTCCACACAATTGTTTCCATCTTACAGTTGCCCAAACTATGGCTTAGGAAAGGTCCATGTTAGCATGGGGAAGCCATGGTAAATGGGGAAATCTCAGTCAGGTCTTAAAGCTCACACCTTCCTTCTTGAGCAGTACAGTGTTAGCTCGAGAAAAGAGGCAAGATTTCCCAGCCAAATGTCACTTTTATGAGATCTTAGGTCACTACCCCCTTTGTAGGCCAGCTTTGTGTCTGAATGCTAGGTGTCAATGTGTTTCTAAATATATAAGTGCCTTGAGCCTGGCCTCTAAGTCAACTACCGAGGGCAGGATATAGAGATAGGCCTTGCTGGTATATGGAGAATATGGAGTAGTTCATACATGCTGTGTAGGAAACATTTTATCTGAACGCAATGACATAAGGTAGGCCCCTAATGTATGGTCTAGGAATCAGACATGCTAAGAAACACATTCTACATCATACAATTGGGAAATAACCTTGCCAGGATTAGAACCAGACAGGCTGTTCTAGAATCTAGGCTGTTACACATGATATTACCTTTCTCACTCTCTGTGAGTGAGTGTCTGTGAAGGCCAGAAGAGAGTGTTGGCTTTCTTGGAGCTGGAGTTTCAGACAGTTGTGGGTGAGCTGACAGATGCTGGTGCTGGCAATTGAGCTTAGGCACTCTGGAAGAACAGTATGTGCTCTTAACCACGGAGCCTCTCCTTTCCTCTCCTCTTCCCTATCCCCTTCCCTTCCCTCCCCCTCCTCCCTCCCCTTTCTACCTCTCCTCCCCTCCTCTCTCCCCTCCTCTCCCTCCTCTCTCCCCTCCTCTCTCCCTTCCTCTCCTCTTTTCTCTTGAGACAAGGTCTCACTATATAGCTCTGGCTGCTCTGGTACCTGCTATGTAGATGAGGCATCCTTGGACTCTCAGGGATCTGTCTTCCACCGCTTCTAAAATGCTGGGATTAAAGCCTTGAGCCTGCCAGGCCTGATTTCTGTTGCATTCTTCTGTTGTGGGATTATATATTGCAGGTAATATCTTGGCATTTTATGAACAAAAATCTCTCTCATTTTTATGGCTTGTTCTTTTGTACTCTGTAGTGTCTTTTGTGTAGCAGAAATCCCTGATTTTAATATTGTTAAATTTACATATCTTCTATTTTTCTGGCTGCCTTCTTTCTCCTCCCCCTGCCCTCCCTCTCCCCTTCCTCCTATTCTTCCTCCTCTTCCTCCTCCTCCCTTTTCTTCTTCCTTTTCTTCTTCTTTTTCCTCTTCTTCTTCATCTTCTTTCTTCTTCCTCTTTTTCCTTTTCTTCCCTCTTCCTTTTCCTCCTCCTCCTTGTCTTCTTCTTCTTCTCCTCCTCCTCCTCCTCCTCCTCCTTCTGTCATTCCCTGTTTGTAGGAAACTGTTTTTCTTATTTCCTATAATTTTTATACTCTTTTGATGTTTCTAAGTTCATAACCATATAAAACAATTGATAATGTTAGAATTATTCCATTTTCAATTTGTTATATATTCAGTTTCTGGTCACACTGTTTTGACTCAAGTCTCCAGGACAATGTTTCTAGCTGCTACTGACCATGGACATGGCTTCCTTTCATTTAAATGGGAATTCTTCTATTACTTATACTAGGTATTCATTCTCTGTATACAGTGGAGCACATTTTAGGAGTGGTTTTCTTTATTCCTAGTTTGCTTAGATTTAAAAAACAAACATGAATGACTAGATTTTGAGCAGATGTATTTTTTCTTCTTTTCCCTGTTGTGTTTTTTTCACATTAAAAGTTTGTCTGTGACTGAATCACTGTTCTTTTTTTCTAAAAGAAATACAACCATGTTTATATATATATATATTATATATATATATATATATATATATATATATATGTTTTGTATTTCTTTTATAAGTCTGACTTTTTTGTGAGCAGTACTCATGCTCTGGGTGTGAGGTTGGGCTCTGAGTTACGTTCCTCATGTTCGAATCCAGCTGTTGTGCCAAGCTAGTCAAGTGCCACATGATGAATGGGGAGGCTTTCTGAGACAGTGAATAATTGGAGTCATCTAGGCTTTATTGAAGGGAGAACATTTTAAATCTCTATTTAATAGCTACAGAACTCACCCATTTCTTCTAGAATTAGATTATAGAAGATAATTTTCTAGTCATCTGTCCCTTTCATCAACATTTACAATTTTGGCAGGTGGATCTCTGTGAGTTCAAGGCCAGCCTATGCAACATAGTGAATTTTAGGTCAGCCAGGTATATAGACGTAGTGAGACCTATCTTAACTAAGCAAAATAGAAGTAATCTAAAAATGCAAAAATCGTTTGCGTGCTGTCTTTTAAATCCCCATGTGTTTTGATTCATGAAATGTTTATTTGATTCTTCAAAACACCAATGGCTCTTTGGATTATCTCCACTAGTGCCCTGCATCTATGAGGCTTTCATTTATAATACTGTATTTTTCATTACCACACAGAATTTTATTCTTTTCCAAATCTGCCAGTTCATTTTAGAGTATCACTTTTACACTTTAACTCTTAACAATTTCTTTTAAAAAGTATTCATTTGTATACTTAAACATTTCAAAAACATTACCTGTTCTGTATATGACTACCAGTCATGGAATTTTCCTAGTGTGTTTCTGATAATTTTCTCCAGTTTGTTCATGTTGTAAAGCATTTTTTTTTTGTCCCTGACAGGGGCTTTGTTCTCTGTTCTTCTGCACCCCCAGAAGATTTTGTTTTTACCTTTTTCACAGATCTTGATGGGCCAAGCTACTTGAGACCATTCTATCTACTGTTCAAAGCCTGGGGAACCTAGATGGGGACACATAAGCATGTTGGCTTTGTCTTAGTTATCTTCTCCAGCTCAGTATTTTCATTGGCATTTGCTCCTATAAGTGAGGGACTAGAACTTTTTTGTGTGCTTGTGAGTTTTATCTTTCTGTCTCCCCCCCCTCCATTCTCTTCCCACCTCTTTTCTCTTTCTTTTTTTCTCCTTTTAAAAATAAGCCTAACTATACCTGGGAGGAGGATTTACTTTCATTTAGCTATAGTGTAAAGGGAAGATGTGTCAGGAAATGTAATGATTCTATAAAGACATATTGATATGACTTCTTCCATTATCCTAGGATGCTGTCATCACACTTCTGTGTGCCTTAGATTGGAAACAAACTGGACCTACCAATTTTAGTTAGCTTCCATGCCATTGACAGTGCAATATAAGAAGAGTCCTTTAAACACTCCTCTTTTATGGACTAAAGTGATATGCAGGGCAGTTAAGATTTTAAATAAGTATAAGAAAGGCTAAACGAACTGGTTAAAGGGCATAATGTCAAGGTGCATATGGTACAGTCTACTTGTAAAACGATTGCAGCCCGTAGTTTGGACTTCCATTGTTATAGCTGCAGTTCTCCCTAAGTTTCTTAGTGGCCATAGAGAAAGGAGCTTTCCTTTGAGCTTTGATTTTCCATGGCCAACTGGAATGAGTCTAGCATCAGGATGGTAAGTAAAATATTCTTTACATCCTTGTCCAGCACATGTACTTTTGTACTTGCAGGAGGTTAGCTAAGATGCTAGCAGTTTGGTACCCAGACCCAAAGTTGAAAACCAGGGAACTCCTTGTCCTGATGAAGGAAGGCACTGGATGGGCTTTTCCCTCTAATGATCAATACAGAGGAAGACTTTGGAAGGACGAAACCCTCGAGATGGCCAGGAGTTTTCCAAAGAGATGGTCTTGCAATACGTTTTGTAGATTGCTGCGTTCTAGGCTCATAATTACTCAGCCAGTGAGATTTGAGTGACTGACTTATAAGTGTGAATCATCATGGTTGAAGAGTGGAAGAGTTCAACCAGATAGACTGAATAATGTGAGTACTGGGAATTGCAAACTGGCCATTGTTTTTCTGACTTTCAGCTCTTAGAGAAGGTACTATGGCTTTGATAGGGATCTCACTTTTATAACCTAGATAGGATGGCTGACTCTTAATTGTGAAAATTGCTATAACTGTTATAACTGTCTACCTGTCTGCTATAACCACTTTCCCCCATTATTCTTTGGCACGTTCAGGAGGAGTTGTGTCACTTCAGTGCCCAGGTAGTATAGTAGTTCAAACAGGACCCTGGAGATTATGATATATACAGAAAGCTCCTTACTGAGCTGAGGGATCTGAAACAACTTGTTTTATTTGATTGTGTCTGTATTCTTATCCCTTAAGAGGAGATTGTAATAGTGGATGCCTTTCTGAGCTGTTATGAAGGTTGACTAGAGGTTGGAACCATGTGTGGCAGATGTTAAGTGCTATACAGATTTTCTCTGTAAGTATTCCTCAGTAGGTTTGGTTTCTCTTTGGCTCTGGATATTTCCATGGGTTCTTCCTTTTGCAGCTTCATGTTAGGGAGAGACTCTCATTCCTTGAAGACACCACTCAGTGGTGAATTTTACATAACTCTCATCTGGCACAAAGCTTCTCTATGTGTCTAGCCACCCAGATATGGGTTTTAGTCATAATACTCAGGGCATATCGTTTCACCTGTGGCTTTACTTGTCTACAGAACCATGAGCTGTTATGTGTAGCTTTTGCTACCCTGCCTTAGTTCTGGGAATGGGCTATGCTACCAGCCCGAACCCAGCTTCCTTTGAATCCATGGATAAAAGACACACACATAGGTTGTTCAATTTCAACTTGCTTTTGGACACAATTGCTGGGTGCTACTATCTCATGCCTGAAAACATGTGCCCTTAACAATATTCTTATCTTTGCACCTCCCACCTGCCTTAAACTTTAGTTACTAAGACACATCTAGTCCCGGTTAAACATCCCTGACCACCTGCCTATAGGAATGGCCATAGACTGTGGTTCCGCCCAAGACCTCTCATGGCTGTCTGCTTTTCTCTCTCTAAAGACTGACAAACTACTCTCCTCCATTGCATCTCTTTCCCTCCAGAGACCCAGAAGTCCCACCTATTCCTTCTACCCAGCTATTTTATTTATTTACATTTCAGATTCCATCCTTTTTCCCATTTCCCCTCCCTAGAACCCCCCCATCACATCCCTCCTCCTCCTTTTTGCTTTCATAGCATTTTAATTACATGCAAGCATTAATGTCAGTTCTAGGTTAAGGAACTAGCAATATAATAGATGCAAATAGTCAAAGAACAAGCAAGGCAATAAACAAAATTCCACGAACACTCCCATGATTACTGTTTCTAAGGGCTTATCAGGATGACCAAAATATCTGAACCAACTTTCCTGTCCTAGCCCAAAGTCATTTTCAAGTCTGAAGCCTACTTCCTTGTTCTAGCCTAAGATTTAGATTCCTGCCTGAAATTACTTCTTTTGTCTAGTCTAATATTTAGATTCCTGCCTAAAAATTACTTTTTTGTTCTAGCCTAATGTCAGCTTTCTGCCTGAAGCCCACTTCCTTGTCCTTGGCCCATGTCATATTCCTGCTAAGTAGCCCATTTCCTTGTCCTTGGCTCATGTCAGATTATTGCCAAGCAGCCCCAAAAGCTCCCGCCTCTCCCCCTTTTTTATTTCATAAACAAGACTGAGCCTGTTTTAGGTCATTCTGCCAAGAATGCCTTCCTTACCTATCATAGAAAATGCATTATCAAAAGCAATACATTTCTGTCTTAGGTTGGTAAGGATCTGTACAGAATCTTACCCATCCTTGGCTTGCCAGATTGTTAATTTAATTACTCTGTCCAGTGTCCAGTTTTAGGTTCAAGCCATGTACTTTGGCTACCAACATGTTGATGTTGTTAAAGACAAGCTTTAACCCAATGTGGTCCATGGATTCTTTACTGACAAATCAAGTACCAATTAAGAAACAGGACCTTAGCATCATAACTGCCCCTACACCTCACCTTTTCAGTTCAATAAAAAATAATAAAAAAAACCTGTTCTCCCAGACTAAAATTGAACAAAACCATATCATATAAATTACACAATATGATATACAAATGACATCTAGTATATTTGTTAATTAGATAAAGCACTCTATCATCATGCCTAACTTAAAGAATTATGATTCAGTTCCTAGATTATGTTTAGATTTTAGCCTATAATGGCATCTGAAAACCATGTCTTCCACTCTATAACTGCTTTCTCAATATTAAACAACTTGAGTTTGATTATAAGACTAAAACTAGTTTTCAACCCTGTTAGAAATCTGAGAACAACTGAAACATTACCTCTGTATATAGGACTCAACAAACTTCTCAAACTTAAATAGTTTTAGAGACAGCTGACTATCTGGACAGCCCTCTAATTCCTCAAAATGTTGGAGCATTAGTCTTCAGCCTTCTGGCCCTGGATCATCTGACAGACCTATGCAAAGCTGAATTATTAATGATGTTTATTATTCTTGGCAGAGTCAACAATTGACTATTTTGCATAATGTGCCCTTTTCTTGGAAAGTATATTGTCTGCAGATGAAATAGGCAATTTCTGCCCAGTAGCTACCTTGCCACAATAAGCAACCTTGCCTGGAGGTGAAGAGGCTCAATTTCTTCTTTGAACCAAGAAGAGGGTGTTGTCAGGAGCAGACATGCCTCATCATCAAATGATTAAATAACATTAAATGTCATAGTCTGTGGATTTCTAATGTTTTTGAAGATTATCTATCTGTCTATATAAGATAATCTGAACTGTTAAGCCTTGACTATTCTTAGCTATTCTAATTGAAATATATCAAAAACACCGTTTTATAATTAAATCAGAATATAACATAACCATGAGTTTGCTATCTGGCCCTTAACACTCTTATTGCTTAATCATCTAAAAACAGTTTGTAATAGCAGTTATTAGAAAGACTAGGTCTAAGTATTGTATTCTTAAATGAGTTAGATAGGCACAGTGAATATCTGAGAGTAATGATATTAATCTTAAATTTTGTATCAATATAAGAAATTCATATCAATGAAAACTTAATTCTGTATCAAAATAAATTCTGCACCAATGTAAGAAATTATAACTTTAACTTTGCATTAATTATAAAGATTTTTACCAATTAAGATTATGGCTACACAATCTATCCCACCTATTACCTCCCTGTTCAAAATTATGACCATTGAAAATTATCCATTAAAATGACAACTTTTCTATAATTTTTAAGATAACCATTACCAGGCCCCCAAACTCAGGGTTTATGACTCTTCATAAATTCTTTCTGCTGAACAGGAGTGACAACAATTTTTTAGGAGGGGTAGGAAAGTTAGAAAATTTGGTTAGACCTAAAAAAGCTAGCTTTAGCATCTGTTATCCAGTCTCTGTATGCTTAGAAGGCTCAGGGCTTGACTAAAGTTCTGACCAGATCCATCTGAAAGGTTGAATGAGGCAAGATGACCTGGAATCCGTGGCAATCACCAAAGCAGTTTTGGGAAGCAACTGAAAGCAGAGATCCAAGCAGGTCAGTTCAGCATCTCTGAGGATGAATCTCTCCAAAGCTGTATATTCTGTAATATAAATCTCATAACCAAAATTCTAGTAACATTAATATATCAGCATGGTTTGTGCAGGGTGCACAGATTAGTTAAGGATGAAATTTTTTCTTTGTTTGAGTATGGAAAAGACAGCTGTCTTTTTATGAGTTAATTTTATCAATAACCAATTACAATATGTCTTCATTCATGCCAGGTGGAAGATAGCACAAAGAATCTTTACCTATCCTTTTTGATTCTCCTGAAATCTTTTAGTTCTTCAAGGGATCTCCCCCTGTCAAATCTGATCCATATTACTCTGGAAGGAGTCCAGAGCCTATTCTTCTTTCCTGTCAACACAAATGCAAATTAAACTAAACTTTAGAATTCTATCCTTTGATTATCTGCTTATAGGAAGCAGGTAGCTTTTATTGTCTTGCTCTCTGTCCCAGAGCAGCCATCCTGTCTCTTTGCATAACAAGGCTCTCAGTGTCTGTGAGCTGCTCTCCCTGTGTTCCTTTGTTCAAGTTTCCTGAAGGCTGGAGCAATCATGTGAGTCACTCCACTCAGCTCATTGAGAAACCAATTTTTCTCTTCCTAGACTTATATCATTGTGTGTGATCTATCTGAGAATTCCTAAATTAATAGTGGATTCTTGCCCCACATTGAGCACCATCTGTTGTATGTAGCTTTTGCTATTCCACCTTAGCTCTGGGGAAAGGGCTGCACTACTAGCCCCCACCCAGCTTTCCTTGAATACATGGATAACACACATGCACATTGCTCAATTTCAACTTGTCTGTGGACACAATTGCTGGGTGCTACTTTCTCCCGCCTGGAAACGTGTGCCCTTAACAATATTCTTATCTTTGCACCTCCCACCTGCCCTAAAGGTTAGTTACTAAGACACATCTAGTCCAGGCTAAACACCACTGACCATCTGCCTATAAGAGTAGCCATAGGCTGTGAGTCCTCCTGAGACCTCACATGCCTGCTTGGCTTTTCTCTCTCTAAAGCCTGGTGAACTCCTCTCCTCCCTCACATCTGTCTCTTTTCCTCCAGGGACTCGGAAGTCCCACCTATTCCTTCCACCCAGCAATTGGCCCATGGTGTCTTTACTGACAGATCAAGAATCAACTGAGGAACAGGACCTTAGTATCAGAACTGCCCCTACAGAGAGCTATTTCTTCTTCCTCTTGTTTTATATTTTATGAGTCTGAGAGATAGAAGGCAACCCATACTGAATGGATAAATGGACCTTCTCTTCTTCCCTTAAACCTGGCACCTGATGTACCATTTTTGTTATTCCACTCAGGAATAAGATAAGCATTAGAGTGAGCCCTACTTTGTAGATTTGAAAACAGGGGAACATGGTTATAAACAGCTTGCCCACCCAGGGACAGTTCCTTTACTGTCAGCTTGCCAGTGGTGACACCTGTGATCAGAGCATGTCTACAGATTTAGCTTACAACCTCCTTCTGGGTTATATATGGACCATGTAAAAACAAACATTATTCTTGGTTGCTCTCAAGAATTCTCACCATCCATCCAGTTTCCATTCTCATCATCCTGATTCATTACATTTGTCTCTAAATTAACTTAGATCAACTCAGGAACCCATACCATCATCAAAGGACAAGCCATACTAACATAAAGCATATTAAGTAATCAGAAGGCAGTAGCTAAAGCATGCCCCCAAGAGCAGGACAAAAGGTTTACATGTTCCAATACAATCTGTTTTGATTGGGTTAGAGATGGAGCCTTGGTGGAAAAAGATCCCTGTGGGCTTAGCTCATATTTTCTGTGGCAGTTTTATTAAGGTAAAAATTAATACAGTTTGCCTCGGTAAGTACGGATGACCAGTTTTCATATGTTCTCAGAACTGTGTAACTGACACCACTATCTAGCTTGAGACTTTGTTTCTCAAACCAGAAGGAAACATCATAATGGTCAGTAGTTACATCCTTTTTATTCTTGGAAATCCTTTACTTTATCTCCATCTATGAATTTGCTTATCTGAACACAGTGTAAGTGGAATCACACCATTTGTGAACTTTTGTGATTGGCTTTTTTTGTGGGGACATGATATTTTCAGAGTCAATCTTAAGTTAAATTACCCAATTTTCTGGCTAAATAATATTTTATTGACTGGATATATCATATTTGTGCACTGATTAATTGATTGACATATAGATTACTTGCACTTTTTGGCCAATGTATACAATACTGCTATGAATATCTATTCTAAATCAGCAGGTAAATGGATAAGTAAAAGTTAACATTTTTATCATGGAATAAAATTCAGTTATAGAGAGGAATGAAATTCTGATGCTAAAGCAGGCATTACATTCTGAATGCACATGAAACCAAAGAAACCACTTATTTCATGATTTCACTGATAAGGAATGTCTTTCATAGGCAAGTTTACAGAGACAGAAAGAAGATTATTGGCTCTCAGAGCTTTGGTCCTGGGAAGGAAATGGAAAGTGGGTTGCTAAAGGGTACAGGTTTTTTTTTTTTTGTTTTTTAAACTGTGCTGATAAACATGATAAAAACTGTGTTGATAGTCACAAAGCCTTGTGACTAAAGACCCTGAAACTCACATTTACAAGATTGTGTTGTATCACAAAGCAATCAGCAATCTATGTCAATAGGGAGCATTCAGTGCCCTTTGAGGCACTGTGGCACACAGCTAAGGAGAATACCCTCCCTCTGTGTGCTCTAAGACCTTCTCCTTCCTCAGTGTGAACAATGTGGCAGTGAACTACACTTGTGCTAGCTTCTTGGTGGTGGCCACATTCAGAAAGAATTCAACCTCTGGGTATCAGCCATAAGACTTCAGACAGATTTTAAATGTTGTCTATTCCAATATTTTTATAACTAAGACATGGTATTATCTGTGCCTTACAACACTGTGAGTCCCTGTGGGCAAGAGCCCTGTCTTACGTCCAGCTTGATTCCTCTGCTTAATGTTGTGGTTTGGTCCACAGGCAGGATTATGTATCTGTGAATGAATGAGTAACTGCTATTTTTGAAGCCTCTTGATATGTCCCTGGGCGAAAACCATCTTCAGGCTTGTGGCCTCTGCCTCTGACCAGCCTGAGGTTGGTCTGGAAAGGAGGACACGAATCCACCAACTGACTTCCTTCAAGGGTTTCTTTTTTGCAACTGTTAACTACTTTCTCTGGTGTTTTCCACTGTGGTGACTGGAAACAATGTTTAGAGTATTGTGATTTCCTCTCTGGTAAGATATTCAAAAAAATTACTGTTAGGTCAGAGAGAGAGAAAGAGAGGAAAACAAAAGGCTATTAAACTAAGCCTTGATTGGCTTTCTTTCTTTCTTTTTCTTTCCTTTGCCCTCCTTTTTTCTTTTTGCGTTGATCCAGCATCAATGCTCTGAATTGTGTGTAGCTTATGGGTGTTGGCTTAATGAGATTTTTTTTCTTTTTGTTTTCCTCTGTGGAGGTACTCTGTGTTAAGTTCTTTCTGTTGAATATCCTTTGCTTGCTCTGGACTTTTCTTTATGTTGATTTTTTGCTTCGTTTTTTTTTCATTTCCCATGCTGTTCAGTTACTGGACGCCAGAAGAACCAAGGTTTGTCTGCTCTTTGCTGCTTGTTTGTTTTACTCTGCATAGCCTTCCCACCTTGTGTGTTTGAACGTGTTTGTCTGTGTCTCCATTTGTTCCCTTTTGCTTGCAGAGGCAGTAATCCTGTTTACTAAACCTGTTCACAGCTTTATTTGTAAAAAATAAATAAATAAAGTCCTTGTTTGTGTCTGCTTGTAGTGGATGCTATTATTTTCACTTTTAAATGGCTATGCATTTATCATGGAAAATAATGGATAAAGAACACCTTAGGAAACAAGGAATACTGAGTCTGGAGTGTTGTGGACCTAAGAAGGTGTGTTTCATGAAAGTTTCCTTCTAACCCTTTCCCTTCCTAAACTAAGCACTGTAGATGTTTAATTCCCTTGTGGTTGACACTAATATACCGTTTCCGTGTGTGTGTACCTTTCTCTTCTCCTAAGACATTCAGAAAGCATCACTGAATTAATCCCCCTCTTCATGTGCTGTCCCATGCTTCTGAAGTCACAGTGGAGGACTTCACAGCTGGCCCCTGGACCTCATGATTAACATTCCATTTCCATGGTGTGGCGGCGGGCAGCTCCCAGCATTTGGCCTTTTCACTAACTGTTTCTCCTGTCTCCTCTCCCCTGCTCCATCTTTCTCTCACTGTAGCACCTGCAGTTGACCATCCAGGCCCTTCAGGATGAGCTGCGGACACAGAGAGACCTCAACCACCTCCTGCAGCAAGAGAGTGGCAACCGAGGAGCTGAGCACTTCACCATTGAGCTGACGGAGGAGAACTTCCGCAGGCTCCAAGCTGAGCATGACAGACAGGCCAAGGAGCTGTTCCTTCTGCGGAAGACATTGGAAGAAATGGAGCTGAGAATTGAAACCCAGAAACAGACTCTCAATGCCCGAGACGAGTCCATTAAAAAGCTCCTGGAGATGCTGCAGAGTAAGGGCTTGCCATCGAAGAGCCTTGAGGATGACAACGAGCGCACACGGCGGATGGCGGAGGCTGAGTCTCAGGTCAGCCACTTGGAAGTGATTTTAGACCAGAAGGAGAAGGAAAACATCCACCTGAGAGAGGTAAGAAACTTGCTTTAGATACTGAATACGTTGTTACGCTGTTTCACAGGTTGGAAAATGTCTATAGTCTCAACCTCGTTTCCCCTGCTATTGGCTCACTGATCTCTTCTGCCTGTGGCTGTTAAAGTAGAACTGTGTGAGCATTCTTCTGAGCTCATTGCACACGTGTTCGATTATTATTCAAGCCTGTGCAGCACATGGTAACTCTAAGGTGCTTTTTGTTCACTTTTACACCTGTGGCTATGGTTTTGGGAGGCTTTTAGGTACAGGCCTGTTTAAGTTTGGTTGTCAAATATATCTCTAAAGAAACAAAACAGATAGACGATTGGCACAGTGACCCCAAGCGTTTTTATAACTGAATTAGGGACAGAGTTTGTGGAAAGCCAAATACATGTGTGGTTTTTTTTTTTTTTTTTTTTTGAGAATAATGGTCTAATGTATAGGCCAGTGCCAAAAATTTGGGTTTAAGGTAATCCTCGTCTGCATTTACATTTGTCTAGAACGTTCTGTTCCAGGGGTTCTGAGTATGTTTCATCCGTAGTGTATTAAATCATTTGAAGTCTTCCGCAGGCAGTTTCTCTGGCTGGCCACCATCACTGAATGCTGAGATGCTCAGATATCTGAGAATTTATGGTTAGTTAAAGCTTAGGAAAAAATGTGTGTGTCAGCCAGGGTTTGAAATTGTTGCCACAGTTTTCTTGCTACTGTGGTAAAGACGGCTCTAAGAGCATCTTGTAGGCAAAACTGCTAAAGGGAGACACATACCACATGGCATATTGCAATTCATATGGCAGTGTTAGATATGTCTTCAAAACATTGGCAGCACTAAAGATTTCAGAGTAGACTATATCTTTTGGGATTGAACACCTGTTTAGATGGGCAGCTTCTTTGAGAGTCCCTTGTGTGAAAGCATGGCTACCTTGTTGAGATCTATCAAGATACCAATGCTCCCATGAAGTGTCTGTAATATTGTTTGTATTTGCTTGGGAGATTTTAGTGGAGTTTGGTATTTTCAGACCTAAAGCTCTCTACTCTGAATCTCCCTTGTTTTATTTTCATGAGATCTTAGCTACATATTTTGGAAACCACATGGCTTGGTTTATGTTAAAATACTTAGAAGTGTTTTGTTGGGTCTGCTCTTTCCATCTGAATTCTGAGAGTGTAAATGTGATGGGCAGATTTCCAAAATGATCTCCTGTGGTCCCTACCACCTGGAATTCACACACTTGTGTGATTACCTCCTTTTGAGAAATGACTCATTCTAGAGACTTGTATCTAAAAGATATAGTATGCCAGAGACAACAGCTGTTGATGCCACTTCCATGACAGGGCTACATAAGCCTGAAGCTTCTACCTTGAAAACAGATCTTTGTGCCTTCATAGTATTTTGATCAAGCAAGCTGCTCTATAGAAAGGCCAGATGGTAAGGATATAAGGGCAGCTTTGAGCCAACATCCAGTGAGGAGAGGAGGTACTCAGCATGGTCCTTAACAATGAGAACTGCCAACAGCCACAGTTGCCTGCAGATGAGACAGGTGCTGGGCTGATGCCTTAATTACAGCCTCTTGAGACATCGTGAAGCAAAGGACCCAGCTAAGTTGTGCCTGGTCTCTTCCACTGGGAAAATACCTATGAGGTAATGAGCATATGTTTTTTGAGTTGATTAATTTGGGATTAACCTGCCATGAAGCAGTGTGCGACTAACTACAACAGAGCAGAAGCAAACCCTTGTTTCTCCTTGTGAGCCTCGAAGCCAGTTTATGGAAGAGCAATGTAAATCATGATTTGCATAAAGACTGGTTAGGCTTTGAAACGTTACTCATGTTATTTCAAAAATTGTGGTAGTGGAGCATCTCTATAGTTAGAAAAAGCTGCTGCCTTATTTTAAGGCCAAGGTCTGATGATCTATATGTAGCCAGAGTGGGATGCCAGAGAAACCACCATCTGTAACATCCCTCTGGCCCCATGGTCCTGTGGTCAGGGAGGAGCCTCTGCCCTCCTGCTTTAGATTCTGCTTCTAAGTAGCACTTAATAGATGCTGCTTTGCTTCATCTGTGCACTCAGCTCCACGGAGAAGAGTAGAGACACAGTCCATATTTTTCTTAATTGATCGGTTCTCACAGAGTTCTGTTGTGGAAGCAGAGCATGGTTAGAGTCTTGGTGTCAGTATGTGTTCCAGAAAGTGCAGCCTGCACATGCAGCTAGTTTCG
Source organism: Mastomys natalensis (assembly GCA_021653895.1). NCBI lineage: Eukaryota > Metazoa > Chordata > Mammalia > Rodentia > Muridae > Mastomys > Mastomys natalensis. The sequence goes on along the minus strand of JAJTUV010002566.1, from coordinate 154,743 downwards.
TTGGTCATCAGACAACTCAGTGGACTGCCCTGATCTTGGCTCATCAGTAACAGACAGTCTGTAAAAAGCATGTCTGCCACAAACAGTTGAGAGGTTTAAAAAGAACCTCCTTTCGCAAGAGGAGATTGTAGTAGCTTGTGAGCCCTTTGTTAAAGTTTTAGGAATTTGAGGAGCCTGCTGTTGAGCCATTGATAACTTGACATTGGTCATGATTAGAATAATTTTACATGTTAGAAACTGACAAATGCTACGTTTCGATTACCTGAGGCTGCATCTCCTATCTTGTAAGTAGACCCTGTTGCTCCCTCGGCTCGCATACATTGATAGAGCAGGCTGATCTGTGGAAGTCGGCTGAGTGGAACCTCCAGCCAACATATGGTGAGGACTAGCAGGACTCATTCCCTTCGCAAGTGCCTCTCCTAAAGCCTATTTATCAGCACAGTGCCGAATAAAGCACAGGGGATATTCATGAATGATGTTACCAGAAGGGGCATTTCAGAGTCTAAAAGTTAAAACTTGGAAGAACTCTGACCATTAACCATTCTTAGTTCAAACATTTCCAGAAAGTAGCTAAGTGATCGACACTGTGCAGATACTCTATGCTGACTTGATTGAATTCTTGGGGCTACCTCATTCATTCGGCAATTCACTTATTCATTAGTTAGGGTAATCATTTGTTTGTGTGTTTGAGACAGGGTATATTTAGTATTCTAGATTGATTTTGAATGTATGTATGTATGTACGTATGTATGTATATATGTATTTTCTGTAAAGCCTAAGCTGGCCTCAAGGTTGTCATCTTCCTGCTTTAGCCTCTGGAGATGTGTGCCATTATATGTGGTACTCATTATGTAAGTTTTTGTCAAATTTCTATTTGAAAGTATGGAATTATAACCAATTGCTCTAATTCCATATTTCTCTTTCTGTTGTGACTTCTATTGCGAGAGATAGTTATGAAAATAGAGAAGAGTTATGAAAAAGAGTGAATCGTGTTGTTTGGGCGAGGCCAGTCTCCAGTGTGGTGGTTGGGAAAGGTGTCTTGCAGGGCTGTGATCATGACCAGAGACCTTGAGGGGTGAGGAGTCAGCCAGGTAAGAACCGCAGAGGACTGTTTTGCTCAGATGGAAAGGCCCATGTGCTAGGAGGTAGGTGCTACTATTTGTCCATCTTACCTGGGGGAACAGAAGGACAAAGGACAGCAAGAAACTTGCCAGTAACACACAGGTAGTAAATGGTAGAGTTACCTTTTGTATCAGGTTGACTTAGTCTCAACTCTTCAATCATTTCAGTAAGTGAATCATTTTCATTTCTCCCTCTGAAAAGCATCCTTGCTACAGTGTTCTGGGCAAAGCAGACATATTGTGGGGTGAGGAAAAAAAAAGATTCACTTCTAGACAGGACCTGGAAAAGAGAGAGCATCTCAAAAGATGTGACTCATTTTTCTCTGGTTGTACTGGTGTTCGCTGTAAGACATCAGGGCTGAGCTAGAGAATGAAAAGTCTTGCTGCTGATCTTGCTATTTCTGACCTATAAGACATACAATACACAGATACTTGTCTCCCATTACTGAAATTCTGGGTTATTTCCTTCACTAATTATCCTTTAAGGCCAATTTCTTTGGACGCTATTTCTATGTTCTCTATGGAGGCTGAGAATGTACTTCTATCGCAATATTTATTTTTTTTTTAGTAGAACAATATGTCTGACTGATTTTGTTATTAAACCAGTAAGAATAACTCAGCGTGAGTATAGAAACTGCCTGACCTTTGCTAATTGAAATGAATTTAAACCAGGACTTAAAATGCATTTGAGGTTTTAGCTTCAGTGTGTTCCCAATTTCTTTTTCATTATGTGCAGTCCTGCCAGGTTGGAGCTGTGGTGCAGGGCTGGGGATCTGAGTGCCAGTGGCTTTGAGACTAATCCTCAGGCAGAGGTTGGACCTCACATACATCTAGGCCTCCTACAGTCCATTGTTCCAGGCACACTGGAGTTGGCAGGAATTCTATATGCGGCAGAGTGGCTTGCTTTAGTGTCCTCTTGTTTTTCTACAGTCTGGAAAAGACTAAGGGTGAAACCACTTCTTTGTGTAGCAGGAAATAGCAGCAACAGCAGCAGCCGCAACAACAACATAATTGTGATGATCTCCACTTATTTGGAACACTAAAATCATTGCCAGGAGCTACAACTGACATGTGAAGGGTTGGCCAAGACTCAGCATTACCCACTGTGTCCTCTACATGTTTCCCTCCATACAGGTTGATTTGTTAAGACAGTGTAGGATGTGGTAATGGCTTTCTTTGTCCTGTAGTTTTTTTTTTGCACACACACACTGTCCCACCTAAGCTATCCAAAATATGGTTGACCTCAGTGAAGAGAGAAAATATATACAATATTCTTACATTTATTATACTTATATTTTTTAGGGCTTCTTAGTGCAGAGACAGGGCTCTTTGGAGTGGTCATACTCTAAGCTGCTTGATGGGAAAGATCTATCTTTTGCTGTTATGACTATTGATATTTTGTGCTAATTTCTTGGGGACTGCTAGCCTTCCTTTGGTAGTAGAAGCAGAACACTCAAGTCATTGGGGCCAGTGTTTCTAATGGCCCAAAGCCAGCAAGCCTCAGGACACTGGATCTGAGTTTTCCTTCCGTGCTCTGAGGAGGCAGTGAGAAGTGAATTCCTGGTCAACGTGTTTATCTTTCTAGGATGTCCTAGGCCAGTGGTTGTCACCTTGGTATTATTGAGATTTGAGTCTTTTACTGATGACTCAAACCTCCCTCATATAACCTTTGCTCAAATTTCCTACATGATACTTCAGTCCTCCCCCGCCTGCCCTGATAGAAAACCATGTGGCCTCATTTTCTTTAACATGCTTGTCCTTAGTTCTGCTGACTACACCACAATGTTGCTGATATAGGCATATATAATTCTGACTCCAGAGATTCAGTACATTCTATTTCTACTCACAAGGCTTATCACAGAAAACATTCCAAACACACACACTTAGCATTTTATAGACAGGTTCTTTTATAAGATTTCCTTCCCCCATATATTATAAAAATGAGCAATTATTTCTTATGTTAATATAGTACCTTAAAAATAAACCTGATCAGTACTTCAAACAGATCACGCTTCCTAATGCTTACTTTGTGTGCTCCGTGCTATACTAAGCGAATGTTGTGGCCACCCTTATTCTATAGATAAAGAAATTGAGACACAAAGTAATAAGTTATTGTCCTCAAATGACATGTAGCAAGTGTTGGAGCCATTGCAGTTCAGGCTGGCTCTAGACTTGCACCACTGCTTTGGGGTTGTTCACTCAGAGGACACTAAGTGACACTTAGATGCTGCACAATTTAACGGGAGTAGAGTTGGCAACTGGCTTCACTGGGGCATGACTTCTTCTTAAGGGGAGCAAGTCTTACCAGAAAGTTTGGGTCATCCCACCAAAGTCATTACATGTCACCGGGGAGACTCGAGTCCTCTCTTGGGTTCTTAGTTTTGTTGATAAAAGAATTTAAGAACTGACTCATGGAGAACAATTTTATTAGAATTTAAAAGAAAACTCCAGTCTGGACAATCTGGAATCTTGTCAACTTCCAGAGAAGGGAGAGAAAAGATGAAAGGAGCAAATGATGCGGCTTGTAAGTATCTTCCTTATGGCAGATAAGCAGTTACCTGAAGGGGAAGACAGCTTCAGAGAAATCATGAAAAAGCACGAAGTACTAGAGAAAGCATACTTAGGTTCTGGCCAGTATCCGAAAGAGATAAAAAGAAAAAGGAAAAGTTACACATTTCTGAGTGTCTTAGGATTCTATTGCTGTGAACAGACACCATGACCAAGGCAATTTTTTTTAAGGGACAACATTTAATTGGGGCTGGCTTACAGGTTCAGAGGTTCAGTCCATCATCATCAAGGTGGGAAGCATGGCAGCATGCAGACAGACATGTTGATGGAGTAGTGGAGAATTCTGCAGCTTGATCGGAAGGCATCCAGAAGGAAGCTGTCTTCTGTAGGCAGTCAGGGGGAGGGTCTCTTCCACCCTGGGCAGAGCTTAAGCATAGGACCTCAAATCCAACCCCCCATAGTGACACGCTTTCTCCAACAAGGTTACACCTCTTAATAGTGCCACTTCTCATGAGCCAGGAACAACTACACCGAGTCAAGACTCAGAAAACCAGGGAGACCTAACAGAGTCTTACAGTGGCTCCATAGTGACTGTATTAGGGAGTCTGGGAAGAAAAAGTATATTATGTCATTAAGGGATAGCTATCCATCCTATCTCTTTTTAAAATTTTTATTTTCACTTAGGTGTCTCTCTGTGTGTACCTATATGTAAGTATATGAGTATAGGTGCCCATAGAGGGCATTGGACCCCCTGGAGCTGGAGTTGCAGGCAGTTGTCAGTCTCCCAGAATGGGTGCAGGGAACTGAACAAGCCCACTGGAAGAGCAGCAACTGTTCTTAACTGCTGAGCTATCTTTCCAGACTCTTTAGCATGACTTCAGATGGATTTATATTCCTAAAGGTTGCTCCCTTAGCTAGGTGATTGACTTGCCCAGTGTTCTCTACCCAGGCCAGATCCCACTCTCTTGACTAGAAGGAGACAGTTTTCCCTTTATGGGCCTTTGCTGCTACTGTAGCAGAAGAGTCTGTTGGTAAAGAAGCACGAGTAGAGAAGAGATCATCAGGTCAAGCCACAGGTGTGAGAATTATGCCAGGTTTTAGAAAATTGAGTGTGGAACAGCTGATTCCCAAAGTAGGAAGCAACAGCCCAACAAACTTGGGATTAGATCACTGAGAACTCTGAGTGTTAGACAAAGGCTTAGCTTTTACTCCTCAGACTCCAGCAAGCCTTTCAAAGCATTTGCCCTGAGGAGTGTGGTATACAATATGATCAGTTGACAGTGGATTTAGGACAAAGTCAGGGAATAAAGTTAGAAGGATCTTGTGGCTACTTTGATAACTGGTAGTCTGAATCTGTGTGGTGACCATGGAAATTGAAGGGACAGTTCGTCTCTCCTTGTAGCTAAGGCATTGCTCACTAAGTGAGTACATGCTGGGAGCTTCAAGGAGGAATAGATACCTACTGTGAGTCTCTATGTGGGCAGATGGTAGAACAGTGCTTGGGTGAGAATACTCAGTAGGCATGCAAAGGTTGAGAAAAAACTTTGGATGCTGTGGCTTTGCTGACATCCTGCAGCCAAGGTCCTGAATATAGAAAAGTAGATGATTGGGAAGTTATGCCCAAGTGCACATGATTCTGCCCAAGTTTCTCACAATTGGTTACTTGCAATATTTTTTTTCATGCAAACCTGATACCTTGTGCCTACCAAGCCTTCAGTAGACATGACCATTCTATGACCTGCCTTTTCTCATGTGCTAGAATGTCATACTTCTCCTTTGTGCCTCTTTTTTGTGGAAACATTTAATTTTGACTGTAGTATCTCTTGAGATTATATGGGGTTTTCATGGACAGATGTCAATGCTATAGATTCCCTTTGTTCTAAATAAGTTCCACCTTCTTCAAACACTTCCTGAAGAATGACTGCCAATGAAGTATTTCAGAAAAACACTCCCTCTATACCCAAGTTAACAGTACAACACATACATGGGCGGATTTCATAGCTTTCCCTTCTTATTTCAGATGACATAGGGAATATGTACCAATAATTCATTTCTGTTTGGGTCTTTTGCCTTGTCTTCAGATCCTAATATATTCTTTAAAGTTGGAATGCTATACACTAATTTGAAATGGGTCAGGTCTTACCCCATATTGATTTTAATGAGTGCAATTGGCTACGTTTTACAGTATCAGACTGCTGGAGCCTCGGGAGGCCATTAGATATAAAGCAATTCCAGCTGCTGAGAAAGGAAGCAAGTGGCAGATGGCTGTAGAGTAAAGAGGCCATGAGAGGGCCAAGAATGTCAGGAAGTTGAACTAGGAGAGGCTGCTTGCTGTCCTTATCACCCAAGGAGCAATGGTCCTGTTAACAGTATCCTTTGGGTAGCAGACATTATTTTAATCACAATCATTATTTACTAAAATATACATCCCAAACAAAACCTCAGTCACCAGCACTTGTAATGTGACTATGTCAGTGTTTTGTTTTGTTTTTTTAATAAGTGGTGGCCATGGGGAGTTGAGGCAGAGTTGGCTATGTCAAGGTCCTCCTGTTCCTTACTGGAGGAGAGGCTTGGTAGTGTACAGAACATGCTTGTTCAATGCTTCCCACAATCGAGGAAGGGTGCTGATGTCTCAGGAAAGTTAGCTTTGATGGTGTATAACATATACTAAACATACCCTCTGATCAGCCATTTTCTAAGAAGATCATTTACCAGTGAGGTAGATAGTGGTTTTTTTTTCCTCTCAAATGAAGTAGTGAAGCCTAACAAGGTTATGAGACTGGTCCAGTTTTCCAGAGCAAGTAGGGACAGGTTGTGGGTTCAATTTGAGGCGTGTTTATTGTAGGTACCTTATTGCTAACCACTCCTAACTACACCTGAGTATGTCTTCAGTCTGATCAAGAGTAGACCACACCCTAGGATTCTCATCTTCTCACTACTTGTCCTGGATCATTGTGAAGGCTAATTTTGTCAACTCGACCCACTTGGGAAGATGGAACCTCAATTGAGGAATTTCCCTCAACTTGTGGGTACGACTGTGGGACATTTTCTTGATTCCTAGTTGATGTAGGAGGCTACAGCCCACTGCGGAGGGTTATGGCTGTAAGAGAGATGCTGAATGTGAGCCTTTCTCTTCATGGTGTCTGCCTCTGCTCTTGCCTGAGATCCTGCCCTGGCTTCCTTTGACAATGGACTTAAGCCTGTAAGATGAAATAAACCCTTTCCTTCCCCAAATTGGCTTTTCCAGTGTTTTACCACAGCAATAGAAAGCAAACCAGAACAGAAAAATTCTTTGATACTGCAAAAAGCTTTTCAAGACTTCAAAAAATGTTATGATCTTTATTCATTGTAACATCTTTGTTTTTAATTAAAATAATCAAGGCAAGGTCCTATATTGCTTAGAATAGCCTCAAACCCATGACAGTCATGCAATTTTCTTGCTTCCATCTCCGCAGTGCTTGGATTGTAGGCATGCACCACCATACCTGGCTTCTGGTCACATCTTGCCAGGACCTATCAGATGAGATACTCTAGATCTCTGAAGTCACTGAGCAGTAGAACAGGTGAATGGTGCTTGTAAAAGTGCATTATGGATAGGTTTTTCCAGGAAGCAGTGATGCTCTGTTCACTAAAGAGAAAGTACAAACACATGAACAGTTTGTAGAAAAAGGAGATAGGCAAGTTGAAATGTCATATTGAAAATGATATTACTGGACAACGACAGGAGGACCGGAGCCATTACAAGATCCCCTTCAATTATTGGAGGTCAGGTCTCTATCCCTGCCTTCACAAGAATAGAATCGCCAAGGCCCTTCTATACTTAGAGAAGAGAGGAGATGTCAGGAGAAGCCCTGCTTATACACTGAAGGCCTAAAATCAGCCATAGGCCTAAAATCAGCAATAGGCCTGACATACATGCATGCTAACACAAAGTCTTGGGTCTCTGTTAAAAAACACTGAAACAGAAGGCTATAAGCTATTGTAAACAGGCAGCTTCTGTGGAAATTTACCAGCCGGAGTAGTCATAGGTCTTATAAATAGGCAGCCTCGGTGGACAGTACCAACTTAGATAAGGACAAGTGAATCATAGGCAGAGCCATAGTGACCTGTCCCCTGAACCTTCACCCAACTGATACCCTGTTCTGAATGGTATCTGTACTCCCCCTGAACACCTATGCTCTGGTGCCATTCCCTTCCCCACATCCTGCCTTTTTGTGTTTATAATCTCGATGTAAATAAGTAAATTATGATGTGATTTAAATAACTAAAATAATTTTTTAAAAAAGAAAATGATACTTACCAATATAGCTAGGAGTTGGCAAACTATATATAGCCTACACACCAAATGTCATGCCTGTTTCCCAAACCCTGGTCTTCTATTAACAGACAATACTGTTATTGATTAATCAACTTGTTTATTTTGGTGCTTCATTTTTTTTTTTTTTGGCAGGGTCTTGCTTTCTAACCCAGGCTGGCCCACAACTCAAGGTGATCTTCCCACTTTAATCTTTTGCGTGCTGGAATTACAGGTGTGAGTCATTGGCTGGTTTTTACCCTTTTAAGTGATTAGATATGAAATGATTATAATATCCATATATGTAATGTTCTCTATATTGCCCCTTAGCTTATAAAGCCTAAAATATTTACAAGACCCTGTAAGAGAAGTATGCTGACTTCTGATTCAGATAAGTAAATCAGACATTTGGTTAAAAAGCCTGTCTACAATTAGCTATATTTTATTTCCCTAGCCTTTGAAATGTTTTTCTAGTTAGAAGACATGTTCTGCCTGTTTATTTTCTTCTTCTTACAATTATTAGACCTGTAGTCTTGGTTTCTAAGTTCTTAATATGTTGGATATTGGCAGTTATCACAGAAGGCTGCAACTCATTCAGAGGGTCATGGGTATTAGAAAGCAACTTAGGTGGATTGAAAGGAACCATGTGGAAGTTTTCCCTAACTTTACAGTGCACCTGAGAGATCTATCATGGAAATTCTGAGCCAATTAGGATTTCTTGGCCTAATAAACATACACACATGGGCTGATGGCTCAGCAGGTAGAGGCATTTGCCACCAAGCCTGACTATCTGAGTTTGAGCCTCAGGACCCACATGGTGGATATTGCAGAAAAAATTTGTTCTCTGACTTGCACACATAACCTGTATCACTTAATCCTGCTGTGGTGATTTGAATAAGAACCCCACAGGTTCAGATGTTTGGATATTTGGTTTAGTAGGTGTGGCCTTATTGGAGGAAGAATGTCACTGGGGACAGGCTTTGAGGTTTCAGAGCCATGAGCTATTCTTGATTTGCTCTGTCTCCCCCATCCTTGGGGTTAAGATGTGAGCTCTCAGCTTGCTAGTCTCATTGCTATGCCTGATTACTGCTAGATTTCCCCACAGTGATGGGGATAGGTTTATCTCCCTTTGGAACTGTAATCCTAAATAAAACCTTTCTTCCATATAAGTCAGCTTGGCCAAGGAGTTTTCTATAGCAGCAGAAAATTAACAAATGCACCTTCCTCACAAATACATGTTCTTTTGTTTTTTATTTTTGTTTTTATAAAAATCAGATTTTCTCCTTTCATTTTGTTTTTTTTCCTAAGATTTTGTTTATTTAGTATAAGGACCTGTGCTTATTGATACATCAAGTCCATGTAATGAGTGTTTTACATACCTATAGCTGCTTGAAGGCACTTGAAAAAAGAGCCTTTTGTTCAGGCCAGTTTTTATAAGTTGTGTAGGTTTTCCCATTGGAAATGCTCATCACGTCTGTTCAGGACCTAGTCAGGAAGAGAACCTCCCCAGCTGGCCTGTGCCCCGGGGACAGCCTGATGTCTGGGTAGGGTCTCCATTCCAGCATTGTCAGTGTTAAGGGAAGTCCCTGCATATCACTGGAAAGTTATTACCTTCATGTAGCCCAGAATTGTTCAGTATCATGACATTTAGGGCAGGAAAGTTTCTTGCAGAGGGGGCTGTGTTTAGCATCTTGTGCGGGTTAGGGGCAGTGGTGGGATGGGGGTGGTGGCATCACTTTACCTACTAGATTAAATAACACCCACATCTTTACCTTCAAATTAAGAAGACACTATCAACAAGTTGTGGCTTTAGACATTTTGAAGTACCTTGAAAGACAAGATGAGTTGTGAATTGATATATCCTCCTGGTGGCTGGCCTAGGCCAGTGGAAAGTCCATAATTTCCCAGCCCAGTGTTCTGGAAACTTCAAGGAAGGGCAAACCACAAACACCATACTGTAAGAGCAGGAGACTGAAGTAGGAAACAGATGTGCTGAGCGGAGGGGGATTGGGGCTTGAGCATGGAAAGTAACAGGAGGGAGGGAAGGGGAGGAAAGTGGCTTGGAAGAGGAGGAAGAGAGGAGGTACTGGATTGAGAGATGCTGCCTCCAGTACCCCACTCCTACATCTGCCCTTCCCTCCCTCTCAGGAAATACAGGACTGTGTCCTGGAAAAGAAATCTAAGAGACGGGGTGGAGGTGACATCCTATTCGGAAATAACAAATGGAAAAGTTCGGAGTTAGTGAAAATGAAGGTCATTTGACTCTCGGGAGGTAGTCATGGGGCCAAGAAGACACTTAAACCTCAGTTTCTGATCACCAGACTCTCATCATTAATTGGCAGTTTTATTTTATATTAAAAGTTGTTGTCTTTGCTTTACTCAAATTGACTTTGAGTCCCCCTTTCTGCTTTTTAAGTGATATTTCTCTACATGGACTGCCCCACCCCCAGTACCACCAAGCTTCAGAGTCTGTCTTTCGTGTAGTGTAGTGGTTTTATCACATGGAAATGTGCTGCAGACGTTCAGAATTACCTTTCCTTTCTCCGCTTTTAAAACTTATGACCACACATGCTTTGCTCTAAATTCTATTAAGTATTTTTATTATTGCCATTAAAAAGTCTTGCCTTGGGCAGAGCTCCACTACAGCTTAAGATATGTATTGAAATAGCAGTAAGTAAGTAACCATGTTACATTAAAATCTGAACATTAGTTCATTGAATGTATAGAGACTTATTTTTTTGACCCACTTGATCAGGTTCTCTTGTTTTAGAAAACTTTTTTCTTTTCCCCTACTCTAAAACCATATATGGTTTTATTCAGTCTACCCCTTCCTGGAGAAACACACTAGTTTTCTGTAGGCTACTGATTTTTTTCTGCTCCCTGCATGTATCTTTGAACTCTGCCTGGTCACATAATGACGTTGGCAAGGAACTGTTCTTCCAACATAAACTCGCTAGTGCATGATTTTAACAGCCTCTAATGGAGCAGAGCTATTTTCTTGCAGAGAATCTCGTAGATGTGTAGAAGTGTTTCTGTATGCAAGTGCCCATACTCTGTCCAGTGGTCATTTGACAAGGAGATGCTTCGGTATTTAACAGAGCTCCTGTTTTAGGAAAAGCTTCTGTACTTACCATAGCTCTGGGTTGCAGAGATTAGCTACCACTCAGAGTTCCATTTGCTTTAGGCTTATTATTGTATAGTATTGCTATTTTCTTCTTATATTTCTTGGGCAGCCTTAGACATATTTCTCTAGATCAGTGGCTCCCAACCTTCCTAATGCTGTGACTCTTTAACGCAGTTCCTCATACTGTGATGACCCCCAACCATAAAATTATTTTCATTGCTACTTCATAACTGTCATTTTGCTACCTTTATGAATTGTAATGTCACTATTTTTGGAGACAGAGGTTTGCTAAAGGGATCACAACCCACGGATCCAGAATTGCTGCTCTAAAGAGTTGTGTGCCCACTCTTTGTCACTATTTTTTTTAAATCGACGTGTGTGTGTGTGTGTGTGTGTGTGTGTGTGTGTGTGTGTACAGTGCCCATGAGGGTGGTTCTGAGTTGCCCAAAGTGAGTGCAAGGAACAGAACCCACTTCTGCAAGAGCAATATCTGTGTTCTTAACCACTGAGTCATATCTCCATCCACATCCTCTGCAGTTCTTTAACTGTTGGAGCCTGGCATCCAGAGCGCTCCTTTCAACTTTCTTAATGTGCTGGGAATTAATCCTGCTTAACCAATGATCTTTGCTCTATTGCTTTTTACATCGATATCTAAACTGGAATACATTATAAGATGATTTTCTTTAAAGGGAGGAATAGGTTTTACATTCTGGTAGAGGGCACACAAAGAGTTAAAATCTAATTATGCCTTACCAGAAGTGGCTCTGGATGTTGGTATTGTACCTATGTTCCTAGCCATGTTCTTACAGGTGGGGTGGTCTCTACTGAAGTACTTTCATAATGTATGCCAAGCTTTAGATGATTTTAGAGACCCAGGCCTTAGTTGTTTTAAAAAGCAGAATGCCATGTAATACCTGGGTCCCAGCCAGTTGCACAATTGAAACTTGAGACACTCTTAAAACTCTGCCAGGCACAAGCATGGCGGGTGTGTGTGTGTGTGTGTGTGTGTGTGTGTGTAACATTAAGATTCCTTTTAAGTAGTGTGGATGCATAAATGATAGTGGGAGCTTGGTGGAGACTTAAAGGTGATGAATTGAGAGTGCTGACATTTGTCGTGTCACACTAGAGGGGACTGTGGTCGTCTTTGCATACCCACCCCTTGGTTTGCCACCTGTCAAACAATTGTGTTTTACATAGAAGACTTGAGTGTGGTTTATAGTGGTTATGTTTCTTGATATGCAGTCACCTGAGTATACTGCACAGCAGTGTAGTCCTGAGGTTTTACGGGGCTTAGTGGCTAACTAGGGAAGGAAGGCTCATGGAATCTCACTTTGGATACCCCTGTTGGGTGCTGCTAACAGGACCCTTCATCACCGATAGCACCACCACTGAGTGAAAGTGTTCTAGGGATAGACAGGTAGCGAGCTCAGTGTTGTGCTCGGTTCCTCCTCAGAACAATATTGTGAGGTGTAGATGTTGACATTTCCCTATTGTTTAAGCCGGGCAGCTAAGTAACTTGCCTAGGACCTCACGGGACGCTTGACCTCCGAGGTGACAAACTGTGCCATCACCTGTTGTGTGGGAGTCCAAATCACTTTTAGTCAGTTCTTTCTACACAGTTCTTCCCTCTGGCTTGTCTGAAGTTTTATTTCCTATTAGCTTTCTCATCTGGTCTCTGTTATAATACCATTTAAAATTACACTTCTTTCTCCATTTTGCTTTTTTTCCTCTCATTTTAACATTAACTATTTCCTTGCCTTTGTGTTTCCTCTGGATTGTTCTAGGGATTGGCTTTGCTGTCACATCCCATGTAGCTATTCAGCACTTTCATTAACAATCTGAAATTTATAAGACTTCATACCTATTATAATTGGAATCACCATGCTTCTCCACTTCCTCTAGAAGAGCAGAACAGGCCCTGCCTCTGCAGATGTCATTTCTGTTGCCTTGAAGAAAGGTAAGGAAGGATGTCAGCTGGTCTTGCGAAGCTAGGCTGTTTGTTCTCCATTTCCAAACCACTGCCTTTTCTTTTCAGGGTCAAACTTTGTCATTTGGGATTCTTTATAGGTTGCATATTGGGGTCCAGGTGTTTGTACTGATCTGTGAAAACTCTAGGGTGGCCTCTCTGTCATCTTTCTTTTACTTTGCATTTGCTTATAGAAATTATTATATTGTGCAATAAATATTTGATTTATAGGGCTCGATAAACCAATTTAAATATAACATGTTTACTCTATGTCTCCCTTATATTTGGCGCTCTGCAAAGAGCTAGCTTTTTGTTACTTAACATACATATACCTGTTTCCTCTCAAGACTATTTCCTGATAACAGGAATCATATTTTACTTGTTTTACAAATATTCAACACCCTGCTCAAGGCTCCTTATCACTATTAATATGTATCTACCTCCTAGAAACACTCTGTACAACTTATGAGCAGAGAAAAATCTTATACACCATGTCAGACATTAAGTGATCACTTATTGTAAAAACACAGAGAAGGGCTGGAGAGATGGCTTAGCGGTTAAGACCACTGAGTGCTCTTCTAGAGAATCCGGGTCAGTTCTCATCAGCACCCACATGGCAGCTTGCAACTGTCTGTAACTCCAAAATCTGACACACCTACACAGAGACACATGTAGGCAAACACCAATGCACATAACATACACAGAGAGAGGGGAGAGAGAGAGAGAGAGAGAGAGAGAGAGAGAGAGAGAGAGAGAGAGAGAAAGAGAGAGAGGAATGTACTCCCTGGTCTTTCATAGCCTCTGGAGATCAATGGTATGGCTTGGTTCATGGTCCACTCATTTAAGCCAATGCTGAACTATCTTTACATATCACTGAGCCTTGTTTATTCTACAACCTTGCTACACAATTTTTTTACTCAAATTTTTAATTTTTTAAGGATTTAATATATAAATACTGTTTTTACATTATTTCTAACACAGCCTCTCTCCCTCCAACTCTGTTTATTCATTACCACTCTCTTTAAAGCTCATGATCTCTTCTTTAATTACTGTTACATAAATATTGTACAATACATACATATTATACATATGTATATATGTGTAAATACAGTCAGCTGAGTCCATTTAATATTATTCATATGTATATGTGTTTGGGAAAGACTCCTTGGGATTGGATAGCCTTCAGGATCTCTCCTTAGATGAAGGACTAAGGGAAATTAATTGGTCCTGACAGAGGGAGAAACCATCTTCATCTTCTACATACTTTAAGATCTGTCTATGATTTCATTGCTATTGTTCCTATCTTTGTTTGGCCTGGTCCTTCCAGTTTGGTGCCTCTTGTAATTAATTCTCATACTGTTATCAGGATTATCTGAGAGGAATACTAATCTGTTATTAGCAGCCTCCATTGACTGGAGAATGATGCACAAACCTCAAGAAGGGAACACAGGGCTTTTCCAAGCTCATTCGCTCCCTTCCCACTCCCTGCTTCCTAGTAATTTCTTTAGTAGTAATGGGCTTTCTGGAACAGCAAACCTCTGGTCTCCATGTCTGTGCTGGCGAGCTTCCCCTGTAGTTCCCTTTATCCTCTGTGTGGAGAAGACTGTTGTCATTGTCATTAATGTAGCTAGAGCTTTTTCAATCATTCAGTGTATTCCTGGTACTATTTTAAACTGTTAATATGTAGTAACTCATGGATTTAGTCTTTACTGTAGCCCCAATGAAGATAAGCCTATTAATATCACCTTGTTATTGATGAAGAACCTGATTCACAGAGAGGTAGACTACTACTTCTGGAGCCTTACAGGGAGTCATGGTCAGGGTTCTTGTAAGGTCCTGTTCTCAGCTGTTGTGTTATAATATCTCTTGTGTGCATGCAAGGAGTGCTCAGGTTAGGAAGGAGGTGTTTAACCTGGTTTTCCAGATCCAGGTCCATCAACCTAGATTTCCTCCACAGCTGGTTGCCATGCCAGTCCCCCTAATCCTGTGCCCATCAATTAGGAGTTGATTTTGAAACTCTCATGAAAGTTTCATGGGGTTGCATTAAGGGGATGGTTGTGGGTACAGACAGGAATGGGAGAGGTTTTCTTGAAACAAGATCCCAAGCTATGATTTTAGACAAAGAGGGGGCAGAGGTATCAGAGAGGAACCATTTTTAGGGAAAGAGAGGTACTGAAGGAGAGGAGGCAACACAGGAATGGAAATGGAAGGAAGAGGGTGAGGGGATGAGAAACCAGAAAGCACAGTCTGCAAGGATGGGAGCTTGTGTGCTCACTTCCATAGTTTATGGATGGTATGCAAGTCTAGAATGGGACACTGCAGTGACAGAGACCTTGTCTAGGAGGGGACTTTGCATTAGATGGGGCCTTTGGGCTGTATATCTCTGTTATTGAGCAGTTCAGTAACAGGTAGGAAGACAGACCACTTCATGTGGCTTTATACTAGCTCAAGTGGCATTTGTCCTTATATTCCTCCATCCTATAAAATGACAGGAGGTTTTAACCAGGCCCTGGTTTACTCAAATTATATATTTTTTCTTAAAGCATGCAGTAACCAAACAATAGAACATTTAAAGACTCTGAATTTTAGCCCAAAATATTAAACCTCAACGACCTTTTGATGCCATGAACTTAAAATATCCAGATGAATAGTTCCCATATTGGGTTTGGGAACTGTGTGGCTAAGAGTACAGATGTGGTGATATCCTAGCAGGATGCTGGGTGCTGGCAGCTAACACTGAATAATCAGAGTTGGGTAAACTCTGAGCTGCTCAAACAGGAAATTAAAAAAAAGTTATGTATCTAAAAATCTTATCTTTTGTTTTTTCAAATGACCTCCAGGGCCAGAAATGCTGGGTGTTTCTGAAACCCTTGTTTGTAATCTGCTGATTTGAGTGTCTTCATATATTGAAAGTATATTTGTGAGGAAATTAAATTCCACAATGCTCTAGTCATTGGTTACATGATATTGATGCTTCTGTCAGGCTTTGGGGAGGAAATTTTGAAATACAGAGTCACCTTTGATCTTCAAAATTGTTTTGAGTGAACTCGTCTTCTTGTCTGCAGCCACTGTAGCCTTCTGGGATGGCTGATTCTCTCCTGTGGGTGGGTGCCGCCCCGGCCTTGTGGAATATTCAGCAACCCCTTGACTGAGTCTAGAGAGGCCAGGACAGCATCACTCCTCCCTTTACAAGTTGTGTCAATAAAAAAATGGCCTCTCAGATTTTTCAGAAGGTCCCCAGGGGACATAAACTATCCCCTGTTGAGAAACATTGCTCCAAAGCCTTGCAATCCAAAGTCCAACGCGCAGCAGAGATGTAGTCTCCTGGGAGTTTTCTGGAACCGAACAATTCAGCCCAGGCCTCTGCAATCAGAACCTACCCTGGAGCAAGGACTGTTTGAGACACAGTAAAGTCAAGCTTTATGTCGGGCAGCATGGGATCAGAAGGGGCGGGGTTTGGAGTGAGACTCACTGTTCCCAGTAGTATGGCCTGGGGCACGTTGGTTAACCTCTCCAAGAATGTTCCTTCTTCTGTGAGATGGGATTGAGAATGTTGTGTTGTAAGAATAAAGCCCGAATGGAGGTGACGCCTTGTGCAGCCCACCCTTCCCTCATCAGTCTCCACTGGGTGAGCTTCCAGGTTTCCCCAGTGTAGTGCATTTGCTGTTACTCAGATTGATGAGGTATTGGGGTGGGGTCGGAGTGGGGTTGGGGTGGGGACATTGCTATGTCCATGTTAGTGCTCCAGGACAACAGGTCATATGAAGTCTGCTTGTTTACACATTTTTACTTTTTGAATCATCTCCTTTCTTCAAGTTGTGGTTCTCCTGGTCTGGCCCTCCGATTGTTTTGGAAACAGGGGTCCTGGATCTGGAAAACTCCTTACCTTGGGCTTTGTGAACTCTTCATAATCTGGTTTAAAAGCCAGACTCTAAGGATGGGGAAGGTGAAGTTGACGGCAGATTAATATATTTAAGGAGGAAGTAGCTACGTGGTAAACTCTATCCCTGTGTCACTGTGTTGGGCCCCTCATCTCTCCTCCCCATCCATGCTGCTGGTGCGTGGAAGGCAGGGTGCCCGCCTGGGATCCTCACCCTCCACCACAATGATGCCAAGGTGCCGCCTGCTGGGGAACAGAGAGTAGAAAACGGGACTGGGTTCCAGGGATGGGAGGCAAAGGGGCCAGCAGAGGACAAGTGGCCCAGAGCCCTGGACAGTCACTAGGGCGTGCCTTGGTCTGCGTGGAGTGGCCAGGGATAGCAAGGGATGCTGGGGAGATGCTCTAGGCGCAGAACTGCCCTCCGGTTGTTCAGGCACAGTTGCTAGGCCAGGGTGGCAATTTGAGTGCTGGGCACCAATCGGGTACCCGTGTAGGAGGACTGTCACCTGAGGCCTCTGCTTTTGTGATTAGTCTCTCCTTGTCCCATGAGGCTCTTTGTTGGGCCCCATTTTGGCCCTGGTTTGGGCCTGGAAGACAAACCCAAGCCTGGCTCGAGTCTGAGACCTGTCTTAGTCACTTCCTTCCCAGAGTGACTCAACAGGACCTGTTTAGCCACGTTGCTGATGTAGAGTTTTGCCATTCATACCCTCCTTCATCCTTCCCCGACTCCTACGTCATCTCACCCCTCCAAAACCCCTCCTCCCTATGCTCCGAGTTTATATAAACAAGAAGTTGTTACATTAAAGTTGAGTTCCTGCCTTGACAAGACTCCTGGCCGGGTGTGTTTATTTGGGACACTCACCATCCCGCTCAGCTCCAGAGAGACCCGGACTGACCAGGACCTCTCTCCTCCTGCTTGGACCTGCCACCTGCCCTGCCGGCTGCAAGGAGCTGACAGCACAGCAACTGGATTTTATTGACACAACTTGTAAACGGAGGAGTGACGCTGGATTTCAATGGCCAATTGTTTTCACAACCGTTAGAAAAATATTTGGTTATACAAAGATAAGATGAACATTTCTATACTGGAAATAAGTTGGTTTCTTAGAACTCTGTATCCTCTTTCTCTTTCACCATATCATTAGTATGCCACAGATATAAAAATGTCCCTTCTTTTCTTAATTTATCAAGAGTAGCTCTTATAGTATCAGGGAATAATCTAACCTGACATAGACAATGATCCTGTGTTTTTAAAAATTTATTTAAAAATAACATGCTTTGTTTTCAGGTATTGGATAACTGTATTAGTTTGGGTTTTATTGCTGTGAGAGACACCATGACCATGGCAGCTCTTAGAAAGGAAAGAATGTAATTGGAGCTGGCTTATAGTTTCAAAGGTTTAGTTTATTAT
Source organism: Mastomys natalensis (assembly GCA_021653895.1). Classification (NCBI taxonomy): domain Eukaryota; kingdom Metazoa; phylum Chordata; class Mammalia; order Rodentia; family Muridae; genus Mastomys; species Mastomys natalensis. The sequence goes on along the minus strand of JAJTUV010002566.1, from coordinate 136,439 downwards.
CTTCATGGCGGGGAAAAATGTGCAAACAGACATGGTGCTGGAGGACCCGAGTGTTCTATATCTTGACTCACAAACAGCAGAAGGAGTCTGTGTCTCTGGGTGTGGCAAAGCCTGCCTCTACAGTGACACACTTCTTCCAACAAGGCCACATCTCCTAATTGTGCCATGCCCTATGGCCATGCATTCAAACACATGGTCTATGGAGGCCATTCCTATTCAAATCAACACAATAATCAGACTGGGGTGTGCTCTTTCCTGGAGAATACTATTTTTCCCACTCTTAGCCTTCCTTCGTTGCCTGCAGTTCTTATTCTAGAGTTGAGGCCTGATGAGCTCACCTCCTGCTTGGCCCCCATCCACTTTAGCGTGTCTACAGTGTGTCTATTGTCGTCCTTGTTAGCTTATGTGTATGTAGGCAACCATGTTTGTGAGACCTTATGGGTGCAGCTTCTGACATCCCTAAGATACATAGTCTCACAGCAAACCCTCTGTTCTTCAGGCTTTTTCTGTGTCCTCTTCCACAATGGTTCCTGACTTTAGGTCTAGGATCTTTTATATACTTAAATGTCTGCATAAGCTGGGACTGAGCTCCACAACTCTGCATTTTAACTTGATTGTGGTTTTCTGTAATGGTCTCTCTCTGTTGCAAAGAGAAGTTTTCTTGATGAGGTATGAGGACTACATTTATGTGTGGGTATAAGATCAAATATTAAGAATGTAGGGCTTATGTTGGTTTAGTAAAGTGGTATTTGTAGTTTCTTCCCAAGATCCATGACTTCGCTAGCCCTGGATAGTTGGCTATGTTTCCAGTACTAGGCATAACTAGGTATTCTCTCTTGTTGAAGTGGGGTTTAGGTTCAATTACAGAGCTATTGGTTACTGCCAAGGTGTGTGTGCCACTATTTTTGTCTAAGGATTATTATTTGAGTCTGGTTGTTATTGTGGTTCATAGCTGGGTAGGATTCTTGGTTGTTTTCTTTCAGGTACTATGATAACTAGTTCTCAGGAATAAGGCTTTCAGATAGCTTCTAGCTCAGGGGCCTCTCATTCCTGTTTGAAATGCATAGTGTCTTTAGCAATAGGGTCTTACAAGTAACACTATACAGACTGAGCAGGGTGTGTGTGTGTACATTATATATATATATGTGTGTGTGTATATGTATGTGTGTATATTAAATGTGTGTGTATCATATATATTGTGTGTGTATTATATATGTGTATGTATACATGTATGTGTGTATAATATACATATACATACATATATATATATATGTATATATATGTGGTATGTGTGTATGTGTAGCAATAGTTAATGAAAACAGAGACCATGAATTTGGAAAGTGCAGAAAGGAGTATATGGAGGGCTTGGAGGGAAAAAGGTAAGGAAGAAATGATATAGTTATATTATAATCTCAAAAGTAAAAGGATAATGAAAATTAGCATACAATGCAGGTAACAGACATATATCTATACATGTATCTACAGTATTTGAATCTGGCTTGTCAGAACAGATGTGCAGATCCCAAGAATAGTCACAGACCACATAGTTATATAATTGTCAGTGAGAGACCACACATGACAGCAGTTGAGTGAAGTGTAACAGTTGAAATACTTCTATTAATTAGTGATGTCACAGCTGTCAAATGTTTAGATGCATAGACTTGCCATCCCATTGTTTTGCCTGCAATACGATGTGCTGGTTTGAGGCCTAGAGCCAACTGACTGCATCACAGAACTGAGCTGCATAGCAGGTTTTACCACTTAGATTTGCATAAGCATAGTCACTGGTGTTCACCAGTGATAAGATTATCTAGCATTGCATTCCTCAGAGCATATCCTTAGTTAAGTAATTCGTAGTTTATCTATTGTGCTGTGATGTTAGTTGTGATGGGAGACATAGAGCCACTGTGGGAGTGTAGATGGGTACTGTACAGCCTAAGGGATACAATTTATAGTGTGGCAATCAGAGATTTGCACATGTGTATTAAGACAGTGTGCCAGAAGATATCAACACATTCCTTCATTCTAATAAAACCAGTCTCTGGCAGGGATGCTCTAGTAGGTAGAAGTACGGTGCTGAACAAGGGAAGTTTCTTTTCTAATTTTGACAGAGGCAATGTAAGCTAGCAGGAGCCCGGCCAATTCAGCTTTCTGTGGAGTTCTACTTTGCTGTGAAAAATAATATACTCTGCTATCCCAGAAGAAAGAATGGAGATAAGAGCCAAGAGAAAAATATTATGTATTTCATAATTCATGAATATGGAAAAAGAATCCTCTGGAAAGAGATGCTCTTTAATAGCCTTCTCATCTTGAAGCTACTGCCAATAGCTGTATGTCCACTGCCATTCTTCTCAGGTGGAGAAATCGTTGAGGAGGTAGAAGAGACTTTCCAACATGGGGCCATGAGGCAGCAATTAGAATCTGCATTAAGATCCAGTTGGCTGGATGTGGTGGAAGATCAGCTGGTACTGGTTTGGGATTGGAGGTGGGTGTTATTCTTAGGCACGAGGATGCACTTAGTGCGTGCTGTCCTCGGGAACTGGTTTTCTGGAGGCAAGGTTGTTCATGCAGCTTAGCATTGGCTATGTGAACAGCTTTGGTGGCTCGCTGTTAGGTCTTAAATCGGGACAGTTCACAGATGTTCTTGCAGTTTTCCATTGCTACTTCCATTGTATTGTCTAGAGAGTCTATAGTTTCATGTGGAGCTGCATCTGAATAGTAACTGAATAGAGGGTGTGACATTTTCTCCTTGGCCCATTTATATGTGGGAGAATTGATGCTGCAGCTGGCAGAGGACTCTTCTGAACGATCAGAGCAGGAGAGAGAATATAGCTGCCAATAGGGAGGAGGGTGGAAAAAGTGTGCTTTTTATGTTCGGCTGATAAACTCTTGGGTTGTTCACCTTGTATTTGCATGTGCCCCAGTTAGTAATTTCCAGTGGCTTGCCTAGAGGCACTTACTTACCTAGAGAGCTTGCCTAGAGTCTTACCTAGAGGGTTTGTTTATTTTTGTGATGTCATTTTTGTAGCTGTGACTTTAGCAAGATTTTTCAATGGAGTGTAAGTTGTGATTTAAAGGAAAACAGTTTGATCATGAAATTTGCAAATAATATGCTAAAACTGAATGATATGATTACAATGTCATAGTGATACAATAGTAAGAAAATTTATTTGTCTATATATAGATATATAAATGCATGTGTGTATACAGCATATTACATAGTTAGTAGACCATTTAGATGGCCCACACATAACATTCAGTTAGTACTTACACAGCTTACAACTAAGGTCACATTGTTTTTGCCTTTATAGATGTGGACCGTGAGGCTGAGTATGTTTAAGTTCACATTCTGGGAAGCAGGAGGGATAGACCTAGTCGGTTGCATCCTCAAGCACTTGTGCATAATAATCACATTTCTGATTTGTCCCCTAAGGATATTTGAATTTTGCTGGTTTTTTTTTTTTTAGACTATCTGTCTTAGTTTCCTTTCCTGTTGTTGTGATAAAATGTCCTGACCAAAGCAACACAAGGAGAAGGACTTTACTTGGTTCACAATCATCATGTTGGAAATTCAGTGTCAGGAGCTGGTCACATTGTATCTGCAGTCCACAGACAGAGAATGGTTCCTCTCACAATTACAATGTGTCTTCTCTAAGCAGTTTACACAGTCAAGATACTACCTACAGCATGCCCAGAAGCACATCTCCCGGGTAACTCTAGATGTTCTCAGGTTGACAATGAGCACTATCACAGCGACCAGCCACCCCAGTTGCTTGGGAGTGAGGGTTTTCCTAGGATGTTGGACTTATTAATGCTAGAATAACCTTGGTGGGATGTAGAGAAGATGGTCACTGTACTGTTACACACTCTGGCAGAGACTAGGTAGGTAAGCATAATGTGGAAATGACTGGACTGCCTCGTTATTCTTCACAGCGTTCCTGTGTTACAGAATGTTTGAATTGCTGTGTAGGTTTCCTATCAGAAGGAATAAAGTATGAGAAGACAGTGCAGAGACCTTTGAGTCTTTGTCTCTACCTGGGATCTTCCTCATAGTCCTTTTAAGAGATGGAGATGAATTATAGATAAATGTGCAGATATTTATATACCTGATGAGCTGGCAAGAGCCAGATGATTGCAGCTCAGTCTGGGCCACAGTGGTTGCTTTCAGCCAGATGTTTCCATCTTGGCTTTATCTTGGTAGATTTTAGTATCTCAGGGGAGCTTTTATCCCTCACGTGACCCTGAATGTGAGTTGTTCCTCTCTCATTGCAGGATGTCAGAAACTCGAATAAAGTGTTTAGCAGTTATGTACATCCTTGGAAGTAGAAAACTTAGTAGTAAATGTGCTTGGTTTAAAAGGGCAATTTGCTATTGGAAAGCTTCTGCTTCTTTGGGGGACCTCCTTTAGGTCTCATCACCTCCTGTCAGATGAGCTGCCTAGAGAGTGTGGCCACTGACTAGAGAAAGCTTACTTGATTCGATTTGTAAAAATCAGAGTAAATACCTTCAAAACTGAGTTTGCTCTCTCATTGGGCCTGAACATTCATTTTTTTAACCAAATGACTACTTTGCAAATTTGACCACTCAGTTTTGCAGTCCTTTTTGGCCTTAAATGGTTTGGGTGTAGCAGATGGGAGGTCCTGCTGTTTGCTGTAATAACTGACTCTGGAATGCTGTCCTTGGAATGGCTTTCGGAGTGGAGTATTCACGTACTGTTCATTAGCCAACGGGGTAGGAGAAGATCCCTTCCTCAGAAGACAACTCCTCAAGACTGACCAGCCTCACCCTGTACATGTTAACACTCTAAAAAATGATTAAACACTCCAAGGGAATTCTTAAAAGTGACAGCTGTTTGAATGTTCCTAACGGTGGTTCACAGAAGTGTGACCAGAAAGTGGCCTCAGCTGGCTGGAAACTTTCTTTCTAGCACAGAGCCAGGATTAGCAGGGTCTTTTATTATTATTATCTATTAAACAGTGATATCTCTAAATAGTTTTAGGAATGCAGGGCGATATGCCTCTATCTTAGAGGTCCCAGATGATGGCCTTTTATTTAAAAGTGTGTGCGTGTGTGTGTTGTGTGTGTGTGTGTGTGTGTGTGTATGTGTGTGTGCCTGCATGTAATTATGTGTGTATTCATTCATATATGCAGAGACCAGAGGTCAAAGTTGGGGTGTATTCTTCAATGGTTCTGTTATTCTTTGTGGCATGGATTACTGAACCAGTTTGACTAGCTGACTAGTAACTTCTAGGGAACCATCAGTTTCTCCCTCCCAAGGACCATAATGGCTATGGGTGCTCGAGATGTGAGCTCAGGGCCTTGTGCTTATGTGGCAAGCACTGTAGCTGTACTGATTAAGCCACCTCATCAGCCCAGTTGATCAGCCCTCAAGCCTATTTTTTTCTTTTTCTTTTTTCCTTTTTTTGGCTTTATTTAGTGCGTCTCTCTGAATTTGGAGCTTGCTGTTTCAGCCAGAAAGACAGACTAGCTAGCAGACAAACCCTGGGGTCTATCTGACTCAGGCTCTACAGCCACGTGCACGTGGCTCTCCCATGCGTTCTGAAGAGTTGAACTTAGATGCTAAGGCAGCAAGGGCTTTACCCTGTCAGCCATCCAAGCCCTGTATTTTTGATGTTTTAATTTTTTTCCTGGTTCTTTCTGTGCCTCCAAAAGTCACTTCTCACAGTTGACATTATTTGAGTCTCTGGCAATTTTCTCATATTTGGATGTTTGTTAGTTGACTGGCTATGGACTGGAATTGGAGTTATTTCCAAGTTGGTTAGGATGGTCATAGTTACTAGAGTTTGAACAGATGTACCACTGACTAAAGTGAGGACTAGAACATTTAAGATAGGACTTTTCAGGTAATTGTGGTGCCGTTGTGCCTAAATAGCTCCTTGTGAGTTTTGGCACTGGTGAAATAAAGCCCAAGACAAAGTGGATTTCAGAAAATGTCAGTGATAACTTGACTTCAACAGGAAGCTTAGAACCCTTGTTTTTTTTTTTTTTTTTTGGTAGACATGTAATTATACTTGGATATGTAACAGCATTTTATTCAGATGGTTGGAGTCTTGAGTGTTTATATTTTAGTCAAAATGCTGGTATTTATATTTCCTTTTTCTTTGTAAAAAGACGGTGTGAACTAACAATGAGCCAGTGAAGTTGTGGCCAATGCTAAAACTACGTGAACAACTCTCAACAACCCTCGCCTCCAGAAAGCCAATTCCTGAGGACAGCACATACTAAGTGTAGCTTCATGCATAAGAATAACGATCCACCTCCCAACCCCAATCCAGTACCACTTCAAATTAAGAGTCACTCATAAACCCTCCATTCTAAAGGTTATCATTTGATTCTGGTTACTGTTGTGGTTCATGGCTGGGTAGGATTATTTTTCTCCCTCCTCTGGAAGCTTGCAAAGTACCTTCTGGTACCATGAAAGCTAGTTCTCAGAGAGGAAACGTTCAGGTCAGTTCCAGCACAGGGGACTCTGGGCCCTAGGGTGTGTGTGCCATCAGCATTAGAGACTTACCTGCTACCTCTGGGGAACAACCAAAAGCAATAGGAATAACATCTTTTTTTAATATTAACTTTTAAAAATTATTCTATTTCTTTATTCCCTTTTTACATTCATCTATTGTGGGATATTTGTATGTGTATTTGGGTATGAATGAACATATATACACATGAGAGTAGAGGCCAGAGGACAGCTAGTGGGAATCTCCTTCCACCATGTGGGTTCTGGGGACCAAACTCAGGTCATTAGGTCTGGCAGCCAACACCTTTTAACCACTAAGTCAGGTGAGTAGTTCTATGTCTTTAGTCTTAATTTAGCATGGTGCTACTAGAAACAGGGACAGCCTCACTTAAGTAACCACATTAGAACAAGTCCCACAGAATATTAAAATTCATATTCCTTAGTACTGTGAAGAGGTCAGCTGAGGTATAGTGCAAGAAGGTATTCATAAATATATAAACACAACCTTCCCAGTTTGTGTAACATTAACTTGTGTGCATATGTTTTCAGTGCTTGTCCTTTGTACTGGATAACCGATTGGCATGCTTTTCTCTGGGAAGTCTGTTTCTCTCACTCTCAGTGTTCCTCGATTGCCCATTGTTCTTTCTGAGGCTTTGTGGGCTTTCCCCTGTCCACTTATCATGTCTATTGTTGCCTTGTTTAGCTTGTGTTTAGGCAGTCATGTTTGTGAGACGTTATGGGTGTAGCTTCTGACATTCCTAGGACATGTATCTCACAGTGAACTCCCTATTTTCCAGGCTCTTACAATCTTTCTGTGTCCTCTTCCACAATGGTCCCTGATTTTAGGTATAGGGGTTGTCGTATACATCTGCATTACCTGGGACTGGGGACCACAACTCTGTTTCTTGCTTGGTTGTGGTTTTCTGTAATGGTCTCTCTCTGTTGCAAAGAGAAGTTTTGCTGAGGTGTGAGGACTACACTTATGTGCTACTATTACACTCTAAGGTTATCATTTGATTCTGCTTGTCCTTGTGGTTCATAGCTGGGTAGAACGATTTTTACCCCTCCTTTGGATGCTTGCTTCTGGTACCATGAAAGCTAGTTCTTAGGGAGGAAACATTCAGGTCACTTCCAGCACAGGGGACTCTGGGCCCTGTGCCTGATGTGCATGGTGCCATCAGCAATGGAGACTTACCTTTTGCCTCTGGGGAGCCAATAGGAATAGCATATAATGTTTGAGGAGTCTCTTGGATAAAACTGACTAACAACTCAAAAGAGCGCTTCTTGTGTTTGGTGTGGAAGTTTTTCTTAGTTGGTCTTTGGCTATGGAGGAATCCAGGTCAGCCAAGAAGTAAAAATCTCATTTGAACATATTTGTAATTTCTATATTAACTTATGAATATTATAGCCATTTTAGGTAGACAGTTGTATGATTTTTATGACTTTTCAGACATTCTTGGTGTTAGTTTACTCTCCTTATTCTATATTCATTCTCCTTGTTGCTCCCTATTAGAGCACCCCGTGCTTTCCCCACAGGTCACCTGTACCCTGGTATTTCCTTTCTATTGCCCTCCTACCCAACCTTCTACCCTAGAAGTTGTCCCTTCTTACTTTCCTGGTTTCCGCAGGTACTCGAGGACATGTACTAATATCTGACGATTTCGAACTAGGAACCTCAGATGAGAGAAAACGTGATGTTTGTCTTTCAGCGTCTGGATCAGCTCACTCGTTATGAGCTTGTTTAATTCTATCCATTTGCCTGCAAAGTTCCTGATTTCCTTTTTCTTTATGGCTGAGTAGTATTCCATAGTGTATGTGTACCACATTTTCATTATGTACTTCATCAGCTGAAGGACATACAGGTTATAGTTCCTAGCTACTGTAAGTAGGGCATCAATGAGCGTGGCAGGGTGAGTGTCTGCGGGGTCGAATGCCTAGTGCTTTGGGTATATGTCAAGGAGTCATATAGCTGGGTCGTATGGTAGATTTACTTTTAGTTTTTGAGAATTCTCCACACTGATTTCCTAGTGGTTGTACCAGTTTGCAATCCTACTAACAGAGAACAAGGGTTCCTTCCCCATTGCCCCCCCACCCCATGTCTTCTCCAGCATCTATCTGGTCTTGGTGTTTTGTTGATCTTTGTCATTCTGAGTGGGGTGAGATATAATCTCAAAGTTGTTCTGATTTGCATCTGCCTAGTTGTTAGGTATGATGACCAGTGTTCAGTTATATTTCTTAGCCATTTTCTTTCCTTCCTTTGAGAACTATCTACTCAGATTCCATGTCTATTTTTAAATGAGTCCTTGTTCTCCGTTTGCATGTTGAGATTTTTTATATACATTCTGTGTATGAATCTATGGTCAGATGGATAGTTGGCAAAGTTTCTCTCCCATCCTGTGCATTTTCTTTTCACCCTACTGATTGCTTCTTTAGCTGTGCGGAAGCTTTTTAATACCATGAAGCCCCATTTATCAGTTGTTGTCCTTACTTCTTGGGCACATGGAGTGCTATTCAAGAAGCTCTTTACTATAACTGCATTGTGTAGGGCGCTGCCCATGCTTTCTAGCAGTCACAGTGTTTCAGGTTCCACACTTAGGCCTTTGATTCAGTTGGAGTTTGTTTTGTGCAATATGATAGATACAGGTCTGCATTTATTTTTTTATGCAGTGCACATCTCATTTTCCAGAACCATTTGTTGAAGATTCTTTCTTTTTTCTAGAGTATGTTTTTTTGACATCTTTATCAAATATTAAAGGGCTGAAGTACTTGTGTACTCCTTGTTGGTTTGGGTTTTTGATACCCCCTTGGTCCACATGTCTGTTTTTGTGCCAACACTATATGGTTTTTTTATAACTATGGCTCTGTAATACATCGTAAGATTTGAACGAGAACCTCTCCAGCACTGTTCTTTGTGCTCAGGGTTTTTTTTTTTTTTTTTTTTTTTTTTTTTTTTAACTAGGGTATTTTGTGGTTCCATCTGAATTTTAGTATATTTTTTCCTATTTCTATGAAGAATGAGATGGAATTTTTGATTGGTATTGCATTAAATCTGTACATAACTTTTGGTACAATGATCATTTTTGCAATATTAATCTTACTAATCCTTGAGCATGGGATAACTGTCTGTTTTCTAGTGTCTTTCTCTCTTTCTTCATTTAAAGTTTTAAGTGAAGGTTTAAATGTAGGGTTAAAGTTTTCATTGTAGAGGTTCTTCACATCCTTGGTGAGTTTTATTCCTACATATTTTATTTTATTTGAGGTGTTGTGAATGAGAGTATGTCCATGATCTCTTTCTCTGTATGTTTGTTGGTGGTGTACATGAAAACTATTAATTTGTGTAAGTGAGTTATGTATCCCACTGCACTGCATAATGTATTGTTTCTAGACGTTTTCTGGCATAATTTTGGCATCTCTATTGCAAATAGGGGTGGTTTGGCTTATTTTCCTATTTGCACACCATTGACTTCCTTCCCTACCTTGTTGCTCCAGCTGGCGCTCAGTCACAGTGTTGAAAAGGAGTGGGTGTAGTGGACAGCCCTATCTTTGCTTCTGACTTCAGCTGGATCGATTCAAGTTTTTATTTATTTAGGATGATGTTGACTGTGAGTTCCTTACATACAGCTTTTTATTATGTTGAGGTGTGCTCCTTCTAGTTATACATTCTCTAGGACTTTTAACGTGAAGCCATCTTGGACCTTCTTATAAGTTTTTTCTGTATATGTTGAAATGATCATGTGATGTTTGTGTTTAAGTCCATCTATGTGGTTATTACATTTATTGAGTTGTGCCTGTTGAGTCATCCCTGTATTTCAGAGATAAAGCCAATTTGGTCATGGTGGATAATTTGTGTGTGTGTGTATGTGTGTGTGTGTTTGTATTCTGCTTATAAGTAATTTATTGAGTATTTAAAAAAATCCATGTTTATCAGGGATATTAGCTTGTAGTTTTCTTTTTTGCTGTGTTTTTATGTGGTTTTAGTGTTAGAGTGATATTGGCTTCAAAGAAGGCATTTAGGAATGTGCCTCGATACATTCCTTCTTTGTTTTTCTGTCTCATCCTTTTTTCTTTTTCTCTTGTTTTATTTCTGAATATGCTTGGAAGGGTTGGGAGTATTTTCTTTGAAAGTCTGGTAGATGAATTCTGCTGTGACTCCATCTGGCTTCAGACCATTTCTAACCCCTGGCCCCCAGAGGGTTTTTTTTTTTTTTTTTTTTTTTTTGTACTGTTCCAAGCTCCCCTTTGTTATGGGTCTGTTTACATTGTTGATTTTTTATTTTAATTTTGGTGGTTTGGTTGAATCTAGAAATTCATCCATTTCTTTTAGGTTTTCTAGTTTAATGGAGAAGAGGTTATTTCATTGTTGTTGTTGTTATTGTTTTGTTTTAGCATTCTGTTATAATATTCTTATTTTGTGTGTGTGTGTTATAATGTTTCTGATTCTGCTAATTTAGGTCATACCTTTTTTTCCTTAAGTTAGTTGGGCCAAGGGTCTGTCTATCTTATCTTCTCAGGGAAGATAAATATTCTTATATTTACTGATTCTTTATATTGTTCTCTTTGTTACTAGCTCTTTAATATCTACTCTGATTTTTATTATTTCTTTCTTATGATTGGGTTTGAGTTTTGTTTGTTCTTGTTTCTCCAAATTTTGAGATGCATCATTAGGTCATTTATTTGTGCTCTTTCTGATTTTTTTTAACATAGGCACTTAGAGTGATAAATTTCCTCTATAAGACTGCTTTTGGTGTGCCCCAGTGGTTTGGTTGTGTTGTCTTTTCATTTGCATTTAGCTCTAGGATTTTAATATTTCCTTCTTGATTTTTTTCCTCTGACTTGTTCGTCATTCAGTAATGAGTTGTTTAATCTCCGTGGGTTTGTATACTTACCAAAGATTTGTTTGCTGTCAATATTAAGTTTTATTGAACTTAGGACACACAGAGTTATTTTAATCTCTTTGAATTTCATAAGATTTATTTTGCGTCCTAGGATGTGGTCTATTTTAGAGAAATTTCTGAGTGCTATTAAGTAAAATGTATATCCTTTGGTGTTTGGGTGGACAGTAAGTAGCTCTATTAAATCCATTTGATATATGATGTCAATTAATTCTGATATTTCTCTGTCTACTTTTTTTGTCTAGATGATCTATCTATCTGTTGGAGAGAATGGATTATTGAAACCACATAATATTAATTGGTTGATGCTAACCTGTCTTTAAACCCAGAGCTATATTTTTTATGAAATTGAATTTGTCAGAGTTTGATGCATATGTATTTTGGATAGTAATGTCTTCTTTAGGATGGAGGGTGATTCCTGGGGAGTTCCTCTTAGAACTCTCATGGAATTAAGTATTTTTGGAGTTGTAGACCTCATGAACAGACAGAGCATGTTTATTTTCTCTCTGGAGCAGGTTCAGCAGCGTGGTTGGGAAAATGGGGTGAAAACTGGGCCATGTTAGTATAGGATATGTAGACATTTAAGCTACATGGTTGCAAGAAATTAGTGAACACAGTCAGGATGGAGTTTCTCCTGAAAAAGGCAACATGTAAAGTCCAGGTGCTAGATGCCGCTGGCCGTGAGGATGAGCTAGGGTTGGATCTTGAGGGCCCTCACATGTGTTGAGAAGCTCATGCCTTGGTCTCCTCTGAGCACAGCCTCACATAGCTTTTCCGTATCTCCAGACACATGGTATAATCTGAAAAGCCATAGCTTTTGAATTTACCTTTTATGGATCTAGCTGGAACTTGAGGGGAGTCCGGCTTGGGTTGACTTTATACCTGTTCCCATCGGAACCATATGGCGGTTTTTGGCTTCTTGATATCACTTTCTATAAACCCACAGCGCAGGGCCACAAGTACATACTATAACTAAATATTAAGGTGATATACTAGTACATATTTAAAACCTATTAAAACTTTCCATAAATTCTGTTTCCCTCCACTCCTAGTATTTACTGGTTCTAAGCTACTCAGAAATAATGCTTGTTTTAAGAATATTCTTAGTTGTATCTAATTTTTCCTGTATAATAATCCACTCTTCAGCCACAAAAGAGGAAAGAAAAGCCCCAATTTTATGTGTTATGAATGAGACGTGTCTTTTTTAGGTGACGTGAGGTAGATTGTCCCATAGAATTGCAATGAGCATGCATCTTCTAAGATTTACAACTTACTGTGTGAGGAAGATTACAGTTGGGACGATGGGGATTTACAGAGTAGGACATAGTGCTGAGTTCCTAAGCCGCCACCTGGTAAAGGAGCAGGAGTCAGTTTTCATGTCTAATCCACTCCGGTAAATATTGTGGGTAAAGATAAACTAAATCAAAATTGTTCAAGTGGAGATTTGGACACTTTGGATGATTTTCTCTGTGTCTACTTCTTTATATCATGTGACATGACATGATAAACTGCTGTCTGTAGACCACAATTGCCCAGCTATGGTGTATGGGCCGAGTCAAGATGGTATTATTTTGGTAGGTGGGGTTCCCTGGAGGCTTGGCATACCCATGTGTTTCTTTACTGCCCTTGGCTGCTTGTGAGCTACAATAGCAGATTTGAGTCTTTGTAACAAAGACATTTGGCTTGCAAAACAAAAATGTTTGTTTTCTGGCCTTTGCAGGGAAGCTTCCCAACCCCTGGTTTTGATCTTCTGAGGCAGTAGGGTGATGAACTGCACTGAAGGAATCCTAAAGTTCTGAGGGTGGGCCAGCATCTTCCCTGGGCAAGATTTAGAGGGGCTGGGTATATCGCCCCATGGTCTGTTTCATCCAGAGTATTTTGGCTTCCCTGTTTGCTGTTAGTCTTCTGTGTGTGAATTGATAGGAAAAAAATATTGTCTTGTATAAAAATAATGTCAGACTTACTGATCTGAAAGCACAAGCAGTCATTTCCTAGAGAGAGGTTTACCTCCTTGATTGCAAATTGAGATTGGAACCTTAACAGGAAGTTTCCAATGAAGGAAACAAAATACTTGAGAATTTGGAAACTGGGATAAACCTCTGTGAAGTATTGTCCTACTGGAAATGGCTGTTAGGTCTCCAACAGCCATTTCTCATTTTGTTTTCAAATAGGCGAAGATGATAAATTTCCTGTCTGCAGTTACTGTTAAAAAAAAAGAAAAAAGAAAAAGAAAAAATTATGCTGGGTTTTGTGATACATGTATTTAATCCCAGCACCCGGGGGCAGAGGCAGGTGAATCTCCGAGTTTGAAGCTAGCCTGGTCTACATAATGAGTTCCATTCTAGCCAGAGCTACAAAGTGAGATTCACATCTCAAAAACCAAAACAACACTAAGAAAATATAGCTATAGTTAAGTATGTATCCTCACAGTTGCTTACTCTTTTTTTCTGTTACAACAAAAGCCCCTTAGGCCAGGTACTTACTTTATAAAGAAGAAAGTTTTGGGTTTTGCTCATAGTCCTAGATGCTGGTTCTATATCTGCATGGTATCTGGTGGGTGCCTTCTTGCAGCTTCATAACACGACATCAAGGGGGAGAGACGGAGTCAGCTAGGGTCTCTTCTTTATTACATATGCTTATGGAGTCGTCAGGACCCCACTTTCGTGGGTGTATCTGATCCTGACTAACTCTTGTTTCCAGTAACATGAAATTGGGGATTTCAACTTGTGACCATCTGAAGTCTCCATTCAAACCATAGCATATATCAGAGACCAAAGAGCAGTTTATGGCAAATCTACTGTTTTTGATAGACTAGGTCTTGATGTGTAGTCTGGGCTTGTTTGAAACTCACTAGGTAGATCCTATGGACCTGGGATTCATGGTTTTCTAGACCTAGCCTCTTGAGTGCTAGAGTTGCAGGTCTGGGCCACCACATTCAGCTTTTTCATTTTAATGTTTGAAGCATCAGCAATATTCACTTGGCTTCAAGCCTCAGACCATGGAAACCGACATTTTAGTTGAATAGTTTCTTCAAGTATTTCTATTTTTGTAACTTAAACAAAAAACATGAGTTGTACAGGGCTCAGGGTGAAAGTGGAGTGTGGGATTAGGTGAGACTGAGCGAAAGCTTTTGACATCCTTTATGGTATGAATGGTCTTCACTGTAGCCATGGCTGACGAAGCTTAAAGTCATGATGCATTGAGCTAAAAGGGCAAACAAACAAGAGATTTTGCCCGTGAGTGTGACCAGCAACTTGAGGCATACATTTGGGAATACATTTTTCAGTGCTTTGTATTTGAGAGAAAGGGATTCACTGTCACACAGTACAGCTTACACATGTAGATGCAGTGTCTACCTTAGAGGGAAGTCTAGATGGGGGTGGGCATGGACTTGTCTCATTCTAGAAGTTTCATTTAACTCATATGATCCTCATGTGAGTCTTTGAGATGGATAATAGTACTTCCATTTCACAACTAGGCAAGCCAGTTGGCTAAGTACTTCCTCAGGTCACACATGAAAACTTAGCACACTGCTCAGTGTTCTGTTCCATGCCAGACTGTTTCCCATTAAAAAATTGTTAGAAATTAAGTCAGACTACAATAGTGACAAAAGGAAAGCTGTGAAGTTTTCCCACAAATCATGAGCAAATTCTCTTTACTGTATTTTGTTTCTGTTAAGTATCTTTTAAAAAAATATTCTTTGATAATTTCATACATGGCACAGCGTATTTAGATCATACCTGCTCCCAACCACCCATCTTCTCCTGGACTACTCTCTAATATTCCCATCCAAACTTCACGATTTTTTTCTTCTTCTTATAACTCACTGAGTTCAGTCAGTGTTGCCATATGCATATGGTTTCGGTGACATCAGCTGGACAATGGCTGGCTTCCCGTGAGCCACACCACTGAAGAAAACTGGCTCCTTCACCCAGTGACAATAGCTCCACTAGGCTCTCAGACCTCATGAGGCCTCTCCCTCTCCATGCTGGAGTGTTGGCTGGCTCGATCTCGCACAAATCTTGATTTGGCTTTCTTAACATATTAATAAGGCAAAATGTATATCTCCACTGTCTAGACATATAGAATAATTTTTACTAGGAACTATTAACCCTAAAGCCCATGTTAATATATTTTTTCTGTTATTGAGAAGAAACTTTATTTCAGGTTGATTAAATTCACCTGGTGATAATGACCAAGTAGCAGGTTAATTTTGAAATATTAACTAGTGTGATATTCATTTGTAAAAAGTTCTAATGGTTCCTGTTTGTCCTGCACCTCTCCATGGCAGATCAAAGGTGTTGGTCTTTTTCTGTCTGAAGTGGGTAATGGTTCACTTTTGAATTTCTGAATAGAGATTAATGAATTATAGGAGTCCAGACACCAAAAGTTTTAATTTATTGTGAGAAAACTGAGGAAAGCAAAAACATTATTTCTTGTTCTTGAAGCAAAGGTCCAGCTGGATGAACTGACCGGGCATCTGTCATCCAGTTACTGTCTTATGCTGATGAGGTTTCCTTTACCTGTGGATCTCATGTAACGCAGTTTCCAGTTCACCCGATCCGCGGTAGAGCCTGAGATACTGTATCTGTTTTAACAAGCTTAAGGTGGTACCCTTGCTGCTTGTCCACAGACCACATGTTCAGTCTAAACCTTAGAATAGAGAATGCATAATGGCAGTAGAGGAACTCCCTACCCATAGGAAAGAAAAAGTGCATCCTACTTCGGAAAGAGGTGGGTCAAAGAAGTGGTGTGGTTGGAGTCAGGGGATGGCTGCCTGAGAATACATTCCCTGTACTCTTCACTGTTTCATGTGAGGGAGGTAACAAACATATATTTTCTGAGATCCAGGTATGTGTAGAATATATTTCTTGTGAATACATACATACATACTACATACATACATACATATATACATACATACATACATACATAATACACATATACATACATACATACTACATACACACATATACATATGTATTCTAGGGCAACTTAGGGAGACGAGCTGATGCATCTTCAATAAGTTCCACTTCAGTGGAGAGGGTAGCGGAAGTTGGTTGTAGACA
>JAJTUV010002566.1:0-115000 GCA_021653895.1 Mastomys natalensis | reverse complement strand
ATGCCCAGGAGTTTTAGAAAAACAAAGGCAACTTTACTCAGGAATATCTTGCTTCAAGTTTGTTCAACCGAAGAAGGATGTTTACCCACTAGAAATGTGCTTCTTTTTAATGATGGGAAGGGGACTATAAAAACAATGAGGAGGCTTCCAGAGCAGCTCCCTGAATTACCTGCCATCTCCCATTTTGTGGGGAGGGAAGTTAGACTGTGAAGAGAGACTCAGTCACCTTCTTCTCCCTACTTTAGTTTTGAAGGTGAGATCTTGGTAAGACTTCTTAGAGGTTTTTCCAGTAAAAAAAAATATTTCCGAACACTAAATAGCTCCCCAAGGATGTAAAATTTCTCATGCTCGCTGAAGGTAAGTTCCCAATTGCTTTTCCTCAGTGTGAATAGAAGGTCTCTATCTGCTTTTGCATTGTATTGTGTGATCTCTTAGGTTCCCCTGTAATGTACCCTGGAGCTTTCCATCTATCTTTGAGCTTTAGACATTTCTATGGCATGGTGCAAAACTATTTGCATGTTGTTCTCTTATTGGTAAGAATATCTGTTTGTGGAATTTAATGGAGTTCGTTGTTTTTGCTTTTTTTTTTTTTCGGTGAGGTTTAAAACAGAGACATTAGATGAAGGAGATAATCTTAGCTGATATGCATTGAACTCCTAAGGTTCCTGATGGTTCATCAGACATTTTAAATATATATATTTTTTATTTAGTTCTCATAGCAACCTGTAGGAAGTAGATGCTATTTCTCTGGCATGTCCATATGGGGACACTGAGGGTCAGAAGCATTAAGTAACTTATTAATGTCACTTATTTTGTAATAGGCTCAGTAAGAACTGCAAACTGGTTTTTTATGCTTTATATTTTAAAGGCATGCAAATGATATAGCATATTTGCATATTAAAATTGCTGGCATCATATTTATGAATCTTGTTAGACTGAGGCAGGCTGGATTTGCAGCACAAAATCTCCTGATAATGAGAACCCCACTGCCAATTTTGCCCTCAGCTCCAGACACTAAGATTTTTGGCCGATGGCTTCATAGTCAAATATGTTTGGGCATGTTTCTCAAAACACTGAGTTACTATACTTCACATTAACAGTGCTTGGCTTTGTCTTTTATGCAGAAAACCCCTCCAGGCCTCTGTAATGTGCTAAAAAAGATCTTGTCTAAAACTCAAGAAAATAAATAACATAAAACTGTTCTGAATAAATTTGAGTTAAGCGAACAGAACTCTTTTCTGTGTACGTGTATATTGCATGCATACAGTTGTGCATGCCTATGAACATGTGTTCTGTTGCTGGGCCTAGGACCAATATCCTCGGTAGTGAAGGACATCTCAGAATTTCCATTATAAATTATTTTAGAGGCTATAACAAATACTGTAAAAAGCTCAGGACTGCCTGAAACGTAACGTTATTGTGTTTATGGGAGTTGTTACAGGATCACAAGGAAGCATATAGTCTCCAGGGCAGCTTTGTTCTGGAAGGAGGTGCCGATGTTTGTGTTTGTTGATGTTGGTGGAGGTTTGTCAGAAATATGTCAAGTACCTTAAAGATTTAGGTGGCAGAGGCAAACACAACAGTTGGATTCAGGATGCCAACAGAGCAAGTAGAAGATTTGATCTTGGTTATTGATTACAAACAGCAAGAATGCACAGCAAACCATGAACTCCATAGGTGTATCCTACCTTATTATTTTTAAACATTAGTTGGCTAGAATGAAAAAATTACTAATATAATAAACCAAAAGAATGTATTTACTTTAAAAACCAAAACTGAACAGCAAGCTCATATGGAAAACCTGCATTAATTGTAAACAGGTATTGAAAACAAATGGACATAAAGTGCATTGAACAAGCGCTGGGTTCCAGGAGGAATTGAATACTCTTTATATGAGGTTCCTCTTTTATCCCAGGCAACACTTCCACTTTGCAGATGAATCTACAGATCAGCGGAGGAACCACACCGCCTTGTCTCACAGAGAAGGAGCTGATGGAAGAGCTGATTCACTCAGAGGCACAAGAGCCTGTACTTGGCACCACACTGTCCCCAGGCAGTCCTCGGTCCCATCAGCCCTTAGGTTCCCTTAGCTTCATTGTGCCAAGTTCTGGGGCTCTTCAGAGCCATGGAGACATTCTCTATCTCTTCTCTCCACTTTATCTTAAGAAGTTTGAGTAGTTGTAAGGTTGATTTTTTCTCTGATAAAAGCTTTATCCATTAATGAGAAACATATTTAAACCAGGCAGCAATTTGTATGGACTGGGAAAAGGTTTGTCTTTGCAGAGAGTTTAAAAAGCAGATCATACTGGAGTCGAAGTGAAGTGTTTATCCAATTAAAGAGCTCAAATAGATTTCAGACATAATGGAAAACTCATTATAAACAAATTGAGAGATGAATTTCAGGTCACTTGTACACCCATTAAACAGACTGAAGGACTGTCAGTCTACAGAGTGACATTAGCTCTGTTCGTTACTTTAAAAACTTATGGAAAAGTTCTAACTCATGAGGCAGTAAGCTTGGATTTTCTCTACTTTTAGTTGAAATTAGTGTTTGCTGGGTAAGTCATCTTGTCAATTTGTGCCTGGGTGCTTTGTTTCATGCATGAGGTTTCAAATATCTTAAAAGCGAGGACCTAATCACGATACTTGTGGGACCAGTTTTCGGTCCTTGACTCCCTGCAGGTGCTCCATGAAGCAGGTTGTGCTTGTACAAAACGGAACTTCAGCTGAAGTCAATTTAGTCTGAAGGCACGAGGTGGCTGCTCATACTCATATGGGTTGCTTGTGACTCATGTCGGTGGACTCCATTTATGATCAAGGCACACTGGTTGTTAAATATATATTTTTACCTCCAGGAGGGTGCAAGAGCTCCTGCTGTACCAGCAAGGTAACCTTAACTGTGGGCTGGTCTCCCTGATGATCCAGGTTACAGACATGGGATGATTCCTGCAGGCTTACTTTATGGCTATCAGTTTTGTGCATTTCCAGAAAAGCAAGATGGCTCAGGCATTATGAGCTGAAAGCTGGGCATCGATGGCTCAGGCATTATGAGCTGAGAGCTGATATTGATGAACCCAGGTCACTGTCCTGCTTTGTACCAGTGTGGCTTTGACAAGTCTCTCAACGTCTTTCAGCATCTCTTTATCTTTAAAATGGAAGATGATAAGGATTGAGTTGACAGAGACACAGGCTTGGAATGGCTGATGGCCAGTCATAAATTTTAGTATCTGTCGTCTATCCTCATTGTAAATGAACCTTAGAGAAGATGACTGGTCTTCAGCAAAAGCTTCTATTCTGAGAGGACATTTGCTAACAATTGTTACATGGTTAGGCTTTAGAGTGATGGTTCTCAACCTGAGGGTCGCATATTACATATCCTGCATATCAGATATTTACATGATGATTCATAGCAGTAGCAAAATTACAGTTGTGAAGTAGCAATGATATAATTTTATGGTTGGGTACACTACCACATAAGGAACTGTATTAAAGGGTCATAGGATTAGGAAAGCTGAGAACCACTACTTTAGAGGAACGAGTACTACTGGCATCTAATAGATACAAACCAAAAATGTCATCACTCTCCTCTGATGTTCAGGACCCCAACCCCCACATATACAGAGAATCTGTGGTCTCCAAGTAAATGTTGTCAAACGTCAGAGATCGATTTTAATGGCTAGCAAACATGTAAGTAAAATAAATATCCAAAAGAAGTTAAAAATATCAAATCGCTCTGGTAGAATATGAGAAAGTAGTTCAGAAGGGTAAATATTTTAGTGAAGAATCTGGGGGTAACTAACAGCAAGAGAAGCAGTATTGCTGGTGGGAGGGAAGGGGGGGTGGATGGTAGGGACTAGCCCACATTAGCAATGGTAGTTGATAGGACACTCCAAAAAAAGCCATGGATCTGCTGTTTGGGGATCAGGTTCCTAAAGGCTGTCATTTCTGTCACCTCTCCAACTGCCCCATTAGAAAGGCATTCAGATAGTAAAGGAACTTTTGTTACTTTAAAAATGTAACTCAAGTAGTATTTTCACTAAAACCCACATGTGTTTGGCAAATTGCGAAGACAATAAAGTTGAGATCATTTAGAAATAACCTTTAACCTGTAACCATATTTACTGCTTGACTAATGAACTCTGGGTCCCTCCTGCATTTCTTACTATGATGAACTTCACACACATGTAATTTTGATAAAGACTGAATCCACAGCTGGGATCCGTAATGCTGCTGTCTTGAAGATCAGCGCAGAGTGACCTCTAATGCCCTGGGATATAAGCAGAACTTGTGTTACAATATATTAAATGAGTCCACTTACGGCACATATATATTTAGCATATCACCTTTTAAAATGCAACACATGTGTAAGGAATAATAAACTCTTTGGGTCCTGTCCCCGGCATTTGCCACTAGGCCTCTACAGCCGGTTGTGCCTTGTATCCCAGGTCATTCTTCACCCACACTTTATTTTCCTACTGCAGAGAGATGACAACATGAATCCGGCTTCAATGGTAGTTTTCAGCCTTGAAGAGAGTTTATCTTGTGCTTAGATTCTCTAAGAAAAGAGCAGTCACCCGGTAAACATTTGGTGGATACGTAATAATATCTCCTTACAAAGGATACGTGGATGCATCAGGCTCTGGACCACTTCCCCATTGTGTCTTCTTTATTCTTCTTTAACTGAAAGCATTTTGTCTTTTAAACTCATCTCATTTAAAAATCTCCCTGAAAAAAAATATTGTTCCATAAAGCCTTCCCGTCTTTCTTTTGAAACTCCAGTTCTGTCAATATTTTTCCCTTCTTTTTCATTCGTCCAAAGGACTGTATCCTGCTGTTTGCTTTTTATTACCTGTTTTAACAGTGTCCTTGTCTCTGAAATGTGTATAACTCCAGGTAAGGAGCCATAACGGTATAACCCTTTACTGCATCAGGAAGTTGCACACAGTAAGTACCCAAATCAGGATGGTATAATCTGGTACGTCTTTCCCTTTTTGGCTAACTGGAAGCTCTGTTTGTCACCAGGATACTCACTGTGGGTTGACTGAAATAGTCCAAGGAGATCAGGTAGTCTCTTGAAGTGGGGTTGTGTTGTGCTATTTGGTAGAGCTGCACAGAGAGCCTGCCCTGTGGATATATGGGAAATGATGATGCTTAGAAGTTGCGGTCAGTTGGTTAATGTATAAGTGTTACATGTTGTGAAAGGGAATCTATGGCTTTCAAATCATCTGCCCAATGAAATTAATGAAGAAATTCATGGACTTATTACAAGCCATAAAGCTTAGTGTGTATTTGATTTAGAGATGAAACTTGTCAAAAGAAGGGTAAAAGGGAGGATAAAGACCTTTTGGAAATGAAAATTAGCCTAAATGGGGACACTTATGGAAATGTAAGTGTACCAGAAGACCTTTCAGACCAACAAAGAGGCGTGTTACTCTTAGATAACAAAACCCACCAATGAGCAGACAGTGATTGCTCCTGACTTGGTGTCAGTTGATACTGGGAAAGTAAGACTACACAACATGGCCTCTGCCCTCTCCAGTCTTGTGCCTTGGTTACAGCTTGGGAGACTTTTAATTAAAGGACTAGATGATCAATCTTTCAAGCTCTGTGAACCACTTGGTCTTGTTCAGCTCGTGCATTTGTAGCATGGAGGTGACAGCAGTCATGTGTGATACACAAATAAAAGGAATGTGATAGTGTCCAAATAAAGCTTTATTTAAAATGCTAGACATTGGAATTTTGTCAGTATAGCATGATTTGCTGGCCTCTGGTCTTAAGGATGGATATGTACGTAGATGCGTATGCATGATATATGCATATGCATAGAAAACTAGTCTTGGACTGGGTACTTTTCTTTGTTATCATTTGTGGGAAGTGTGAACTAGTAGAGAAATATGGACCAGTATAGTAAGGGAGAGGCTTGAGGAAATGGACTGTTTACTTTTTCTGGTTGCACGTAAGTTAGGGTGCCTCTTTCAATCGATATTTGACAAGCTTGTAATGCCTTAGGGCAACATTCAAATAGTCTCTAAAATTAGATTACTTACTTCAGATATCCTAGTTTTTATCTTTACATTTACTCAGCAGCATATTCGACACAACCACTCTAAGAACCTTCTAAAGGAAGATGGGAAATGCTTATTTCTTTCTTGAAGCAGCTTGTATCTTTGACCCTGACAGAGATCAGTCATTGTATATGTGTCAGTGAATGTTCTGTTACGTGAACTCCTCATGTCAGGCATGGCTTCTTGTATTCTCTTTGTGTAGCTTTGACTTATTGCACACACTACCTTTAGGAAGAAAGTCATAGTATGGACCAAATTGTCAGAGTTCTGTGACATAGGGGAGAAACTGGTCTGTGTGTGCATTCCCTGTAGTTTGGCCTGTGTCACAAGCCAGGGGCTGAGAGTTCATGTCAGGATGGATACATGGGCCTCCCCAGGCTGGTCTCATTTTTATTTCCTGCTTTAAGATTTTTCTAAAACTGTGAGGTCCTTTATGCAGGCCTGGGCTAATTAGCTGAGCTGGGAAGGTTTGTAAGATCTTTGTGTCCCTTCTCTTTCCTGTCTGTGCAAATCAATTAAAATGGATGATGAAGAAACTCACGCTCAAGTAGCGTGTAACTCTAGAGCTCATGGCCATGTGTTCACTTCCTGCATTCTAGGAGGATGTTCTGCTAAGCCATGTGTATGATTTACAGAAGCCAGAGATACATTTCAACCAGCTTGGTGATATATAGGACTAGGGCAGAATATAGAGACATTATTTATGCCTCTGATGAGAAGGGGAAATTATATCTTATACTGTGCTTAGAGTCTGAGCAGTGTACTAGGAAAAGCACATCTGTCCTTGTAATTAGCATAGAAACTCACAAAACTTAAAACTCATTAGTATTTCACAGATGACATCTCTAAACAGTGTAACTGGTCCTAATTAATAATAGTAGATATTCCCCAGTGTCTTTGGTCATTGGAAGCCCTTGGGGTGCTCTCATTGACATGTTCTCCTTTAACTTGTATTTTGGATGCTCAGTTCTAAAAAAAAAAAAATCTCTGTGTGATTTTTCCATTATCTATAAAAGGTGATAAGTCCAAGAAAGTGGTTCAATATTAATTGCTAATTGATTATTATAGAATAACAAACCATGAATCTCATCCACATGGACAATGTGTAGTTTAGGATTTGTGTATTTATGTAGATAGAGCCTTAATGCAATTCAAGTCATTTTTACTCACTGAGGGTTTTTTTTTTTTTTTTTTTAATATGACATGAAACTTGAGAGGCTAGAGAGGGCAAGCCAGAAGCCATAATTCACCCAAGATTTCTTCTTGAAACAACTCTGGGGAAAAAAGCTTTTCATTTGACATCTTGAACTGCATTTTAGAAAGTCTTTACCTTAATTTTTATTTTACAATTATGTATGTGTGTGTGTCTTGTGTATGTTGGTGAACATGTGAGTGCAGCACCCACAGAGGTCAGAAGTACTAACTCCTAGTGGAGTTACAGGTTCTTGTAAACTGTCTGACATGGCTTCGGGGAACTGAATTCTGGTCTACCTGAGGTGTCTCCAATCACCAAGCTATCTTTCTAGCTCCAAACTCAAAGTTTTATGCTACTTTATCTTAAAGATGGTACTCAAGATAAAATATAATAATATTTTAGTTCAGGTCCAAACTTTAGAGCAATTTAATTGACTTCTCTCTTGTTAAGTTAAGGAATCAGAGGCTGTTCCTAACCTGGGTTGCTCTAGGCAAGTACCGTAGAGAATAAACATCTATGAAAGATTGCTCTGTTTCCCATCTGGATCCTGTAGCCTTTTGTCTCTGTAGGACCAGCCATGTGGCCTGTGAACCTTTGGGGAGCATGGAGCTGCTAGAGTAGGCTGAACCCAGGCCAGGACTTTTGGTTAACCTCACCCAAGGTAGTAGCAATATTCTGAAGCTCCCAGAGAGGCAGGTCAGACCGGTTCTTTACCTGTGAGTTCTGCTTGTTTGGCTCAGGTTTCTAGGGGTTTTAAGTGCATCTCTGACTCCATACTCTGAGCAAGGGAAAGGGAGGCAGCAGAGTTATACTGATCACTCATCCTGTCTGTGGTTCTTAAGACAGTTTGTTCATCCTGTTACAGGTTCTCAGCCCAGTGAACCTGACTAGGGGTTCAAGGTTAGGTACTGAGTTCTTCTCGTCGGCTTAGTTTACTCCCAATTAAGAAAACAACAAAAATTTCCTTGTAGATGGAATAGGAAAAAGAGATGCATTTGGGACTTTATCATATGCAGCAGACTAGAAGCTCAGGCCCAACTGCTTGTCCTTGCTTTCTAGCCTGGGTGGCAACCTGGGAGGGTTGGACAAATCATGCTGGCATGGTGATAATTTCTTCAGTAACTATGCATTTGTTCCTTCTACATTGTGACTTACAAACACACTTCTGCTGGAGCGTATGGGTCGGAGGAGAGAAAGACAGGAGTCATTTGCAAAGTGTGCTATTCATAGTAGCTCCTGCCATCTTAGGTCTTCTACTGGATAAAGAGTTGTTAAAACTCACATGTACATCGTGACTTCCAAAGAAAGAAAATCAAAACACCCTCTTGTGTGAAAATTTCCATTTCTTAGGGAATTCAGGTATATGAATCACTTCCTTCTGTCCTGTCGTAGAAAAAAAAATATAATAACCAAACCAAACCAAAACCAATGTGGCTTTGTAGTCCAGCTGTGGAGGCCCGGTTGGTGTTTTTCAGGGAAGACTGCTTATCATGGAGAAAGGCTATGTTCTTAAGTGGATTTCTGCATAGACCTTACAGGAACGGTTTGCACATGTGGATAGCGTGCCCAAGAAAAGATTTTTACAGTGACTGACATCCTCAAGACCTTCCCAGGAAGAGGAAAATGCGTCCTTTCTCGGTTTCACGTATGCCTTTCCCTGATCAAAAGGCAGATTTATCCAAGGTGGCACCTGAAAAATAAATTTTTTAACAGGATTGCTTCACAGCAAAGATGAAAGTACAAGCAAGTGTTAGACAGGCCAACTGGAAAGGGCCTGAGTGAGCACAATCTTATGTTTGTTCTTGCAATAAACATATGTGGAGTCTGGGAAGGCTTGATGCCGTCATCTGGTGGTATGATGGAGATCCCCACTGACGCTGGAATAACACCAGTGTGCTGAAGTATAAAATGCAGCTTCAGGTACATTTGTGGGTTGGGAAGTGTGTTGATGGGAATAAAACCTTAAATCTTCTTAGTTTTAAGGATTTGAGCAAGGAGAGTAGACAGAAGGGCTCAAGCTGAGAATCGATGGGTTGGGTGTGTTTTTTTCTCAAATCTGTACATGGATGTCCTGGGAGAAATATGTAGGAGAACTAAATGAAAGATGCCCCCCTGTAGGCTTTAAGTGTTGACTGGCCAAGTTGTTTTACCAGTGTTTCCTGGTTGCTCATGCAACACTTGTTACATATGTCTTTTCTGCATTGGCTGGACAGAGTGGAGTTGTTTACATTGGCTTTGCTTGCCTTTAGGTTATGTACTTTTTAGGAGAATACTTAGTCATCTGTTTTCTGTTCTCCAAAGAAGTAATGATGATTGCACAATTGTTATGTAATAGAGGTTGGTTGCATGGAACCAGAGAAGCAAGGTGACTTTCAGTAGAAAGATTAGACTGGAGAGATAGCTCAGTGGTTAAGAACACTTGTTCTTCCAGAAGACTTGAGTAAAAGTCACAGCATTCATGGCTAACAGTTCATAATTGCATATAATTCCAGCTTCAGGGAGGATCTGACACTCTCTCTTGACCTTCCCCACGTACCTACATATATGTTATATACAATCATTGGACATACACATGAATATATAGATAAAAACAAAATAAATCTAAAAATCTATTGGACCTGCTTTGATATTTTACCACGGGCCAAAACATACCTTACAAACACACCCAGGTTGTTGAGAAGTTGCCTGCAGATACATAGCCTTCGGTAGTAGAGGATCTGAAACAAATCCCCAGGCACGGCATTTCTACCACAGGGAAAATTCTCAGAAACTACTAGCAATGCTCTCTTCTACCAAGAAGTCATTGTCCTTTAGAAAGGAAACATTTCCCACTGAAGAACATTTGCTGTCCCCGGGGATTTAGACAGTCTGCTGAGCAGATGGCCTCCACATTTCGGGTGCGTCTCCAGAAACTGCCATCCTGAAATGGAGAGGAAGGAAGGGAGGCCTTCTGTGTGCATGTGCATCAGATGCTGATAGCTCCAACAGTACGTGAGAGGAACAGCAGACTTGTTTGATGTCCCTGTTTCTAGGCAGAACTTTCCTACTTGGATATGTGGTAACTAAGGATGTTCTCCTTTTGTAAGTAGATATAAAATGAGATGATATTATTAGGAAAGATTTGATGATCAAAATTCTTACTCTAGGTTCCATTATACATTATTCTTGTTGCCTAGATTACTCTTCTTCTAACAACCTTTAGTCAACTAATGTTGGCATATCATTTAGATCCTAGCTTTCTGGTCACTTCTACAGAAGAACTTGAATTTTCAGATCCAATTTTCTCATTTGATTTATTATTCTATGTTGTTTTAGTTTCAATTTCCTAGTATTCTTCAGGTCATATTTGTCTTCAGTGCTGTACCTCAGTACTCAGCTATAGACCCAGTAGCCAGCGACTCAGTGATTACTGAATGGTTGCTGGATACTGCAGTTAAAATAGACTTAAATGGGAAGGGAAGTCAAGCCTAAGATGTAAGAGGAAAGGCATTGGTCCTTGGGTGAACCCTACTTGGTTTTCTGTGTGAATAAGGTATTGCCAAGATTGTAATGACCCTCCCAATATAACACAGTGTGTGGTTTCAGAAGCCTGAAGGGTATAGGCTTGAGAACGGGGCAAACACCCTTAAGTTCTGAACAAAGGGTGGGACCCTTGTGGGGTTCTAAACAGGGAGTTCTTGTAGAGTCTGGTACTCTTCTGTAAACCTCAAAGGGGTGCAAGAAGAACTGATACAAGACTGTAGGGGGAAGGGCTGCAGCTTGTCATGGCGTCTGGGTCCCAACTGCAGCTATTCTAAACTGATACAACATATTGCTTAGATCTGAGAAGTTCTGGGGTTCATGCCTTAAAAACATGGTAGGTGTGCCCGCCAGGAGCTTTTTTTTTTTTTTTTTTTTTTTTAATTTTATTTTTTTTTTGCTTATTCACTTTATAACTCGTCCCAGTCACCCCCTCCCACAATCCTTCCCCATCTCTTCTTTTCTGAGTACCCCCTCCTCCTGTATCCCCCACCCTGCCACTTTAAGTCTCTGAGAGGCTAGGTGCTTCCTCTCCCATTGAGGCCAGATGAGGCACCCAGCTAGAAGACCATACCCCATATACAGGCTGCATGTTTTGGGATAGCACCCAGTCCAGATGTTTGAGACCTACATGAAAACCAAGCTGCACATTTACAACATATGTGCAGGGAGGCCTAAGTCCAGCCCATGGAGGTAGATCTGTGTAGACTAGGTATGCTCCACGGTTGGTGATTCAGTCTCTGAGAGCTCCAAGGGTTCAGGTTGGTTTACTCTGTTGATCTTCCTGTGCAGTTCCTATCTCCTTAGGGCCCACAATCCTTCCCCCTATTCTTCTATAAGAGTCCTCAAGCTCCATCCACTGTTTGGCTCTGGATGTCTGTATCTGTCTGAGTCAGCTGCTGGTTAGAGCCTCTCAGAGGACAGCTTGCCCCTGTCTGTTCTCAGGCTGGAGGTTTAGATCCTGGGAGCTCTGGTTGAATCTTTTGATACTCATTCTAAAAAGGACAAAAGCACCCTCACTTTGGTCTTCCTCCTTCTTCTTGAGTTTCATGAGGTTTATGTGTTGCATCTTAGGTATTGTGTGCTTTTGGGCTAATATCCACTTATCAGTGAGTGCATACCATGTGTGTTCTTTTGTGATTGGGTCATCTCACTCAGGATGATATTTTCTAGCTCCATCCATTTGCCTAAGAATTTCATGAGCTCATTGTTTTTAATAGCTGAGTAGTACTCCATTGTGTAAATGTACCACATTTTCTGTATCCATTCTTCTGTTGAAGGACATCTGGGTTCTTTCCAGCTTCTGGCTATTATAAATAAGGCTGCTATGAACATAGTGGAGCATGTGGCCCTGTTGCATATTGAAATATCTTCTGGGTATATGCCCAGGAGGGGTATAGCTGGGTCCTCAGGTAACACTATGTTCAATTTTCTGAGGTATCGCCAGACTGCTTTCCATAGTGGTTGTACCAGCTTGCAATCCCACCGCCAGGAGCTTTTATTTTAGTAGTAGTCCAGCTTGTTGAATGTCATTTGGGGCTTTGAGAAAACATAGGAAGTTTTCTGGAATTTCATTTGAGTTCACACAAAAGCCCATGATAGAGGAAGAAACATCCCCTTGTTCATCTCACTTCATCCACGGTCCACTTTTAGCTATTCAGTCAGCTTCCCTGACTTGAGAAAATCATCGTAGATGTACAGGATGTGACAGAGACTTTCAAGGAAAGGGTGAAATATATGTATATGTATACAAAATATATGTATATACATATATTGTTTTTCCCTTGCTGCTACTCAGTCTTAAGAATAGTTGAGTTTTCTTAGAGGCTTTCTAAGATTCAGAACGAGCAGTTCCTGCTCTGAGGTTGTTGTTTTAGCACTATAAGGAGATCCGTTCAAAAGTAGTCGTAGGCCTGACAATGGCCCTCAGGAATGTGGGCACCCTAATCCAAAAGCCTAGGATTATGCTGCCCTTCTTACAAAAGGACCTTGCTGATGGGAGCGAGGACCTCAAGGTAGGCAGGCAGATGATCCTCCTCCTGCCAGGCAAACTGGTCATACAGGGAATATACCCTTGCTGTCACCTGTGTATAACCTCTGGGAGACCCATCGTAAACTTCATGCTACCAGAACTAAAAGGCAGAGGTCTGTGTTGCTTTAAGTCCGTACATTTTTAGTGATCTCTGCTGTTTACAAGGTTAATATACCCATGAATAAGACAAATCTGTTTATTTCCACATCAAAAATTGTAATACGTGGCCTCATAGGACAGTTTATAGGATATAACCCAGTGGTGGTGTTTGAGCATTTCATCACAGGATAATGTTGTAGGCACTGTGGTTTCAGGGTGAGCAGTCCAGACCCTTAAAGACTGCTCCATGGAGACAAACACCAAATATCTAGAGACACAAGTATTTAACCAAAAGTTGTAAACAGAACTGCAAATGCAGTTCCAGGGTGGGTCAGAGGCTTCCTGGAGGAAAAGCTTTTTAGGATAAGCTGAATGCTTAGTGAAATTAAGCAGCCAAGAGAAATACTGCCGGATAGCATTCCTTGTAGGAAGGCCGGCATTGTGAAAGGCTGAGACAGAAGGTCCAGAGCTCCAAACGAAGACGGTACTGTGGTTTGAGAGGAAAGGATTGAGGAGGGATCTAGGAAATAGCAGATAGGCTTGCAGTCAACATGGGAAACCAGATAATTTTAACCTGAAGGAGTCAGCATTGTAGATATTTTAGCTGGTGGGAGGGCACTGAAGAAGAAAGAGGATTGAATAGGATTGAAGTCAATGTACATGTAATTTTAAATGGAGGCTTTAAGTATTGACCATTAACTTGACTGTCTCCAAAAGGTAAGAAGAAGATAGACTGGCTAAGCTGTATAGTCTGGTCAAGGAAGCCATTAGAATGCTTCTGAGACATCATAGAAATGCTTTCTTTCTTGCTTGTGCCTACTGTAGTTAACACAAAAATACGTTTAAGACAATTTTAAGCAAGCCTACTATGTCTGACTCCTTTCTCCTGCTGCCACAGATTCTGCAGCTCTCACCTCTGGAGAGGATGATGCATAAGCCAGCTACCCCATGGCTGCAGAGGCACCTGTCCTAGAATGCAACACTTTGGGTTTGCTTTGCTTGGGTTTCAGTTGGACTTTCGTCATCCTCTGCTAAGGTGTTCCTGACTATTCTTACTGACAGGAAGCATACAACCTGCTGTTAAACATCCTAAGCTCAGCTTCCTGGTTTCTGGCAGTCATTTCCAGCAGAGGGCATTGTATCAGCATTACCTGGAAGGCAGCCTAGAAGATGCCTCCCTGGAGGTCCTCCCAATCTGGCATAGTGCCTGCTTTGTGGAAAATAATAAGACTAATATCAGTTAGAAATGCGATTACCATTTCTCCTTACTATTTTGTGTGAGCCTCTTAGCCTCTGGTGGTGGCAGTGGCATCATCGTCATCATCATCATCATCATCATCATAATCATCATCATCATCGGTGCGGGTTGACATGCTTGTTGTGATGGGTAATCTTCATTGCTAATTTGACTGAAGTTTGGATTACCTAGGAGATAGGCGAGGCACATTTGTGTGTCCAGAAAGGACCTGCTGGGGGGTTATCATTCACCTTGAATGTGGGCAATACTATGCAAGTACTGTGGACAAAGGGAGCTGCACATCACCGTTGCCGTTGGGCTTCCTGGTCTGCTATGATTTAAACTGCTCTTCTTCACCACACTGACCACAATGGACAGCACACTCTGAAACCATGAGACAAAATAAGTCCATCCTGTTTCTAGTTGTTTCTGTCTGGCATTTGGTCACAGTGGTACCAAAGTAACGGATCTATTAACTCGTGTGCGCATGCTCGTGTGTGTGTGTGTGTGTGTGTGTGTGTGTGTGTGTGTGTGTGTCTGTGTGTGTGTGTGTGATTTTGGTCACAGTGTGCAAAAGTAATTAATAGACCTATCATCTCATGTATGTTTTGTATGTGTGCGTGCATGTGTATGAGTGCATGTGTGTGCATGCATGTGCATGTGTGCATGAGAGAGAGAGAGAGAAAGAGAGAGAGAGAGAGAGAGAGAGAGAGAGAGAGAGAGAGAGAGAGAGAGAGAGAGAACAGAAAAATATCTTAACATAAGTCCCCAATGCCCACTACTTTTAATAATATCAGCTTTCTGGCTGTAAACCTGTCCATCCCACATCCTTGTTCTGTGTCCTTTACCATCCACCTCTTTTCTCCACCATTCTATTTTCTGCTTGTGTGTTTGAAGGTTTATTTATTTAGTGTCTGTTGAATGTAAGGCATAAGGCCAAGGTCTGTAGTGAGTCAGAGGGTGTGTCTCCCATGCCTGTGCTTCCTCCCAATTCACAGTCTCAGCCTTGTGCTGCCTTCCCAGGGCAGCATGCATTTTTGGCATATCCTACGGCCTTCCATGAGATGTTGCCTTCTCTAGAATCTCCTGATATGTTTGCATTGGGGATGCCCTTGCATTGTTACAGTGAACCTCAGGACTGTTTCCCCAGGGCAATGGTCTGCTTTTACTTCTGTGTCCCGTACTGTTTTTCTGTTATGACACTCATCAACGTGTGCTTACAAAGGTATTGGCCCCATAGCTGTGCACTTATGAACATCCTTGAAGCTGGGAAAGAAGGGAAAGGTGTATTTTATCCAAATGTGCTTAGGGTATGTTGCCAGTCAGTGTTGAATAATGAACACAAACTTTTCTGTATAATGTTGATTTCTTAATTTGTACTTTACAGCAGACCAATCGTAACAGAAAAGTCTTTGTTATCCCCCTGTTCATCTTGAATTGTAACACAGCAAAAAAGGAAGTACAAATATATATATATATATGTGTATGTGTATGTGTATGTATATGTATATACCTTATAAAGGTAAACAAAGTATACCTTATGAAGAGTTATAAATCTCTTTGTTCCAAAAACAAAACAAACAAACCGAGCCCTATGCATTCTTCAGTTTTTCTGGGCTATCTGTCTTTCTCGTGAGTTTTCAGGCCTCTTTGTAGTCGGTTTCTGGTATATCACACATAGCCTTTAGGTCCATCAGTTGGACATTGTTGCTATTGATCTTCAGATGCCTTCATTCAGATCCCTTGGGTAGTTTTTAAGCCTTCCTTTTAGGGGAGGCTTTCAGAAAAGTACGGTTTGGTGTCCATGAATTCCTGGAAGTTATGGATGGTCGCAGGATGACTCACACAGTAAATATCTAGGACTGGATTTGCAAATCATGTGGTTAAAATCTAGCAGGCACCATTGGCCATCAATCATTTCCCTGCTGGAAGTAAATGAAAGAGATCAGTGCCCACACAACCCTTCTCCCTGTGGGTTTGACAGAAGGGGCTCTACTCAGGGCCATGGTAGGCTTTGGATAGCAGTACCAGCGTCATTTTGGAGTTTGTTTTCAACCTAACATCTCAGGCTCAGCAATGTCTACTTAACAAATCCTAGGTGATTTTCTTACCTCAGCCTGAGAAGATGGGTGGCATCACATGTGTGGATGAGTAAGATCTGGGATGAGTTTGATTTTTTTGGTTCTTTCCTTAGCTTTCTCTCTTTGAACTTTTACCTACTAATTTAAATGTAAAGATTGGAAGCCTCAATTCAGTACCTTATGTTATTATTATTATTATTGTTATTATTATTGTTATTAATATTTTTTAAAGAGCAGGTGGTAGAGCTACAAGTATTAAATAAATTTCTATAATGACTACTTGTGACACTAATTACTTCTCTCACATCTCATTCTAATCAAAAATTGTTTGCTTGTCAAAAGATTTATTTGGGGAGAGGGAACAGAGAGATAGATGCCTTAGTCAGTAAAATGATTGCCTCACAAATGTGAGAACCTGAGTTCTGTCTCCCAGATCATGTAAAAAACTGGGCACGGTGGTGTGTCCTCGCAATCCCAGGGCAGGGAAGGCAGACACAGGGGCATCTCTGGGGGTTGGGTTGCTGGTTAGCTGGTGCAGCAAAGTTCCGGGCCAATGAGAAACTTTGTCTCAAACAAAATGTGGAAAGTGCCTGAGAAATGACACTGGAGGTTATCCTTTGACAACTACATGCATTCATGTACCACTCACCACATACACACACACCACACCACACATGCACACACCACAACACACACACCACACACACACTACATATGCACACACACATACACACTACATATGCAACACACACACACACACACACACTACGTATGCACACACAAGCACACAAATGCACATACATGCACACAAGCACACACATGGATGCATGTACTTGCCACACATATAATTTATATATTTTTAAATTTTCAATTACATTGCTAGCAGACAAAAAATTTTTGGTCATGGCACCATGCTTAAAGCAAATGGCTCATTAGAAGAAGAGCTTGTTTTATTGGTAAACAAGCTGAGATGAAGGATGAAAAGCCACTCATTTATTTTGGTTTAATTAAATTTATTTTTTGATATCTATCTATCCATCTGTTTGTCTGTCAATGTCACATTCACGCTTTACTCTTTCCTTATCCTTCTCTCATCCCCTCCAACCTATTTTCTATCAATAAATTCCATGCACATTTCATGACTTTTTAGTTTGTGACCAATTGGGCTTAACTGCCTGCCAGACTTTATGTAACTATCCACTGGAGCACGGACAGCTCACCAGTGGCTGCACCACAGACTCTAATGACTGATGACCCAACCTCATGTTTAGCAGCCTTCAGCAGGCAATAGTTTCCAGGGGGAGGAAGAACATCGTAGGCCCTTCCTTCATCAGTGCTTGTATGTTGGCAAGCCTAGTCTTGTGTAGACCCAGTGCAGGATATCTCAGCTGCCATGATTCATGGTTGCTGCAGCCATATCATGCCCAGGAGTTAGCATTTCATGGGCCTCTTCCAATAATCTAGTTCTTACATTCTTTCTGGTCCTCCCTTCTACAGTGCCCCGAGCTTTGGAGGAGATGATGCAGATGTCCTGTTAAGACTGCACATCCAACAATCACTTATTCTTGATGCCCTGATTAGCCATGAGTCTCTGCATTAACTACCATTCACTGCAAGGTTGAGAGCGGCACACAGTTACTGTGTGGTCTGTGTGCTAGCTGAAAGCCACTTATTTAAAACTTCTGTTGCTCATGGGTAGCATTGGGCATAGCCGTGCCTGGCTCCATGCCATCTGCTTTTGACTACTACACATACTGCCTCACTTGCACGGTCAAACAGTTGTTGCTCTCTACCATCAGAGGGGCCGTTATCATCAGGCCCCTATCAACTCCCCTGTTCTTACTAATCTATCAATGCCTAGTCCATAAAAATGATAGAAAAAAATTTAGGGTTATAAAGGAACTGGAGATTTTATATAGGATGTTAGAGTTACAAAAATAAAGTTCTGCTTTTCTGTTTCTGTATCATCTGTACCTTTTACATATATAAGATCTATCTATCATCATTCATCTGTGTCATCTCCTTATCTATCTATCCGTCCGTCCATCCATCCATCCATCCATCCATCCATCCATCCATCCATCTATCTATCTATCTATCTATCTATCTATCTATCTATCTATCTGTATCACCAAACCTTTGATGATTCTGGCTTTTCATAGTTTTAAATTTTTTTCCAACACAGTAATTGAGATAAGAAAGGCAGCTCTCTTCAAATACCACTATCATTTTACATTTTAGACTTTCTCCTTCCTTTTTTCAAGATTCGATCCCTCGGTCATCTTATCCTGGGTATGGATGTGAATACCATCTGCTTACCAATGATTCAGAGATTTATGTCCTTGACCCCAACCTTACCTTTGAATTCTTGAATCATCTGTTCACTTCTGCTGCAGTCTCTGCTCACATGCTTCATAGGCATTACAGTCTTTCAGTGTTTTCCGTGAATTGCCCAGGCAAAAACCTAACCATGTCTTTTAGCCTCTGCATCTTTCACATCCATATTACACATGTACATTACGATGAGTCCTGTGAGTTCTGTC
This sequence comes from Mastomys natalensis, assembly GCA_021653895.1. Classification (NCBI taxonomy): domain Eukaryota; kingdom Metazoa; phylum Chordata; class Mammalia; order Rodentia; family Muridae; genus Mastomys; species Mastomys natalensis. The sequence goes on along the minus strand of JAJTUV010002566.1, from coordinate 96,229 downwards.
AATAGCACTTACATAGCACTTATGTTTCCTGCCATCTTCACTGCTGCTATATCCTATCCCAAACCACTCCCACCAACTCTCCCCTCAATGGCTGCTCTCCATTTCTTGCCTCCTTTAGGCTGTTTCCATACAGAACTTTGAATATCCTTAAAAGTAAGACTATATCCTTCTGCTCAAATCTCTCCTATTGCTTGCGCCATCCTCCAGACAATTTTTCCTCACCAGCAAAATAAGCCATGTTGATTTCATGTGATGAGATGACAAAGGTACTTTGCCTTGGGATATTGTTGTTCCTTAAACTCTTGGCCAAATGCAAGACAAACATTAGAGAAAACCAAAATGAAAGACCAAAACAGATAGGCAGCACGATTTAAAATTGCAATGCGAGACAAAGAAGGACTAAGAAATCAGAAGAGATGCAAATGACTGATTCAAACTCTAGTATTCTGGAACACTGGGCCCTGTATTTTTTTTTTTTTTTTACTATATTTATTTATAGTGAAGACACACATTAAATAAAACAAGTACGCATATCATGGGACTTACTTTAAATGGAAGGATAAAGAAAATATACTCACACACATGTTAAGAAATTAACCAACATAAGGTAAATACAAAAGATACAAATTCCAGTATTCTGGAATACTGGACCCTGGAACAGAAAAAAGACATTAGTAGAAAAACTGGTAAAGCTTGAACAAAGACTACAGTTCAACAGTGTTGTACTTACGTTATTTTTTATTATACTATTGAGTTGATATTTTCTTAGTTTCCATAAATGTATCACAAAATATGGGATATTAAATATTAGACAATAAAGTGAGAGATAGATTTGCAGAACTATTTATTCCACAAATCCAAAATTATTCTAAAATTAAAATGTATTTGGAAAGAATTCTTCCAATATCCTTTAGAGTCTGCATAATCTGGGCCCAAAGGATGGTCTGATTTGACTTCTGTAAGCACTCCTTTCAGTGGCCCTGACCTCTTCTTGGTTTTGTCAAGTTTGGTTTTGTTTTTAGGCCTTTGGGTCTTGCATGTAGACAACTCTTTTTTATTTTGGTGGAGGGGTCATAAATAAAGCCTTAGTCTCTTTTATAGATCTAATCAACTATTACAGGATGTGAAGGAGCTTCCCCAATCTTTTACGTATCTTTCCATTTCTATCACCTTATGTTGGTTAATTTAACATGTATGTGAATACATTTTATTTCTCTTTCCACTAGATAGTAAGTTCCATGATGTGGGTATTTGTTTTCAGGGCAAGGCCTTGTAGGTAGTGTAGAGTTAAAAGAAGTGCATGTTGAATGAGTAGACTAGATTTAAAAAAAAAAATGTGTAGTGAACACCCACCCTCAGCAGAAGCAATGGTCCCTTAAAAGGAACACATTTAACCTTATGAAAGATTCATAACATTGAAGATTTCTGTGTCTGTTCTTTTGTGGGCTGGCGAAAACTTGATAGCAGATTGGTGCTGGCCCACCAGCTGGGATTTCACAGCCTTGGGCTAGGTCTTCCTCCCTTCAAAGGAATATGGTATTTTGGTTATTCTAAACCCATGTTATCCGATATGGTAGCCATTAACCACATGTGGCCATTGACATTTAAATTAATTAAGGCTAAATAGAATTAAAGAGAGTACTGTCTGTGTCTCAGTGTTCTACAGTTGCATGTGGCTAAGCAACTACTCTGTTGGAAAGTACAGACACAGAACAATTGCATTGTTGCAAAATGTTCTTTTGGCAGCCTACTTGTAGACAGACTTTTAAAATTAATTAATTAATTAATTAATTAATTTTTTGCTTCTGGACTGTAAAAAAATCAAATGATCATAGCAACAGCTATAATTCCCCAACACTCTGTGTCAGGCACTATGTTATCTGTTTGGGATGAGAAAAGTGAAGGTCAAGAACAGTAAGTTCAGTTTTCTAAGGGCACACAGCCTTGAAGCCAGGCGTCAGATTTAACACTGTTGTAACATCAGACCTGTAAATGCAGCATCTGAGAGAATCAAGAGTTCGGGTCCCTCTTGTTTTTATTAGCATCACTGAGCAGGAAGAGGAAGATGAGAATGATGGGCAATGGGTTTCCCACAATTGTATACTTGTTGAATAGCATGTTTGTAGAGTGAGAAATGGTTTGCAACCTCTGTTTTCTTGATACTAAGAATCTCTCTTTCTTCCCTCTTCCCTCCTTCCCTCTATCCCCTTTCCTCCCCCTGTGTGTGTTGGAGTCATAATTCACATGGACCAATCTTTGCATAGTGTCTTTCTAACCATAGCAATAATTTCAAAGTAGCTGAAAGTTCTATTGTTAAATTGCTTAAGTGCCATGAGGAGGGATGGCTAGTCCATGGAAATGTGTGCTTACAATGGAATAGGGTACACTTCTCCTCTTCTGTTCTCTTCAAACTCCCCATCAACCCTCACCTAAGCTATATTTCTAAGAAATTTTTATTTTCTATTTACTTGTAATTTGAAATTTGCTTGTTTTGTATTTTCATAAATAATGCTGCTGCCAACATAATTTTACATAAATAGTGCAGACTTTGTATGAATAAGCCCATTATGTAGATTTTTTAGCAGTGGGATTGATGGGCTAGCCAATTAAAATATCTTCGGTTATAAATAAGTGTGTCATTTAAGACATCTACCAACAAAGTTGGAAGAGGCTTAGCTTTTTTCCACTTTCTTATCAGTCATGGCTAAAGTTGGCTATGTTTATTTTGTTTGTTTGTTTTCTGATCTAAATGTAAAGATGTGATTTTTCCATAATTCTCTGTGTGTTTATATGTATTAGTTAATACATCTAATTGGCCTATGGCAAACATATAAGGTTTTAAACTTATATATCACTTTCTATTTCTCCTAAGTGGCTTTTGGTATATCTTTATATGTTATTGGCTTAAGATTCTTAAGTAATATAGAATGATGTGAGCAAATTATCATTTAGTTTGTGCAACTTTCAATCCATGAGGCAAAGATGTTTTTTTTGCATAGAAATATTCACTCAGGAGTGAAGACTCTTAAAGAATGCAGTAATCATCTCTTTCATCAGCAGGGTTGCAGCAGAGGTAATTATTGCAGAGAGATGCAGAAAGAGCTTTAATAGCTAAGATGAAGCTGTCAAGAAGCAGTGAACTGAACAAAGGGGAGCCTTGCCTAAGTCTTAAGGCTGAAGTGTTAGCAGGCATACCTTGGCTTTCCCTTCCTGTCAGCTATTATCATTTGAAGAGCTGCTTTTTCTTTGGTAGTCCTTGGAGTTTTTAACCCTTTTTATTTATTTGAATCATCTGCAGTGGATGAATGTGGCTTTTACTTCCTGCCCTTCAATTTGCATGCCATCTTGGTTTGAGGGAAAATATTTCTCCACCTTAGAGGCATGATTCAATTGGTATAGTGTGAAATGGGGACAGTGGTTGGTCCGGGTCCCGCCACAGTGCCACCAAGCCTTGCCCTCCCACTGAAGGAATCTTCTCAAATGGGACTATTCATTTTGACCTATTTGGATGCTCTGTTTCTGGTTTCCAAAATGTTCATTCTAGACCCTAAGCTTCCTTTGAAAAGTGAGGAGGGCAGATGTGATGACAGCCCAAATTCCACAGAATCCCATTTGTCAACGGGTCTGGTTGGCTGCCTTCTATCTGGGAGGGAACTGAGCTCAGTCTGTGGTGGCACACACAGTATCTCTGTATTCCTGGCAAGGCACAGAGTGCCCTGCTGGGAAGTCAGCTTATTGGGATGTTAGGAGCGAGAAGATGAGTACAAGTGAGTGTGATGGATTCAATCAGAAGCCAAGTCGTTCTGAGAACTGCTTGTTCTCAGGATGTCGAAAAGATCTAGGCATTGCCTCAAGCTTTATCAGGCACAAGGGGACTCATCTAGACCGATCCTTTCTCCAATTTGACATTTCAGGGGCAGCATCTTCTCTGTGACTGTGGGAATCATAGAATTAATACAAATGCACTGTATTTTTCATGTAGCTGTGGCAGCCATATTCATTCATTCAATTCATCTATTCAATCTTTTTTTGGAGGCATCTATTGTAGGTAAGGCACAGAGGATTATTGTTGACCAGATCAGAATGCTCAGTTTCCTGGCTGTTCATTCCAGAGAGAAGCCCAAACTAGAGAAGTATTTGGAATGTGGTGGTGGTTCAGAAAGGGGAAGGGACAGCATCTGAGGACTGTTAAATGAGGCACTATCATGAAAAGGATGGTGTTCCTTGTGTAATTAAGCTGCCAAGGTGACAGAGTTGGCAAGTGATAAACAGCTCTAAGAGATGAGGCTTAACAGAATGTCCATAGGTTGTTGAAGGTGCATTCCCCAAAGGGATATATATTTGTCCTACCCTCTCTTCACCCTGAGGACCAAAAGTTCTCTGTCTCTCTGTCTCTCTGTCTCTCTGTCTCTCTGTCTCTCTGTCTCTCTCTCTCTCTCTCTCTCTCTCTCTCTCTCTCTCTCTCTCTCTCTGCATCCTGGCGCAGGATGTAAGCCAGTGTGTTTGCTATACTGTATAACCTTCTCCAGAGACTCAGACCTATGATCTTGCCTTTCTTGAATTTAACTGAAATAAACCTACCTTTATTTCAGAAGTAGCCAAGTACTTTGTTTGACATGTGAAGCTCTTTACCACAGGCAGCTAGGGTTATTTTGAGCGATTCAGCAAGGCTGCCTTAAGTTGCTGTTGAAGACTGAGGGAAGAGTAGCAACTGACCAATGGACAGTGAGGTTACATAGCAACTGACCAAAGGACAGTGAGGTTACAAGGAGGTAGTTGTGATGTACACGCATGTATGTGTGTATCCAAAGAGTTCAGTGCAAGATGACTTCATCCACAGAAGACCAGGAGAGGCAGACATTATTTGAGTGGGAAGCTAAGAGGAATATAGTATGGCCAGAGATATAAGAGCTTTGGAATTAGGGTTTAAAACTATGTATTGTGAACATTTCTTCCAAACATGAAAACAAAGGACATATGCTCTTTGTTCATGGAAGGTGTCTTTAGTATTGCCTGACATTCTCAGAGTTTGGGATCAGCACTCTGAATCAATTTTAACATCCTGAGTTTGAGAATGGTTGCTAGCACTATCATCTTTGATTACTGAAAACATTTTAATATCCCTTTGTCAGTAAGTGACATCATATGTACACATCTTTTACACTAGGAGCTTCTTGACCTCATGTAGCCTCTCATTGTACTATTGTGTGGATTGTTTCAAGAGTTTTAAAAATGTTCAGATTTTGTGTAAAACTCACAGAATATTTGCATGGAGGTGGATCACATGCTTTAGGATCAATTGAGTGTGATTTTGTGAAAATTAGCTTCCAGTTTTCTCCTGTAGAAGGTGGCAAAACCTGTGCAGGATCCCCTCAAGTGTCTATTATTACTATTCTGTGAGGTGTGCTGTATAAATAAACTCCCAATAGACAAGAATCATAATGAGCAGATCACTTTTATAGACTCTGAAATAACATCCTATGATTTTTATTTTTCTGTTTTAGAAATTCACAACATTCAATTTTTCATATAAAACGAAACTCAGCTTTGGAGCTCATCAGTTTCCTTTATCATCTTCTGTTCCTGTCTCATTGCCTTTTCCTGCTTGTATTAGGTCTCCGGTTTCTTACAGTTGAGCATGCCCATTGATTTCTATAACCAAAGCTGCCAGAGTAATGTTTGAATGTGGGTGGCTTCTATGTCACCGAAGCTTGCTAATGCTCGGTGTCTCATTAGCCCGACAGAAAGCAGAGAGTCTCAGTAGCAGCTGCCAAATTATTCAAGTAAGTTAAGGGTTTTAAAGTTTCTTACTTCACTGTGTGCTGAACATATATTTGTATACATGTGTGTTTGTATGTACATGTGTGTGCACATGTGGAAGTTAGAAGTCAATGGTGGGTGACTTTCTTTATCACATTCCTCTTTTTTAAGGGACAGCTTCTCTTACTGAACAAGGAGTTCGCTAATTCAGTTAGCTTGGTTAACCAGCCAGTCCTAGAGATTCTTCTGTCTTTGCCTTTGCAGCATTGATATGATATGATGATATGATATGTGCATATCACCACTTCTGCTTTTCTGTGTGGGTTCTAGGGTTATTGAACCAGGTCTTTGCAATTCACAAGGCAAATACCTTACTGACCAAGCTATCTCTGCCCTGTGTTTTCTTTTTCTTTTTTTTTTCTGTTTTTTCTGTTTCTGATGTGTATATGAGTGTGTCCATTTGTATATGTGTGTGGTACAGGTATATACATGCATGTGCCTAAGTATGGAGACTAGAGAGATCAACTTCTGGTGTTATTTCTCAGGAGTATTCCACCTTACTATTATTTTTTTTGACAACGTTTCTCATTGGTCTGTGGCTTTTAGGTTGGGTTGGCTGGTTGGTTAGTAAGCCCCAGGGATCTTCCTGTTTCTGCCTTACCAGTGCTGGGCCACTGCACTTGACTTTAAAACCTGGGCTCAGAGGATCCAAAATCAGGCCCTCATGCATTCAATTTTTCATGTCCTTTTCCAGTCACTTTACCAACTAAGATATCTCTCTAGCCTCAGGTATTTGTTCAGGTGTGCTTCACCTTTAAAATGTTTGATATATCTTAGCCAATCAGGTACATTAGTCCTGATGTGACAGTGGTGAAATCTGGAGTCTGGTAGGCTTTAGGGGCAATTGCAGTGGAGCTAGTGGAACGTCCAGTAATCAGCACGTGGTGATGGTTTAGACAAACTGTTAGCTATGATGGTGCTGAGTGATGCAACAGTTTAGAAGTGTGCTATGGATGGTGATGCTAGGTACTCTATTTCAGCTTGATTGATAGCTCACCTAGTGATCCTGTGAGGTGTCCTATAATTTTTCAGTTCATTTCTACTATGGTCAGCTAATTTGGGGCTTACCACCAAAATCCCTTTGTATGACTCACTTGTTGCTATAACAAAGCCTGACAAAACAACTTGAGGAAGAAGGGGTTGTTTTTGGCTTGTAGATGGAAGGTACAGTCCACCATGGTAATGAAAGCATAGCTACAGGAGCTTGAGGCAGCTCGTCACATGGTATCTGCAGTCAGGAAGCAGATAGAGATGAATGCTGGTGCTTAGTGTGCTTTTTCCGTTTTATTCGTTGTATTACCCACATTCAGGGTGGGGTTTCTCTCAGTTACACCTCTGAAAATGACTTCTAGATGATTCTAAGTCCCATCAAGCTGATGACACCATCTGTCACACACATTTGGTGCAGCGACCATATGCAGGCAAGTATTTCCAAAACCATTTGTACATGTAACTTGTTTATTGAGCGTTCCATGCAATTAGTATGTTGTGAGATGTGAATAGTGTGATGTAGCAAAACCCAGGGAGTGTAAGGAGTCATATAATTCATGAAGGTGAAAGCCCTGACTACTTCCTGATCTCATTTGCATAGAGTTTCACATATAATTTAAATATATAGCCTGCTGATTTTAGGGGAGGAAGATTATGTGTTCATAGTGAGAACTTTGTGCTATTATAGGTGACATGGTGAGAAGCTGTGTGAAAAGAAGGAAAAGAAAATGTAGGACATAAACAGATAATTATTAGTATTTTGAATGGAGGCTACATAGGATTCACTCATTGTATCAACAAAAGACTCCACTTTCATTTTTCATATTAATTAATTTATAATAATTATCATCCACATCCAGTTCTTTATGTTCCTTCCTTTCTCTGTACTAGGAGCTTTTCATGATTTTCATTTCAGCCTTCGTAGCAGCCATATGTGTGCAATGTTATCTTTGTTTTATATTTCTAAGCTAGCACTCTTCCCCTCCCCCTAGCCTTATGAAATTACTCACCAATGATTACTAGGAATAAAGCTGTGATTTGAATTGGAAGCTCGTTATCATGAGGGGACAAGAACGCTGTTCACTCCCTAATTCTTAAGGCTGTGTGGTCTCTCTGGATGGACTCTAAGCAGGACACTCCTCAGTGCTCTGCGTCTCACTGGAACCTTTACCTGATGGTCTCAGCCTATGATCATTCATAAGAGGAAGGTTTGCCACTTCAGTTATGTACACACAGCCCTGGTTTTCAGTTAGAGCATGTTTCATGATGTATGGTGGGATATTTGGTCATGTAAAAGCTTAGGAATGGTCCCCGCCATTTTACAGTGTCTTGCCCACATTCACCAAGTGTCTACTTAAACAGATTACATCTCTATCATGTACTAGCAGTAAGTCCAGTTTTCTCATCTTTTCTCATAATTGCCTCACTAAAGAACAAGTGAATTGAAATTCTTTTTAAGAAGAGATATTAGACATTAAGGGATTTTGTGTGAGGAGCTAAGGTTTACCTTTCACCACTGGAATATCTGAGTAGTTTACCACCCTTCCCAGTCCCTTCAGTGTATCACTACCATGCTGAAAGTGAGTGGGTTCATAGAGTTTCTGAGCTTCAATCCTATATAGCAGTGCTGGATACATGCAATGTGTAAGGTTGCCATAAATTCTAAAGTAGGTAATGTTCTTATCACATTGTAGATGCTCAAATTTGAGAACAAGGTGCCCTCTGTTCACTGAATATCAAGCGTGACTGTAAGTCATATCGTATTATGCTACAGTTCTTAAAGCACGTAGATCTGAAAGATGAGACTAAACAAAATAACATCTGCTAAGAGGCACAGAGTTTGTCCAAGACTTCTGCATTTAATGGAGATTTGGGGCTTTAAAAGTTTATTTAGCTTAATTCAATCTTGAGTCGTTGTGGAATTTCCTGGGGAATGCCTGATAGTGGAATTTAAGCATACAGTAAAAGCCACACCTATAGTGTTACTCAAAGCCTCACTTACTTTAGAGCCTAAAATGTGGGATGTTAGTACAAAGTGCACCTCTCTGGACTCTCTGGAGGACATGCCATTGGGCAATCACCAAGTTGTCCAAAAGGCAGTTTCTCCATATTCTGCATGCATTCTCTAAGCTTTGACAGGGTTAGAGTTATTAATCTTAAGATGTGCCATTTCTGGCATGTTCGTTTCTCTTCAGTCATGCTCAACAAATTGCTTTTCCTATGGATAATAATTTATATAAAAGGAAACATCACCAAGAGCATCTTGTAGTAATTAGATCAAATCCTCTTTTTCTTACAGATCTGACTGATCAGCCCCTAGGTAGTCTATTCTTGCATAAAAGAGAAATACTGTCAGTTAATTTAGAGAAAGAAAAAGGAGGAAGAATTTTAGTCATAGTTTAATTTACAACAATATGTTTCACATATGCCCTGCTGATGACATTACTGGTTGAAAAGTATTGTTAAGGTTTGTGCCTGAAGTGTTTATTTTTATGCTATAATAGAGTGCGGGGTGAGGCAAGAAGGGAAACGCATGAGTATGTACCCTTACCATTAGTTTGTGGAGTAACAGGGATTGCCTGCTATGACTTCATGAAAATTTCAATTATGTTTTTCATGGACAAATTGTTTGAGAATTCAACTAAAGCCTGGAACAGATGATTTATTGATTAAATGTAAGTAGGGCTTGAGCCTACTGATGCCACTCACCAAAGCAAAAGTGAGCAGTCAAGATAGACCTGGATCCCCAGACAGACCCTTGTCTATTTCCCTGTTACGGAGCTCTGTGGCAGAACCCAACACTGGGTCTTTCTTTTGAGCCCTCTAGAACAAAGCCAGCTGATTTTTCTGATGACTTGGTGGATGTTTGCTGAGTGCTGGTTATGTGTAATGTGCACCCTAGGCTAGACTCTGGAAATAGAGCAATGAACCCACATCCAATGGGACTTAAGGGTCTAAATGATAAGGTGGACACCTCAAAGGAGATTTCCAGAATAAGGATAAAAGCATGTACCAGGAGGCTATAACCTAGATGCAGAGGCCAAGGAAAGTGTGTGGCTACCTGCACAAAGATTGGAGGTTTGAAGAATATAGAAGGGCAGAAGAGGAGGCATGGGGCAAGATATTGGTGCAGACCCTAAAGAAAGTTAATGAGACTCTACAGGAGCTAAAAAATCAATGTTTGAAAACGAGAATGAGAGAGAAAGGAGGGGTGGGGGAAGAATGGTGTGAAAAGAGGTTAGGCATGGAGCTCCTTTGTGATGCCCAGACTCAATCCATTTCTCACTGTGAGCCTTTGAAGAGCTTCAGTAGAGGATCTAGGGTTTAGATTTGACTCCCTGGCTGCACTGTGGAAATTGGGCGGAGGGCAAAAGTCTTCTCTGGGCCTCAGCTACAACCCTAGACAACTGAGTTCTGAGCCTGAGTTCCTGAAGGGACTAACAGCTGAGTCTCTACTCACCCCACAGTTTCCCAGACTGTAGATTCTATGTTTACTTTCTGGTCTGGTAGTAATGTCAGTTTTCTCAGAGATGTCTCAAGTATGGTTCTCAACCTCCAATCTCTGTCTCATGCAGTACATGGTCTCTTGACACTTGGCTGTGGCTTCTGCCACCAGCTGAGCATCTTTCTATGGGTGAGCATAGCATCTGCTCTTTGTCTGTTCCTAAGGAGCCACAAAGGTGTCCTTTGCCATCAAGTTAACTTCTGAAGCTGTTGACTCCTGGATAGAACTCAAGGACAAGTAAAGTTTTTAAGTGTGAAGGACAGCACAGATGCCCCTTTCCTTTCTGTTGCTCTTTAATTGTGCTGACCACATGGGGCATTTATAACTCTTAGAGCTGTGTTTGTTACATCTGCAAAATGATGAGCTATGCAAAGCAGGGCTTGAAAACCCAGTGTGAGGCAAGTATAGCTAAAGCAAAGCAGGTGTCCTGAATTCCCAACCTCTTGACAAAAGCACAATGTAAATGAACAGAAAGCTAAGACAAAGCAGAATTAACTGTGTCTAAATTGAGGGTCAAAAGCTTATTTTTAAATATTTGTTCAGACTCTCTCTATGAGATTTGGACTTACCATCTTTTTACTCAGAAAAAAAAAATGAACTTAGTATTTCTGGCAACAATTAATGGTCCATTTGTGGCAGTCGCCATGACATCTTTATGATTTGATAGGATGAGTCATGGAAATTGTACCCTTTCCCGGCTTATGTCTCCAAAGAGAGTGACTGGAAAATCTGCTTGAGGACGCATCAGTTTATGCCCACATTGTCTGGATCTGATAAACTCTTCATGCATTTGAGGATCAGATGACCACAATCGACTTTGCTGTGTTGCCAACTAGTTTGCATGTTGCAAAATGGAAGCAGTTTACACATAGTAAAAATGCCATCTATGAAATAGTAAGACATAATTATGCATGTGATCTCTTTTCTTCTTGATCTCCATTTACTCTTGAAGCAACTCAGTGATTTAGGGAATGGAGTTTTCTAGACTCTCAAAGTATACAATTCTTTATGTATGGTCTACAAACTCTAGTACCAACTTACCAGTTTTCTCCCTTTAAAAATAAATATACACAGCACCAAGGACTCTCTCAAAGTTTAACAGTGTAAAATAATTTAAACTTTTATTTTTGGTGTATGTGTGTGTGTTGTGTGTGTGTAGGTGTGTCTGTGTGTGCTTTCCATAGCAATCATAGAGGTTAGAGGAAAACTTATTAGAGTCAGTTCACTCTATCTACAATGTGGGTCCAGGGACCAAACTCAGGTTGCTTGGCATCATGGTAAGTACCTGTTACCTTTATTGAGCCATCTTGCCAGCCCTAAAAAAATTTTTAAGCATTTTTTCCTTATTGAGAAAAGTTATTTTCTCCAATTTTATGTTCATGTTTCTAACTGCTAATGATATGCTTATATATATGCAAGATGTAGTATTCTTATAACATCACATGTATTTTTAATGATTGCATACATTTTTAAACAATATATAATGGGCAATATCTCAATATATTAAAAATGTTCTATTTTGTATAAATGAAAAAAAAAAACCCAGAATGCAAACTTTATGTATCCTATCATCCTAGTTTGTGTTATCAACAGGTGCAGAAACATAACTCTCCAAATAGCCAAGCAAAAGGACTCTGTAGGTGAGAATCTAAAAGAAAGTACCACTAATGGTGTCTGTGGGTGAAGGTATTATGATTGCCCCCAACCATTCTGTGTTCTTCCTATTTTCAAATAAACCACATATTCCTTTATATTCTCATGGAAATGTGTGATATTGAATTGAAACATATTTACATAAAGATACACCCACTCAATAGATTGTGGTTTTGTAGCAGGGGTGAGCAGCAACCAATGTTAATCGTGCTTCTTTTATTCCAGATGTTTTCTTCTCCTATTTTTTCTTTTCATTTTCTTTTTTGATCTTTGGAGACGTGGCCTTGTGCTGTGTAGTCCTGGCTGACCTGGAACACATTATGAACTTGTAGGTGGAAATTTGTGTACTAAACCCTAAGGTAACAGCTGAAGTTTTTGGGCTTTTGTGTCCCAGGACGGGGTATTGGACCAGGGACACATGGTTAGAGGCAGAAATAGAGAAAGTGTACTAAGAAAGTGAAAGTGCTCCTGGGGGTGACCCTGGGCTGAGGGAAATGTGTGCTCTCGAAGGCTTTGCCTGGGTTATCAGATTCATGATTCTTTATAGATCATTTACATAGAATCCACCTTTCTTGCATTTGTGTAGCATACATTTTGGGGGCATGGCATGCTCGATTTTGTGGTACATTGCCAAGGTTGGTGTTGTGTGTAATTTTTAAAAACACGCTTGCTCTTTCTCGAGAGCTTTTTCCGAGCTCCTAGCTAGGTTCTGAGATCAGCCGCTGCCAGTCTTACTCAGCTCCACCAATTGTCAGTTGGCACTTTTCTCAAGAATGCTGGGAGCTGGGATCGCTCCCCCAACCCCTCACTGCTAGCTTCACCAAGCCTCTAACAATCGCCCTGGCTGTACCCTTTCTCTGCCAACCTTTGTTTTACAATGGAAAACACTAGACAGTTTCAATAGTTTAAAACTAGCCAGATAAACTCAATGGCTGGGCAAAGAATTTCTTGCCCCAATCTTATCAGCTAATCTATTCCAGCCATCCGCAGGTGGCAGAGGCCGCCATGTTCATCCCCCCAAGATCTTACATGGTGGTTGCGTCTTTCTGTTCCAAAAGCTTGCTCTGCTTCTCTCTGCGTCCCCTCCTCTTCCTCCTGCAATCTGGAAATCCCACCCTTTCCCCTTTGCCCAGCAATTAAGTTTCTACCTCCTTTATTGACACAATCAAGAACCAATTATGGAATGAATACCTCCCCCTACAGGTGGGAAAGTGCTTCTAGTCTTTTTCTGCCAACTGGCTTCTCTTATATGTAAAATATTCATGTAGCGTTCTCTGTCCCTACTCTCCTACACCAGCAATTCTCCCTCCTCAGAGATTGCTCACGGACATCTTTTGGAAGCAGAAGAGTGATCATTCAGTCCTTCTCCGTTTCCATGCTGAGGAGACAGTCACTTCTACTCCATACTTTTCTATGGTTGGAGAGGAAGAGGTGGCATATTTTTGAAATATCACGGGTCTAGTTTCCTGTCATTTCTAGGAGAGACAGTCTTACAGTAGATTTTCTGGTCCTCTGGTTCTTACAGTCTTCCCACTCCATCTTCTGTGAAGCTCTCTGAACTTCAGGCACAGACAGGAATTATGTTGGAGATATAGCTACTGTGGTTGGGCACCCAATAATCATTTGTTTCCTATATTTTGACCAGTTGTGGTTGTCTTTATTTGCTTCTGACAGAAGCTTTTGATAAGGAGTGAAAATATAAGAATAAGTAGTTAGAATGTATTAAGAATTACTCTGATTTATAGTAGTGATAGTAGGCTCTCCTCTAAGATCCATGACTGTAGTAGCACCAGATAGTTGCCTATATCACTAAAAGCAGACATGATTTCTTTCATGTTGAGTCAGGCTCTACATCCAATTAGACAGTTGTTGGTTACCACCAAGATACAAATACCTCTGCTATGTTCTTAGGATTTCTTGTCATGCTGGCCGTTTTTGTAGTTGATGGGTATCATAGCAGGGTAGGGCTACTCATTCCCTTGGCAGCTAGTGAAGCACGTTCTGGTACTGTGAAAGTAAGTAATTAATTGATGAAACTTAAAAAAAAGCATATTAACTAATAGAAATCTGTAAGCATAGGACTAAGTCCAGGTATCAATGTCTTGATTCTAGGATTATTAGAGGCTTAGAGGACCATCCCTCAGGTAATGGCAGTTCTTCATGAAGGCTGAACTGTACAGGATCAGGAACCTTCATGTTCTCAGAGCCATTTTATTTTCACAAGTAATAGGAACTTTTCAGAGAATTTATAGAATCAGAGCTGAGATAATTATTAACCAAGTAATATCTTAACTAAGATTATAGTTCTAGTATGTTGTTTTAAAATTGTGGTTATAATATTAGTTGAAAGTAATTTGGACTGACTTAAACAGTTTGTATTTATATGACCATTTACTTAAGCCAATTTGGTACCATGTAATAGTTCTAAAAATATAAACATATGTAAGCAACAGACATATACATAGTTATATATAAAGATAGATGTTTTAAAAACAAATACCATGAAAAAGATTTTGTGTCACTTGTTAAAAATCTATACTTTAAAAGACATGATTTATTTTTTTATTTTTACATAATATATGAAAGAACATAATATTTTGGTCATGTTCTTCCTTCTAATTCCTTTCAGATCCTACCTACCCAATTTCATTCATTCTATCTATCTATCTATCTATCTATCTATCTATCTATCTATCTTTCTATCTATTATTTATTTGTCTGTCTGCCTGTCTTTCTATCATCTATCTGACTATCATTTTATCTATCATATATATCTTATCATATATCTATCTGTCATCCTTCTATCTCCCCATCCCTATCTCAGCAAACAAATACCCCCCCAAAAAAAACCACAACAACAAAAATCCCAAAATTAAAACAGCCAAAACTAAAATAAATAAGGCAAGAAAAAACTGTACAAAAAACCAAATCAATCAAACAAAACCCCACAGAGTTAATTTTGTGTTGATCAATCATTCCTGTTCTTGGGGCCTGCCTGGGGTTGATAAACCCAAGTGATACTTTATTTGAGAAAATTGGCTATTTATTTACCAGCAGGTATCAATTGGAGATAGCTTCTAGGTTAGGGATAGGAGCTTGTGTCTGTTTCTCCTCGCTGGGACCTCAACTAGTTTAGACCTGTACAGGCCCTGTGCTTGATGTCCCAGTGTCTGAGATTATACATGTATTGAAAGAAGATTTTCAGTTAGCTCAGAATGACAAGAGTAATAGGGTTCTCTAATTCAGAGACACAAATAGTTAAAATTGCAGGACCATGAGACTGCTAGCATTGGGCCTCAGTGGTTAGCTACAAAAATACAAGGCCAAAGAAACAATAGACTACTGAGCATTCCGGGAGCCCAGCCCATAATGTTTCAAAGCCAAGAAGACCAGGAACAAAGGGCTGTTCCCTTGAGGTTAGTCCATCCCACTCTATCCTGGACCTGCTTACGCAAGTTTGAAATAGCCAATCATATACACCCATGCCAAAGCCCACCCCCCACCTCCCCAATCCTTTCTTATAAAAACCCTATGCTTTTGGGGGTTGGGGTCAACTCCTCTATCTCCTGCCTGAGATATAAGCTGGCCTGGAGCGCCGTCAGTAAACTGCCTGCCTCATGTGATTACATCAAGATGTCTTTTGTGTGTTCTTGTGTGCACTTCCCTGGGACTTGAGTGAGGGGACTCCTTTGGGGGGACCATTCAGTATCAGTCCCATTGTGTCTAAAGCCACCTGGGATTTTCCTTGGAGTCAAACCATATGGAAACCTACTACTGTAGAGGCTTCCAAAACATATACATGGATGAAAGGAATTTAAATGGAGTCATCATATAATGGGGAGACCATACCCCAGCTAGATGTCTGATGCCACCAAGTAAAACCCCCAGTGCCAGGAATGGGTCGCATCTTCAACAAATGTTGATATATATATATATATATATATATATATATATATATATATATATATATAATTTTAAAGTTTTATAAAATAGTTAAGAGACCCAAAGATACCATTTTAATGGGTTTCCTGAAGTTAAGAGAGTACCTCAGTTCATAAGAATGTGCTTATCAGGCCTTCTCCCAAACACTCATTTTTATACACAAACACACATAGCCTAAAGGCAGTTGTACCAAGAAATAAGAAGCGAGTAACTTCAGCATGCAGTGAAAAACAAAACGATGAACATGTTACAGTTCCTAGGCTTTATCTCTCAGTTTTCTCAGGATTCCAGAGCTAAATGGACCCTTGTCTTCACTATGGTTCTCTTCCCTCCTAGGCTCTGCTGTGCCCTCTGCTGGACTTCTGTGTCCTAGCGGAGCTGCTAGACAGCCTCCTGTGCCTAGGTGGTGGCAGTGATCAGTTAACCAGCTGTCTGTCCAGGTATACTTTGTAGGAGGAGCCTTTAGATACTTCTCCCTGAACTCTGGCAGCTCAGGTAGGCTGGGCAGGTGTGGTTAAAATACAAGCAATCAAGCAAGCAAGCAAACAACAACAACAATAGCAAAGCCAAAAACCAAACCAAAACAAGAAAACCAAAAATCCTCACAGATACCAAGCAATATATGCCATGAAGCAAAAGATAGCACATGCTAAGTCCAGGGCTGATTGTGAAGGCAGGAGCCATCTGGGGGAGCTTCTGGAAACTTAAGCTGGAAGTGACCATCTTCAGGGCAAAGGAGAAGGAGTCTTATAATCAGTTACTTGGAAACAAACATTGTATAACCACACATGATGCAAAAGGTTGTATTCCTTTATCTCTGGTTAAGATTCTGTGTGTTTTCCTGTCCATCTATCTCATCGGGTCCCTTCAGTACCATAGTGTTAGTCTTGTCTGGTTGGTCTCTTTTCAGGCTTTGGTTGTTCAACACTGAGAAGGCAGAGTTAAGTAACTGAGTGAGTGGGGCCTGAGTTCCTATTTGAATTAGCTGGGCTAACATGATATGAAGGAGAATTCTGGAAAGGTAGTGATTACAATGGCTCATGGACTGATTAGAACTTTAATGATACGGAGAGGCTGGAATGTTACAAGTCTAGGAAAAATTATCCTGGGGCATCTTTAGTCTACTTCCCAGTCATTTATTGTGCTCATTTGTAGGGACTTAGCAAAGAGCACATGACTAAGAACGCTGTTAACATCCAAGGCCTGGAGCTAAGTTCCCTGCTTTGCTGTAATCCTCCTGCCTGATGTACCCACCAAAATATTTAAAAAGTGTGCTATCTTATGACTTTATTTTGTTACTATAAATCATCATAAAATTGCTACCTGACTGGAATCTGGTATTTTGGGAAAAACCTGAGTCTATGTTCCCTAACCCTGGCCACATGGATTTGGCTCCAGAATAAAGTATATCTTTCGTTCTTGTGAGGTGAGAGCTTTTTCTTTTGTTGACAGCGGTTATCTGGGCTAGTGAGTTTTACCCTGAGTCTTTGGGCAGTGGAAGCAAAGCAAAGCAGCAGGGTTGGCAGGAGGAGAACGTCTTCTGTATTTGGGAAGTGCAGGAAGGCAAGAGCCATTTTTGATGGGGAGTGTGTATGTGGGGGGAGAGTTGGGTTTTTGAAAGTCCCAGGTGGCCGAGAAAACCAAGATAGGTTTCACATATTTAGGTGTGATTAGTATGTACTGGGTGGTTATGATGTTTTGGGTATCCTTCAGGATGCTACTGAGAAGGAACATGGGAACTAATTATCCCTGGGAGCCCGGGAATTCCCCTATGGGCAGTGCTGTAGACACGGGAGTAGATGAACGGGGGAAGCCTTGCTCCTTGTTGCCCCACAGCACTCAGTTTTTATTTCTGGAACCCCTTGTCCTGGTGGAGACTCTTGAAGGTCTATGAATAAAGCACATGACTTGCAGTTTCTATTGCAGTGATAAAACACCACGACCAAAAGCAATGTGGGAAGGAAAGGGCTCATTTCATCTTACAGCTTGTGGTCCATTATCCAAGGAAGTCAGGTTAGGAACCCAAGGCCGTAATATGGAGACAGAAACTGAAGCAGAGGCCATGGAAGAACTCTACTTACTTGTTCCTCAGGGCTCGCTTGGCCTGTTTTCTTAGGCACCCATCTGTTCCTGTAGTTACAAGGTTAGAGAGTTTTGGTTTGACTGCCCAACAGTTCTGTTCTTATCCATTTCTAAGCTTCCATTTTAACCAATTATTGACACTGTCTCTCTCCCCTCAAGATTAAGTCTGAAAAATATTGAAATGCCATTTCCTTTTGAGACAGTATCTTATCTCACCTACATGGACCCAGACCATTGATGTTAAGACCACTCTTTTATCCCAGCATAGAATCAGCTAATAAACCTGTAGAATAACAGTGGGGTCCTTGAATACTTAGGGTCCTCAGCTGTGACTGTGGGTCACAGTGAGCTCAGGAAGAAAGAAAGGACAGAAAGGAGACAAGAGAAAAGGAGGGGCACCCTACCCCAACAAGATCTCCAGGTGCTCTGTGTAATGAAAATGGCTTCATTGGATATTAGGAAGTGAGAAATTAGAAACAGCACAGATCATACCTTCTTGCTGATGGATCATCAAATATAAGGACAGATAGAGTTCCAGGATGCCTGCTAAAGTTTCTAGGGTATTCTGCTCTGGGGTCACATGGTTACAAATAGGAATGGCAACCATTTATTAAGAAAAGGAAAGCACGTGCCAGAATGAGAGCCGGCTAATGAGTGAGCAGAGGGTGATACATGTACCTAACACTTGCTGTGCGTGGGACTAATAACCCTGTGAAAGTCATTTACATAGTATTCACCTCTCCCACATGTGAACATCATAGTCCTATTTGTGGGAAACACTCTATTTGTTGCATGAAGCCCAGGTCTAGAAGGACTTCTACTCTTTTTCTGCCAACTGGCTTCCTTCATATGTCAGTCTTGACGTAGTTTTCTCTATTGCCTGCTCTTCTATACTCTTGAGTACAGATTTTACAGGCACATAAAAAAGGCCCAGATTTTACTTTTTAAAAAAATATTTATGTATATGAGTACACTGTAGCTGACTTCAGACACACCAGAAGAGGGAATCAGATCCCATTACAGATGGTTGTGAGCCACCATGTGGTTGCTGGGAATTGAACTCAGAGCCTCTGGAAGAGCAATCAGTGCTCTTAACCACTGAGCCATCTCTCCAGCCCTCCCTACCACCCCCTACCCCCAATTTTACTTTTGCTCCTGAAATCTCCTTCATTTTTCTTACCTTTATGCAGTTCTTCTATTAACTTTATTGCAGTTTAATTGAAATACAGCCATATGAAAGGAATCGATGTGTTTCAGACCTCTGCATAACTGTGCTGTATTTACTTAAATCCCTGCTTAAATATTTACAAACGACAAGAGGAGTATGGACGGAAGTAGCAGAATGTCTGGTGCCTGGTGCATGTGTGTTTGGAGGTAGAGGGTGCCACCTGCTCACGAGTGCTGAGGAGCCTCCTAAAGCATCAATATTTGAGCAGCTGGCATCTAAGGAGGTGTGTGCCTGTTTCATAGCCTCTGCATATGCATACATAAGCATGTTTTATCCTTAGAATCAAACTCGGTTTCTCTGCAAGAACAACAAGTGCTTTTACTGCTAAGTCATCTTTCGAGCCTCAGTATTGTACTTTAAAAAAAGTTATACTGAAAATTTTAACCTTATTCTAGATATGATTTGACAAGAAAGGAAATAAAATGCCAACAGTCAACTGAACAGTTGGGCAGGGACCTTGGGATAGTGTAACCTCTTAAGGTTTATAATCCACACTGTGCTAGCTATAGGTTCTCTCAAAATGCTGGCTTTTCCTGCCTAGTATACTTCTAAATTTCTTCTTAAATGACTCTTCTCTCTGCTTTTTTAGTCTTGATCCTGGCATCTGTTCCATTTGGCCTCGTGACCTGATGGTAGTCTTGGTGGCTATGCCCACAGCTGGCAACTCTGTTGTTATTTTAATGCCTTTAAATAGTCTGTCTGGACCACAGGCCTTGGATACCAAGAGTCAACATTATAAAAGATAATGGGTCCTAGTGATGTGTGTTGTTAGGTGGTTAGCTGAGTTGCAGATGGTTTTATTACAGTTTGGACAGACATTAATCAGACAGTGGAGTAAAGGGGGTCCTGCTCAGAATGCATTGTGCCCCAGTGACCCACATAGCAAAGTCCTCCCTTTCTAAGAGAGTGCACTAGGCTTGAGGGCACATATATACAGACAAGCTCAATGAAGACATTTCCATGTGATCGTAAGTATTAGCATCTACAATTGTGGAATGCAGTCTTCTGCTTCCTCTGATCAGGGCTTTAATAGACTATGGCTTGAAAAATAAAAATCTGAAGACAACTGAAAAATGGTTACTACATCCTAGTAGTATTCTAGTAGTATTCAGCTAGTTCATTTGCTGAAGGAGTTGTTGATACTTGTGTGGTAGTAAGGATTGCATCTGCTTTTTTGTTCAAAGAAATGAAAATTTCCTACAAAAGGCAGGCAGTTAGGTTTGATGGAATTCTGTGGGATGTTAAAAGTTTATGTGAAGATACATTTGAAGAAGCAGATTTTTTTTTTATTCTTTGAGAATTTTATATAATTTATTTGTATTATATTCGCTTTCCACTCCTTTTCCCAGTTCTTCTCAGATCCACCCTCACCTCCTTACATCCCTGCAACTTTGTGTGTTGTTGGAAGACTCTTGTTGCTATGACCTGAATTAAATTCCTGGCACCACATATTTGTCCCAGATCGAATCACATAAGTTGCCCTCTGACTTTCACACATATATGCTCTCCCTCTCTCTCTCCCCTCCCCCTTTCTCTCTTTCCTCTTTCTCTCTCTCTCTCTCTCTCTCTCTCATACACACACATACTGTAAACTAATAAATATTAATTTTTTAAAGTCACTAATTTTTAAAGGAAATAATTACAAATATTTGCATGTAATAAATAAAACAAGGTCTTTCACAGAGTTAGTAGGGCACAAACTTAAATAAAACCATAATATAATACATAAATATGTTTTTGAATGTTTTTGAACTCTGTGTGGGACATCTTAGAGAGTTGGAGAGGGCCTGATATGAGCAAGACATGGATTCCTGCCTCTCACAGAATTTGAGTAGCTGCATGGGTGGATTCACATAAGGTTGTATTGTGGCAGTAAAAATGAACTCATATCAAGCCCTCTGCATAAGGCTACTCTTTGAGTTAGTCTGTGAGTATGAGACTGTTTTGAGACAGCATTTATATAGATCCAACCAAAGTACCTCCTTTTTTGCCTATGTCGTCCTCTGAATATGCAATTAAGTAAGTATTGTGACTCCATTTTGAAAGGTTTCATTTTTTGTTTTGTTTTAATATACTTTTTTTCCCCTAGAGAATGACTACAAAATCATGGAATGATTCAGGTGGTTAGTCAAATCCTGATCCCTGATATCACAGTATAAATAGGGAAATAAGCTTAGTATCTCTGGGAAATTTCAGTGAATGCCTCAGTAACCCATTAAAAATGATGATGCCGATTTTAATGAAATTGTTGCAAACTCATATGTAATTTGAGAGTGTTTCATCACTTGATAATTGCATTCTTCTGAAATGAGAAATAGTTTTTTCTTCTGTCCTAATTAGGAGGAATAGAATTAGACTATAACTTCTTTAGCCAGAAGTCAAGAACAACAAAAATGGCTAAAAATACAGCCTTTTCTAGCTTCCATAAATGACCCTTGGAGTGATTGGTCAGACGCTTGGTACATAAATTACCTGGGTACTTAATGACATAGTTTAGTCAAATCAGGAAGGAGATAATAGATAATCTTGATGACTTCAGATAAGCTGGTACAGTGTAGAAACAGTTCCCTGAGTGGTTTTGGTTTCAGATACATATCGGTATTTATCTGCTACCTTTCAGAGAACTCAAACCTGGGCACGATGCTAACTTGACTTTGCTCAAGGGCTTTCTTAGCTTGAGGGCCCGAGTCTTTGGACCTAAGAAAGATAATCTCGATACCAGTCAACCCATCACCTTACATAATTATCATTTTTGTGTATATGGTGAGAACATTTAAGATCTTTTCTCTTGGCAGATTTTAAGTATGTTGTATATTAATTATACTTAGCACAGCACACATAACTTTCTAGAATGTATTCACTTTATAAATATCATTTATATACATTGACTGACCTTGCCCCATAAACACCACCATTCCCTGTTTCTATGTAATCAAGGTTTTTAGGTTTCCCATGTAGCTGAACAGTACAGTATTTACATTTTATATCTGGCTTATTTCATTTAGAATAATGTCCTCTGGATTCACCAGTATTGTTGCCAATACTCAGACTTGTTTGATTGTTTTAATGATTTCACAATGTGTATATGTGTCGGGCATCCTATGTACAGCTTAAATTTGTATAATTCTAATTTGTCAGTTATATTTCAGATAGACTTGAGATAAATGCACACATAAATAAGAAAAGTGATGAGCTATAGTTTAGATAGGCTCAACACTTTTCTCGTTTGCTTGCCAGCTGTCCATTGCTCTAGACTGAGGGACACTTGCTCCTTGGTTAGGACATTTTGGGGGACTTTCTACAAACACAAAGTCATCAGAATGCTATTTTTAATTTTTAATTTACTTTTATGGGTACTATTTATATATACATATAATATCGTTTGGATAATTAAGAGGAACTATTTTTCATCTTTAACATAAGTCATTATTGTATCCTGTTAAAAATCCCCTAACTCATGTGTAAAGTTAAACTAGAGACTTTAAATATTCAAATGGAGTTTGGTTCTGATGACATTGTTGGTTTTAAATGGTTAACAGGGAAACTGACTGCTGCCTTTGGGAGTTCCAGTGACTAAAACCTTGTCCACTCAGCTGGCCAGTGGTATTATGTCTGACATTGCAATACTGAGGTTCCCTCAACCCATGATGAAGTAACTGGATACAGGCATTGGAACAGTACTGTCTTTTAGTTTATCTCTGAGTTCAGGTACATTTGCTCCTTGTGTAAGGGACATGTTTGGAAAATACTCTTTCTGGAGTAGATCCAGAAAGCAGGCTTTGAGAAGCAACAAAAAGGTCCTCTCATAGCACAATGATGTCAAAATGACTCTAGCCCATGTTTTATAAGATAAAATATTGAATATGCTGGGCATGGTGATGTATACTTTTGATTTCAGCACTCAGGAGGCAGGAGCAGTGGACTTCTATTTGTTCTTGGTCAGCTTACTCTACATAATGAGTCCTAGGACATCCATAGCTACATAGAGGGATCCTGTCTAAAAAAATTGAATGAGTGTTTTCCCATAGCTTATTCAAATAGCAAAGCTCTGTGAATTCTGTAGCAGGCATGGAAAGGGTAATAAATAGTTTTCTTGCTTGATACACTGTGGATAGTTTTCCAATAGCATCCTTCAGGAACCCAGTGTTGGCTTGGTAAGGAGAAATGGGTCATATGTTAGGGGAGTGACTGGGAATTCTCAGATGAAAGAGGAAGAAAGGCTGAAGTAATGAGGGGAGTCAGAGTTAGGCTGATGGGTGCTCTGGCAATTTTGTTGTCCTGATTTAGGTTGCTAGAAAGACTAGAGAATAGAAGCCACTTAACATAGGCTCTAGAGCACAGTAAGTGTCCACATATAATAGCTGAAAAAAAAACTGCATGCTGATAAATGTTTAAGCACTGGCTTTTGAAGGGACAGGGGGGATTATCCCTGATTTGTAGGACTTGCAGGCTTCTGTGGTATAATGACTCTCATCATTGCTGACTATACAGTGATGCCTTTGAACACAGAATTGGGAAGATTGGCTCCTGAGCTGCTAGGACCCAATTTCAGAAAGAACTGAGTGTTGTGTGTGATGCTGGAGGTCCTTCCAGTCCTAACATTGCATCCTGGTGTATACACTTCAAGTCACCTTGGCCAATGCAGCCAAATGTTAGCCTACTAAGAGATACATGGTATTAATGAAAGGAATATTATTGGAAATGATTATTGGGCCCTGGGATATGGGTTTTGCTCTGGGAATTTCTAGACGTGCATCTGTAGTCAGCAGCCACTTGGAATATGAGACACGAGGCTAGGAATGTGTGTTGATTCATTGCTGGCTGAGGGTGGTCCTTGTGGGAGGAACTGTGGAACATGAGCAACTGTTAGCTCTGGGGAAGGATATTTTTGTTAAAGAAACTAGGTAGTCTTCGGTCCCTCTTTCTCCTTGTTCTTTTTCTCCTCCTGACCTCCTGGAGAGTTTGAGTAGGCAAAGTATGTGGGAAAGAAGTTGAGAATAGTCCCGGATTCCACGTGATGGATGAGAGCAGAAATGAGGACAAAGCTGCCGTTCAACCTGTTGCCTGGAGATGGTTCCTAGAGGAAGAACCAAGAAGGGAAGACTTGTACACAGCTGTTGCCTGCTGTGCTGGCCCAGGTGGTAGCTTATTTATATACATTGTAGTCCTTGTCTCTTACAATGACTTTGAAAGATTAGCATTATCTACTTGGTTGCTCAGTTGGAAAACATGGGGATCATTCTGGATGTTCCTTGTACCACCACATCTGATACATAACTGAGACCCAATAACTTTAACTTTGTGTTAGTTTTCTGCTAGTGTGACATAATAGTACATCAGCTTCAGGAGCAGAGATTTAGTTTGTTCACGATTTTCATTGCAGGTGGCTTGGCATTGTTGCTTTGAGCCTCTGGTGAAGCAGAATATCATCGCAGTTGGGGCTGTGGTATTCTATTGAGGTGAGCAGGGTTGCTTACCTCATAGTAGCTGGGAAACAGTGGGCTAGGGCATGGACCACAACAAGGTGTGGTCTCTATGGACATCCCCCAAATGATTCACTCACTTTGAACAAGTTCCATTTCTCAAGTGTCTACCACCTTCCACCTTCCACCAACTCATCCAGTTATGAGCCTATCAATGGATTAGCTTGTTGAAGTAGTCAGAAACAACATGAGCCAATCACTTTCCCAAAGCATCATTTCTGGAAATTGTATTAGAGAGGAAACTTTGGACTCAGAAGCCTTTGGGAGACATTTCAGATACAAATGCCATTTCAAAGCCATCTGAGCCCTCTCTTTCTCTGCTTCTAACCTTGTATAGACGCCCATCATCTCACCTGATGCTCAGGTCCCCAGCTCTACACTCATTCTCTGAAGGACAGTGAAGTAAGGCTTTTCCAGGTGTATGTTGTACCGCTTAACTCTTGTGTTTGAATGACTTTGGTGGTTCTGTTGCCTTTAGAGTGAGCTCAGGATTCTTCTTCATTATCAAAACTGTGTTTCTTTATTTCCCCTCCCACCACATTTAAGAGGCAGAAGCTTCTCAACCTATCAGTTGTCATTTCTCTGCATTCTCTGATTTAGGCTCCTTTATTCTCTCCCTGCCATCTCTGCTCCACTCAGACTACAGTCTTGTCTACCCTGCCACTGAAGAGCTTTTGTTTAGGGCTGGGTCGGCTCTGTTATCCCATGAAATCCATTTAAAATGCCTGTCTACTTCTGCACATGCTATGTACTTGACCCCACCCTCCCCACAACTGTCAGGAAGAGGTCAAATTTTTAGTGCCTTGTGATAGTCAGGGAAGGACATGGTACTAGTTAATGCCTGGGCAGTGACTGACTTCCAAGGATGAAACCCAAAGACGAAGACCTGGTATGTAACTGATTCACTTACTGAAAGTGCAGCACCTTTGCTTACTTGTTTCTCTGCTGGTATCTGATGCCCAGAGTGTACACGGTTCCCTTGTGCTTCTATCTTTTCTGGATTTGTGCATGTAATCTTCTCAGTTCCTAAATTTGTAACCATAGTCTGTTGCAATTCCAAAGACATCCTGGGTGATAGGAATATGATGAATGTCTCAAGATTCATGTTGCCTATTTCTAGAATGTTAAGTCCAGTAACTAGATACAAAGACTTTTTGGAAAAATTGGAAGGTATCTAGCTTGTCCTTTAACTCTTTGTATGGGTATCTCTTTTGCCAACCATTGTGTGCATACTTGCTCAGTGCACGGTGAATTAAGAGTAATGGTGGATTGTGAAAGTCAGCTGGTGGGCTTGTGACATTATAGTTTAGTTAAAAGAGATTGAGCATCAGAAGAGTGGGACAGAGACCTCAGTTTCCCATGTGATCACTGGAGGAATTACTTTACGCAGCTGTTTGAGTGCATGCGCATACATTTCTGTTGCTCATCAATGTCTTATTTCCTCTTGTTCCTGGGCACTCAGTTGGACTGCATTTCCCGATGTTCTTGCATGTATGAGCACATGACTACATTTAGGTCAATGGAATGTGAGCAAAAGTGAACAGGACACTTTCAGGCCTGGTCTATAGAAACATTGAGTTCACTTGTCATTTGAGTTTTTTGCTATGGTAGTAGGTCTCTTCTAAGGTATAGTTTAGAAAACTGTGACAGGAAAGCGTGGACACATTTATATCATCACATTGGCTGCTCATGACCTTGCAAAGCCTGTAATGTCACCATGTCTATTTAACAGGTGCTGAAGCTCAGGCAGGGAGTGCTCAAGTCTCTTGCTCAGAGTGACACAGGGAGAAAAGAGTAGAGTCCTGGGCTGCAGATCTTCAGCTTTCTAGGATGAGGATTTGTCACATCCAGGCACACCGCTAGCTTTGATGTATCTGAGGTGACTGGCGCTCCCTTTCTAGTTGTCTTCTATTGTTCAGTATCTGTTTTTACAAACATGCTCTCTACAGACTCTGGAAACACTGTTGTGAAATATGACCCTGAAGGCTTCAAAGTGTCATGCTGGGGATTATCCCTGTTATCCCCAGGGATTCCCATGTGAGGCTGGCTGCCAAAAATCCCTTTCACTGATTTGGAGAGGACATAGGGGGCTATAGTCCCATTTATAGGGTGTGAGTAATTTCTAACATATGGCTCATGATTTACTGTCTTGTAGAAACATTTATCTGTGGCTCAGTAGCTAGGCCTCGTCAGACCCAGATGACGAAAGTGTTTATGAGGAATGGACTTGCCAGTTCAATTATTATTTCAAGGGGTTGGTTAACAGGAAAATTATGCCATTGTAGTTGTTAGAAGCTAAACTCCAGTAGACAGCTTGAGTGTTTTTAAAGTGGTTAATTCAGTTTCCCTATATCTTCCCAATAATTCATCTCAAGAAGTTTTGGTCATGTATATTACACACACACACACACACACACACACACACACACACACACACACACACACAGGAAAGTCTGTCCTGTTCCTAAGGTATGAATTGAGAGCAATCTGCCTGGCCCTGTATACCACTGCTGTGAGGTGGGCTATATTTTAATGTATTTTGCATTTTCTTGTTTGGAGGCTTGTCTTTAATGATCATAGTAAGTATTGCTTCCTGGATTTTCTAAGGATCTCTGTGAGAGGAGTGTTGGGCAGTTTGCTTTTTCTGCCTGAGGACAGTGTGATGTGTGTCTTTTAACATGTCACATGCCTAGTGAGCTAAACCTCTTCTCTAAGAACCTTCTCCATCCTTGGCTCCCACCCAAGTCACCGTCCTCATTGGTGCAGCAGCTGTCAGGTGGGTGCAGTGGATGCAGGGTCTCCAGGCATAGGCAGCAACAGTGTGGGCTGGCAACAGTAAAGCTGCCTGAATCCTTGTGCACACAAGGTTGCCCAGTGCTATTTCAATACTTTAAACCAGGCCACCGACAGAATATTTGTCCTAACTATAACAGGTCAAACCATGTCTTCTACCCTACCATTCTCCAGGCCCACAACTGCCCCTCTGGTTTATTCAAGGGACAACATCATTATGACTTAATATTGAGTTCTTATGGCCAACTTATCCACATAATATTTTTTATTGTTTAATTTATTTAAAGAGAATAATACATGTCTACTCACATAGCCCTGCATATACTCATTAACTATGGTTTCAAAGACAAGAAATTCACTTGTTTATAGCTTTGTGACAGAAGTCTGAAATCAAATGTTGACAGGGCCCTCTGCTTCCAGAGTTTCTAGGGGAGATTCAGTCTTGCCTCTCCCCTTTCTGATGACTTTCCTTGCCGTCCTTGGCTGACAGCTGCACTCCCTCCTGTCTTCATTCCCACCCACACATAGCCTTCTCGCTCTTTTTCTGGCTGTGACCATATTTCTCTAGTCTCATCTTTACAGTGTCTCCTCCTTTGATCCATGTGTCTTCTGCCCATTTCAGCTCCTACTCTCTCTTTCTCCTTTGAAGACACTGGACATCTCTGGATTTTGGCCTACCTGGATAATCCTTTCATTGTCTCATTTTGATATCCTTAATTCAAAAATATCTACAAAGGCATTTTCCAGATGAAGTCACACTGGCAGGTTCTGACCAAATACATTATTTGGATGAGGTGTGGAGAAGGATGCTGTTCAGCACAGTGGCATCATGCACTCACATCCTGACCCCCATACCTGAATTGAGAGTTCCTCAAAAGAAGCCTTTATGAGTACTTAGGCTGTGTTGGACCACAGAAGCTGTGGTGGCCAGACAGATGCTTTGTTTTCCTTTAGGGACCTTGTGGCTTGGTAGAAAATATAGACACTGAAGTACTGTAAAAAAATTTGACAATATCTAGTAGCTACCTTATTGTATGATCTCCCTAAGGAGACCTTTATGAATTTCAATCTGTTGGTGTATGTAATGGAGATAAAGATAGTATCCCTCAGGCTGGGGAGATAGTTCAGTGGGTGGTGTTGGTTATGCAAGCACAAAGACCAGATTTCAGCTCAGCAGTTCCCACATAAAAGCTCGGTATGGTTGAGTGTACTTGTAATCCTAGCCCTTGTGGGTAGAGACAGGCAGAATCTGGGGACTAGCCAGATAGCCATTTTCCCCAAAATGGCTAGATTCAGGGAAAGACCCTGTCTCAAAAATAGAGTAGAAGGCAACTGAGTAAGATATCTTCATGTAAGCTTCTGGCCTTCACATGTGCCTACACAGGCAAGCATACCTATGTGCACACACACAGGTATATACATCCTTATAACACGCATACACATGTTGTATGTACACACCAAGTATATACATCCTTATAACACACATACACATGTTTGTATGTACACACACACACACACACACACACACACACACACACACAGTTGAGGTGAACAGTAGTGAATGTCATAACGTTTGTGGGGTTTTAGGGATCTGGATGCTGTATTTCACTTGTTCCACCTTGGGTCAGTTATGGTATGGAGACATGATCATAGAGGCTATGTAGTGTCTTAGGAAATGGTGTCTGCTTTGGGTTCTATAAAGGAAATATTCCTGATTTATTCCACCCATCTCTCCATTCATATATTCATCAATCTGATCTCTGGACCTTACTCCTCCTGACTTTTTGGTGTTAGCCTCTACATCTGCAAACAAAATACTCCCAGGACCTCATGGATTTGTGGACAAGAGCTGTATCAGAATCAGCAGGAAGAGACTCTGAACTGGCTTAGGCTTAGAGAGCATGATTGCAATGGATGATGGGTGTGTTAGTTTAGCTGCACATTCTGGATGTGATATGCCATGGTGGTGTTGGCAGCCTACTGAACCTGTGCTCACACGACTATGAGGAAGCTCCTCCAGGTACAGACTAGTTACTAATGCTCGGAACTTCATTCCTCTTGATCCTGTACTGGAACCTGAATCCCTGAGTACCACAGTTGCTCATGGATGTTTTTTTTAATGCTTCCCACCATGCTGCCCTTTATACCAGCTGGTACAATGTTGTGTCTACTAGGGATTCCCTTGTGTCATCTCTGCCTGTGTCTGAGCTTACCTGTGCCTCATTACTACCCTTCCATCCTTGCTGCCTCCTATAGTTTGGCACAGGGCCCCTCTGCCATACTGTGGCACTTCTTCTGGCCTCCTCTCAGAGAACAGGCCTCTTTTTCATCTGCCCTTCTGTGCTTGCTGATCTCAATCTCCTCTAACTCCAGACTGTCAGGAGGACATTTGCTTTTCACTTGGGTCATGCTGTTAGTAAGTCTGTTACATAGCTAACACTGACTTAACTGTGTTCCAGATACTCTTTTAGATGCAGCTGCCACTGGCTTGCCACCTAGCAATCATTTTGTACCTACAACTCAACCCAGCAGGTTCAGTTATTGTCTATTCATACCTGAGGCCATGAACAACAGAGAGATCCAGTGCCTTGCTCCAGGGTTCACAGCAGGTTTATGAAACATCCTAAAGGGGAAAGAAATCCCAAAACAATTATATCTATATATGATTCAAAGAGGAAGGACCTACTTACCATTTCCAGAGATGTGAAAAAAAGTTTCTAAATGCCATATTGTATTGTGTTTGGGACACCGTCTTCAGAATTCTCTTTCTGTGCAACAGTAACCTTAAATGACTTGTCACCTTTCTTATATTAGAAAAGGAGTTATCCCTGCTGGCTAAACCATCAGGTTCATACCAAAGAGGAGTTATTTCAAGCTGAAAAATTCACAGGGCTACTTTCTCAGTTTACTTGTACTCATCATTTATGTCAGTCCATTAACGCCAATATTAGTAAAATAAAAGAAATGCAAAAAGTATCCAAGGGTTTCACAAAACTTGCTGTAAAATCTGGATTGCATGGCTTGGAGCGGGTATGGAGCTGGCTGATAGACAATCCCAGCAGGCCATGTGTGCTTACCATCTGTACCCTAAAGCCCCTACTACAAAATGATGGTTTAAAGGCTTAATCTGTGGGACAGCATGAGCCCAATGTTTGAAAGTTCTACAAGGGATGCTAAAAACCAGCTGTGTGTAAGATCTGCTCTGGAAAGGTGGATGGTCCATCCTGGTGCAGGCAAGAGTCATTGATAATGCACTGTCCTGTGTATGTATACACATAGTATTTCTGATACAGGAACATATTTGTTAAATGTAGAACAGCATTGGTTTACCAAGAATGATGGAAGGAGTGGTATTTTTATAAAAGAAAAGTCCCTGGGAGAGAGAAATAGCTAGATTCCTATCATAGAAGAACAATTAGATGCAGTGTTCTATGGAAACTGTACAGTGTAGGTCTCAGTTGTACTTTAGAAAATAGCAGAGATCTTGGGCTCTGCATCTGAAGGCCCTGCTTCTCCTTGAACCAGGTCTGTGATGAGTGCTTACCTCCTAAGCTTGGATATGGATTTATGTAACAGCCATTGTCAAGTAATTAGCAAATGCTTAGACATGGCCAGGGTATTGAAGAATGCTATTAAGGGAAGGAAAAATCAGAGGGAGTGAGTTTGACTTTCCAGCTAAAGAGAGAAGTTTTCAGTTAGGAGAGATATTCTGTGAAGTATGACCACTCAGCTCTGAACTCGTCCAAGCTTTGGCTTGGTGACTCAGTGACATGAAAGAGCTCAATGAGAGTGAGAAACTGGACTGGTTGGTTTCCATGATGCCTTCCAGTTCTGTGTGACCTTACACTGTAAGTTATAGATGAGCATTTGAATGACAGTCTCTAGCCAAAGAAGGACCATGTCCTTTCTGTATAAATGTTATTATCATCACCTCCTTCCCTGTTTCCTCCTATGGTCTAAAGTGTGGAGTATGTCTCTAGCCAGAGACGTTATCTGTGTAGGAACTGCCCTATGCTCTGTGATCTGCTACCA
This sequence comes from Mastomys natalensis, assembly GCA_021653895.1. Lineage (NCBI taxonomy): Eukaryota > Metazoa > Chordata > Mammalia > Rodentia > Muridae > Mastomys > Mastomys natalensis. Next base: position 64,701 of record JAJTUV010002566.1, on the reverse strand, counting down.
TCTGGCTGTGGGGGTGTGCAAGGAACACGCTGTTGATTCATTTGCCACCCTCTTTCAGGCATCTCTAAAATGGGCCCTCTTACTAGAGCTGGTAAGCATCCATCCCTCCCCCCATACCTTTTCAAGTATTGGAGAAAGAAGAGGCCATGAGAGAAAGCTGGTAAATGCAGATAGGTGGCATGAAAATGGGGCTGCCTTAGGGATGACTGGGCAACTTGTGATCTGTTTTAGAATGTGTGCTGCTAAGTATGGTACCAAGAAAGATGTTCTCTAATGGTACTTGTGGAGACCTGGGATGCCAAGAAGTGTGATATCAAGAAAGATGCTCTGTGATGGTACTTGTGGAGCCTGGGATGCCAAGAAGCACCCTAGGAGTTCCTGCAGTAGACCATGTGTGGGCTCTGGTCCCTGGCCTCTACTTGCCACTCTATTAATCTTAGCACTACCACAGTTTTTCTATTTGGTTCTTTCCTCTGCATAGATCTTGCTTCTCATAGTTCATTACATGTTGACTGCTGGGCATCCTTCAGGTTTGTACCCTTTCTCGTAGACCTTTTCTGACTGCCAGATTAAATTTATAAGAGGATGATAACAACAATAAATAAGGTACTTAACTAATAGTACATTCAGGAAGCAGATTGTACATAGATTAAATGGTTCCCAGTATCATTATTTTCTTTTTTATTTTGGGGATGCAGTAAGATAAGGGATTGTGTTCAGACAGAGTTTCTCTCTCTCTCTCTCTCTCTCCTCTCTCTCTCTCTCTCTCTCTGTGTGTGTGTGTGTGTGATTGTTTGTGTGTATTTGTATCCATCATCCATCTATCTATCTATCTATCTATCTATCTATCTATCTATCTATCTTCATTTTGATCAATAGATTGATAGATTTTGATAGACAGACAGACTGGCCTGGAATTTACTGTGCAGTACAGGCTGACCTCCAGTTTGTAATCCTGCTTTAGTGGCCCAATTACTGGCTCACTGAGCTACCTGACCCACATGCCTGGCATCTTTTGTCATTTGCATCTCAGCATTTTCTTACATTTAGAACACTTAGTGTGTCTTTGCATATTTGTAGCTTTAACCTGTTTTACTATTTGCTATTTTCTTTACTAGGCAGGAAGCCTCAATGATGGCAGGGGCCCGTTAATTTCTCCTTGTCCCTAGGACATGCCACAGAATCTTATACATAGCAGGCAATCCATTTATATAAGAGGGGGTATGTTAGTTATTTTTCATTTGCTGTAATAAACCACTAAAACCAAAGCAACTTACAAAAGACAGTGTATAAATTGGGGCTCATTGTTTCAGAGAATGAGAGTCCATGACCATCTTGGCAGGGAGCATGGAAATAGTCAGGTAGGCATGGTTCTGGAATTTTTGAAACCTCAAAGCCCACTCCCCACAGTGACACACCGCCTCCAACAAGACTACACCTTCTAATCCTTCTCAAACAGTTTCACCAACTTGAGACCAAACATTTAGGGCTAAGAATCTATGGGGACGTTTTATTCAAACCACTACAGAGGGGAACATATAGACTGAAGGAGAGGGAGGGGAGAGAATATAAATTCATATATGTTTCTTGTTTGATTTTTTTGGGGGGAGGGAAAATAAATACAAATATGAAGAGTTACACTTCTAAGAAAAAAGAAAAGCTTTCCATCCACTAAAAAGAACAAAGGGAATGAAATTTACCCTAATCACTCCTTGCTGGCTCAGATCAAACTGGGCTGTTAAAACCTCTGAGTCATGAAATGCAACAGGTGCTGATTTTTCCTGACTCAGAGCCCCTGGCAATACTTTTACTGGATAAGTATGCTGTCTCCATGGCCTGTAGGAGATAAAGCTATGACTCAGATTTGGTACACTTGCCAGAGATGTGCCTTTGGTGACTATAATGAGAGTTCTTCTGCCTAGAAGCATCCAGCAGACTGTAGGCAGTAGTTGGCAGGAACAGAGGTGGTGGGCAGCCTGCAGCCTCAGGGTGGTATAGACCATGCGGTTTTTTGTATTTTTCAGCTCTTCATTTTCTCAGCCTCAAAGCCAGTGCCTGTGCACACACTTGTTTAAATTATCTCTCTTTTCTGTGTGTCTTTTCTTCCTTCTGTAGAATTTTCCTTTAGCGTCCTCTATAAACAACCTTGGTTTGGGGTCTACCTCTCAGCTATATGCCTAAGGTAGAAAAGTGAACCTAGACCTAACTATAGAAGTATTACTGAGAACACCTGACTTTGCCATGGATGGATGGAATAGGATTCATTAGTAAGAAAGGATTTGAGTCAAAAGCTGCCATTGTGTAGTTTGTTCTCATGGTTGATTTTTTTTTTTATTTTTATTTTTTAGTAAGTATGACAAAATCTAGTGTATGGAGTTACAGAGCAGTGTGTTTCAGGACAATGTAGAAAATACTGACCAGAAAGGGATCCAAGATGTGAAAGATCCAGCTCCCTGTATTAGCTTTATTTTACTGCCATACGATAAAACTGCACATTGAACAGTTTGTAAAATGTAAGTTTAGCAGTTCAGGGTGGCTTAGCTGGAACATCTCTTTTGAGCTTATTAGGGCAAAATCAAAGCATTGTCTGGGCTGTTCCTCAGGGATTAGAGAGAACATACCATGTTTGAAGGGCTAGTGCAGTCTAGTCCAGTCAGAGCAGGAGCGTTTCCAAGAGGTCTGTTTCTGCTTGGTAAGGGGGTTGTCTAGTGCAGGAGTGCCATGGTGGCTCATCACCAGGTCTAGTTGTTTGCTTTTTCCTTCTCTCCCATGGTCTGTGGTTCAGAACTAGTGGTGTCTTACAAATGAATCAAGAAACAAACCAGAAACCAGATTAGCTACACTTGAAGATCCTGTGTGTTTGCAGAGCATGAACAGCCTACAGTCTAAACCAAGTGTTAATACCTAAAGGTGTGAGTTTAAGTGTCAGACAGACCTTGTTCACACTTTCAAGTGTTATAACTCTGATCTTGGGCATGTGTGACCAGAGTGTGACTGTCTGCCCTTTCCCATGAGGATGGTAGCACTTCCTAGAGGGGTGACATGCCTTTCCAATGGGCCTGGTGTGAGGTAAGTGGTGCCTGTTGTTAATTGTTGAAATTAATATTTGTGGTGTGGCTCCATTTTCTAGTGCAGCCCTTTCTTTTACTTTCAGACAGTAAGCTCCCTGAGGTCTGGGCAGTGATTCATTTCTTTGTTATGTTTACTTTGTATAATCTGTATTACATACATCTCTATTAGTTATTGAAATAAGAGTGACATTATTTCTTCTGAGATACTGTTAACACAATTCAATAACAGTTTGATGTATCTGAATTCTGTAAATTTCAATTGGCTCTCAGGGTTACAGCATATAAAGCACCAAGAAAAATCTATAAGGAGAAAATCTTTAATGGGGATTTGTAAAATGGACAAGTTCTGCATTAAAACAAAGGATGGGAAATGTATGTATACAGAGACAGAGGTAGTATGGTGTTGTGCTTCCAAATAACCACTTTGTGTGTGTGTGTGTGTGTGTGAAAACAAAATTTAAATTACCAGTCGGTTTATGTCAGATTTATTATCTCCATGGAAACAATTTCACAGTCTGTAGAATTTTAAGTTTCCTATAAATTCCTTTCAATAAGAATTCCTGGAAAGAAGACATGTCTGCAAAGACCAATTGACTTCTTCGAACTATGGGGATGAGAGAGGTTAGGTGCTGCAGGTCCAGAGTCTATTTACAGTTTACCTGGCATTACCTATTCCTTACTCGTGTCTGTGTCAGAGCTATCACCCTGTGGCTAATAGACTAAAGACCTCTTGGAATGCATTAATTTAGCAGATCACTAGCATCCAACATACCAAAAGCTAAAAATGTCATCAGTTAGCATCTGAGACCCATCAGAGAGATTCTCCATTTTTCTATGACCACCTCTCTGACATATTTACCAGTGCATTTAAAAATTGCCATGAGTTATGACTTTCTTTGATTTATTACTATAAATCTCCATGAAACTACTTGCATGTGGGAACACAGGACCTGGGCAACCAAGCTCTGTGATTTCTGGTCCTTAATCACTCATATTTCTTCCTTTTCTTCCCTTTGAGGCAAGAGCTATTTTGTGTGTTTGTGTGTGTATGTGCGTGTGTTGTGTGTGTGTGTGTGTGTGTGTGTGTATGTGTATATGTGTGTGTGTGTGTGTATGTGTATATGTGTGTGTGTGTGTGTGTATGTGTATATGTGGTGTGTGTGTGTGTATGTGTTATGTGTGTGTGTGTGTATGTGTATATGTGTGTGTGTGTTGGTGTATGTGTATATGTGTGTGTGTGTGTGGTGTGTGTATGTGTATATGTGTGTGTGTGTATGTGTATATGTGTGTGTATGTGTGTGTATGTGTGTGTGTTAGTAGATGAAATCTTTATAAAGATCATCATTACCTTATACAATCTTCCTGAAGTACTCTTAGCTCTTGGCTCTCACCTCCCAGTGTTCTATCGATTACAATGTCCATCTGACAGCATTTACTGAATGCCTGAGACAGGATAGGAACTCTAATGAGAATGCATATACTTACTTGAGTGTGAGTTACTGAAGGCAGAAGTTCTATGTGCTTCTTACATGGCAGACATTGGTTCCTCAGTAAGCACTTTGTTAATTACTCATTCAGATCTGGGAGTACTGGGCACATGGTCAGTAGTATCAGGGCATAGAACAAGTGGGCACAGGAAGCATCCTGCCAAGCTCTACTAGCCTTCTGGAACACTAATAAAGGCTCTAGAGCAACAACAGTAACAGTACGTTTCATTTGTTCCATGTGTCTGGTGTGGAAGCCATGCCAAGTGTGTCACAAGCTTCTTTCAGCCTCCACCATCCCAGGAGATACACTCAATACACAGAAGGAAACTGAAGGTCAGAGAAAATCTAACAACTTGCCCAAGATCACATTTTTAATTGTCTCTAAGATGAGGTTATCAGTTTCTTGCTTCATGGTGTGTAGGAAAGAATGTGGTCTATATCATTTCCGCCTTTTATAATCCATTTGGAGTGTTCCTTGGTGGCTGGCTATGTAACCAGTCCTTAAATATTCCAAGGGTATCTTGTAAAGGAGATATGCAGGGTCCAAATTTCACGATAATTACCCATTGTTTCAGACTTGTTAATTTTTACTATTTAACTATTTTAGGTTATTTTAAAATGCTTCATCTGTCAAAGATTGCCAAGATTGTTGTCTTAGTTAGAGTTTCTATTGCTGTGAAGATATACCATGTCCATGCCAGTTCTTATAAAGAACACATTTTATTTGGATTGACTGGCTTACAGTTCAGAAGTTTAGACCATTGTCACCATGGCGGAAAACATGGCAACATGCAGGCAGACATGGTGCTGGAGAAGGAGCTAAGAGTTCTACATCGTGATCTGCAGGCAGCAGAAGCAATTGTGTGCCATAGTAGGTCTAGCTTGAGCTTTATGAGACCACAAAGCCCACCTCCACTGTAACACACTTCCTCCAACAAGGCCACACCTACTCTAGCAAGGCCATACCTCCTAATAGTGCCACTCCTTATGGGCAAGTATTCAAACATGTGACTCTATGGGAACCATTCGTATTCAAACAACCATAGTTGTTAATATAGCAGAGTCTCAAAATGTGAGGTAGATTAGTCTTAGGACTAAGTCTACGAATGCCCAAGCCTGTTTGTTACACTTACTTTTATTTTTATTATTATTATTGTTGTTGTTGTTATATAATGGCACAGAAGATTTTTATATAACCCATACTCATCCTTCTGCATGTTTAAAGGATCTCTAGATTACCACAATATAAATGCTATACAAACCATTGTTACACTCAACTATTGATAGAATAATGGCAAGAAAAAAAATCTCCTTGTCTGTGGTGCAGACACATTTCCTAATACTCGTTTTAAATAGTATTTTTATTTATTCATGGAAAATTTCATACATATATACAATGTGTCTTGATCATTTCCAGCTCTACCTCATTTCAAATTCTCCTGGGGCTCCTAATATCCTCCTGCCTCTTTCAATAACTAAGTGAGTCTAATTAGTACTGCCCATACCCACATGGGTTTGTGGCCATCTGCCAAGGCATAGACACATCTCCAAAGAAAATTTCCTGTCTTCCAACAGCTATCTACAGCCAATAGCTCCTCAGCTTTTAAGTAGGGCCTTGGTAGTCCCTTTCCCATCCCTGTTGGATTCCCTAATAGTTTTGGTGCCAATGATTACATTTAGAGATGAAAACCTCATAGACAGAGAGGGCTGGCTTTATCAGAACAGAATTGTTCTTCCCCCACTTTGTGTGCCTACTCATGCTTATTCTCTAAGTTTTAATACTTAATATGAATATCAGAACTATTTGTTATTTAGATGCATTTCTTTCTGTTTTCAAGTACTGAAGAGAACAATGGGAAATGAAAGGGCAAATTAAAGGAGACACAGGGAGGTTACAACAATGAGAGAGGGCAATAGGGATGCCACCTTCCAAGTGGCAAGCATGGGTTTTGATTATTAGTCCAGGCTCTGGAATCAGGCTGTCTGGAACAAATCCCTGCAGTTTATCAGTTTTTCCTTGGGCAAGTTACTAACTTCTCTGCTTCTGTTTCAAGTGAAAGCCTATGATAATAATAGTACCTGCTTAAGGAGGTTATTTTGAGAATCAAACACATTAATATTCATTGAGTGCTTAGAAGATTGCTTAGCACATAGTCATGCCTAAATAAGTGCTAGCTATTCTCCTCACAGCACATTGTGTTTGGTTGAAAGCACTGTAGAAGAACATCCAGGCTCCCAAGCACAAGATCACTTGTTCTATTTCAGTGGTCAAACAGTGTTGAGCAGCTCCTCTTGGCTGACACACCAATATTCTCAGAGAATATAGTAGAAACAGAGAGTCCTGTGTTCACACCTCGGTTCATACTGCTCAGTGGTAGACACAGACGTTAATCATATACCCAATTTTCTGGGCTAGTGATACAAATCCATGAGAGGCTGTATGAAGGTGTGAACCCTACATTCATCTGGAAGGTCTGCTAACAATCTTTGTGTGATAGGTTTATAATCTGAGTATATCACCCCAAAATATCCATGCCTTAAAATACTGATCATTAACTATCCCACAGGGTCTGTGAGTCAAGAATTGAAGAGTTGCTTAGCTAGAGAATCATAACTGGAAGGCCACACATAAAGTTTCACCTTGATAGATCTGTTGTCATTTGAAGACTTGACTGGAACTGAATGACCTACCTACCTTTGTGATAGCTCATTCATGCAGCTGTTGGTAGGAGGCCCCTGTGTCATTTTTCCATAGAATGGTTTAGGACCTTTATGATGTAGAATATGGCTTCCCATACAGATAGTGACACAAGAATGAGAACAAGAAGGAAGCCATACAATCTTTTACAGCCACTCCTCAACAGTCATATATACTAGGTCCAGCATACTCTACTTGTTGACAGTAAATTGCTGAGTCCAGTCCATGGTGGCGACAGGGAAGGGAATCTATAAAGGGAATGCAGAGGATGCAGACATACTTTAAACTACTGCTGGGGAAATGGATGTATTTTTCTGAGATTGCTTGAGTATTACAGAAATCCTAGATAAGAGATTGAAACATTGTATGTAAAAGAGCCAGATAGCAAATACTTTAAGTTCTTTGTGGTTATCTGGTCTCTGTTGGTGCTACTAAGCAACGCCATTACAAAATAGGAGCGACCATAAGCAGTGCTCAAATAAAATTGTATTTATCAAAAATATGATGAACTCTGTTGGGCCTATTGATCGACATTGTTGTTGTGGATAGCCCCAGACTTGTATTTTGATCCTAGTTTCACCCCCCTGAGAGGGGCTCCAGAGGAGGATTGAATCAATGTTGTGGATCAAAATACAAGGCTGGGGCTATCCACAACATTGATTCAATCCTCCTCTGGAGCTCCTCTCAGGGGGGTGGAACTAGGATCAAAATACAAGGCTGGGGCTATCCACAACACATTGTAGACAAAAGAAAATAAGAGAGGGATTAATCCAAGAAAAAAAGAACAGCCTGTTTTATAAAAGATATAATTGTTATGCATTTCAGATACATGGGACAGAATTGGACTTTAGTCTCAACTACTGCTAAACTTCTTGAAATATTATTTGTAATGGAAAAAATAAAGACTAGGAAATACTTATATAGATACATCCCCAAAGCCTATATTATTTCATAAAAACCAAACTTCAGTATATACATCTGGTATTTCCGTAACTTAAAAGGCAGTGCAGCTTGTGGTAGCTTTATACTGTCTGTGTAATAAACCCAGAGAGATACATGGCAAGGAGCTGCCACTAGGACACTTTCTGCAGAGGTAGAAATGAGGCAGGTTGCAGAATTTCATTCATTGCTATTATGCTGATATTTGTCAAAGGTTGTGGTTGTGGTAAAAATATAGAGGATATAAAACCTACAACATTAGCCATTTTTTGGTGCATGGATCAGTAGTGTTGTTATCCACATTGGTGTACAGTGCAACCTGTCTGTACAACTTTCCTTTTCATTTTGTTAAACTGAAACTCCAAATTCTCCTCCCTTCCTTTCTGGAGTCTTTATTTCTGTATTTATAACTGGCCTATTGCACTCAACATGATGCCTTCAAGGTTCAATCTGTGTTGTAATAGATATTAATTTTTTTTCAACTTTGCACATTTTGACATTTGTTTGTCTGTTTACCAATGGATGGACATGTGAATTGTTCCTATCTCTTGGTTATTATAATACTATGTTATTGTGATACTTGGCTATTGTGACACTATGAACTTGACTGTACAAATATAAAATTAAGTTTTGATCAATGATGAGTTAAATAGTACTGAGTTACTAGTTAAATAATTAATCTTACATGAATGTCTCATAACACGCTTTGCCTTTGCTTAGATCTTCCAGTCTTATTTTTCTAATGGAAAAAATCAGAGTCTCTCTAATGAATGCCAAATATCAGGCTTCAATATTTAAGACCAATATGGGTCAGTGTTTAAAATTATATTGTTACTTTAGTAATAATTTCCTCAGTTGTTTTTGGTCTTTAGGGGTTTTTCCCCTATGATGCTAGGGTCTGAATCCAGAGCCTTAAACACTCCAGCAAGCACCTTGCACATGAGCCAGCCCCAAGAATGGCAGCCATGAAGTGTGACTACAGATTCCTTTGCATCCTACCTTGCAATTGGAGAAGAGTCATTTCTGCCTCAAACTATAGCACGGTAAAGTGATGCTATAGGTTGAGATCCTCAAAGACAGTGCAGTTGGCTGCTTTTCCTCTAGAACTCTTGCTCTCAGAGGCTTTTACCTAAGCATAAGAAGTCATTTTACCTTGAGTCTGCCATGCTTTGAGGATACCCAAGCCATAGTGTGAGGCTGTCTATTGGTATCCAGAGAGACAATTCTTTTTTTTTTTTGGTTTTTCGAGACAGGGTTTCTCTGTGTAGCCCTGGCTGTCCTGGAACTCACTCTGTAGACCAGGCTGGCCTCGAACTCAGAAATCCGCCTGCCTCTGCCTCCCAAGTGCTGGGATTAAAGGCGTGCGCCACCACCGCCCGGCCAGAGAGACAATTCTTGCCAAGCTCAACCTTCAAATTGTTTTCCAGGTACATAGAAAGACAGTCAGGGAAAGAAGCCATCTTGAGAATAGTTCCAATTCTTTCTCTTCCAAGCTCTAGGCATCATGCCATAGAGATAAATCATTCCTATCTCATACTTGTATATATTGCTGACCTAGGAAATTCATGAACATAATAAAATAGCATGTAATAGCACTAAACTGTGTTGGCTTGATACCATAAACTTCCAGAACCATGTAATATAGAAACAGATAAAGATAGTAATTACTTTTGGAAAGGAAGTTAAGTTTTGAATGTTTTTTTTTCTTCCTTATCTACTGAGGAAAACTTATGTGGTACCTATGGACACTGTCTTGCCAGGCTCATCTTGGAAGCTAGTGAAGTTAACACTGAGGCTCTTTCTCTTCCATTGTTCACCTTAGTTTTGGACACAGGACCTCTCATTCAACTGGAGCTCACTGTTTCAGCAGGGCTGGATGGCCAGGGGGTGGGCCCCTGGAATTCTCCTGTCTCCCATGCACGCGCGCGCACACACACACACACAGCACGCACGCACGCACGCACGCCACGCACACACACTCACTCACAGTGCTGGGGTCACAGATGTCTACTGTCATTCCCTTTTTTCACTGGATGCTGGGAAGCTGGAATTGGGTTGGTCCCCTTGCTTTTGAAACAAGCACTTTTCCAGTCTGTGCTGAATATGTGCCAAGAGATGTCACATCAGTGAAACACTTGAGACTTCATGCCCAGAATTCTAGAATCTTGGTATATTTCCAGACTGATCACTTCAAAAGGGGTGGCAGTTGGACCTGCACTGTCAGGGTTTTTTTTTTTTCCTTCTCTTTTTCTTCTGTTTTTAAAACTGAGAATTGGTATGACTAGAAACATCAGCCAGAGATTAGCATTTTAGTCAGCTGTTTATTAAACTAGTACTATTCTCAGGCTAGAAGGCATTGTTTTTCTATCCTCTCCTCACCTCTAGAAAGCAGCTTTTTCTTTGTTTCAGAGACGAGGAGGAGGAGGAGGAGGAGGAGGAGGAGGAGGGAGGAGGAGGAGGAGGAGGAGGAGGAGGAGGAGGAGGAGGAGGATGTATCCAGCTCCTCCGGTGGGATGTAAGGTCCTGATGTCTGACTCTTAATGGCATGCTCTTTGAGCTAAAAGTTTCATGGATGCTTTTAGTCCCAAATCCTGGTTCAAAAGTAAAATTCCAATCCAGGCTCTGTGAATCAATGTAGCATTACACACATTTATGTGTGTGTGTGTGTTCACTATAAGAGAGAATTCACACTTTAAAAAATTCAATTCGTGTAGCGATCTTTGACTCAGAAAAGCCTTGAGTTGAAGTGTACTTAAGCTAAACTTTGTACTCCTTCCTACCTGGTGGAAACATCAAATTCTTCTAGGGAAAGTCACTTGCTATTTTAGATGCTTGGTAGGTGCATCTTGCAGAAGGCAGGAATAGTTTCAAGCATCTAGGAGGGAATTTATCTACTGTCTATTTGGGAAAACTTGGGCACATAATCACACACTAATGTCTCTAGCAATTTCCTACCAGCAACAGCTCAGGACTGTAAGGCTTTTTTTTTTTTTTTTTCCCTCCTTGGAGCCATTGTAGAGGCTGAGGCAGAGAAACTAGGGCTTCTCCAGGTAAAGGCAGCAACTCCAAGGCTTAACTTCACAGGAGTGTATTGTTAGCTCATACTCTTTTTCTGTAGCTGCTCAGAATCAAATTTCAAAATTCAATCAATGTTCAAATTGTATTTCAGGGACCCAGGCTTTGTTTATATCAAGGCCTTGCCATCTTTCTGGCTTTGTGAGTCCTTTAGCTCTGGATTAACAGATAGGGAGGGAGGGAGGACTGGGAGGAGCTTAGAAGTTTGTCTGGGAGAGCTTTCTTATTTTCTGTCCAAGTGCCATTGGTTAAAAAGGTCAGTTTAGATATGATGCAGTTGCAGGGAGCTTCCTAACAAGAGGAGTCCAGATCTTAGGGATCATTGGTTTTTCCTGCCAGGCACAGTGGGCATTTTCAGAATCTCAGAGATGAATGAATCACTAAGATGGGCCCTTCAGATGCTCTGTGCACTCTGCACACACATTATAATGGTTTCTTACCGGACACCTAGGGTTTGAGGTGATCTGTGCAAACTGAAGTTATGATGACAGACTACAGTGAGGGTAAGAATGACAAATCCCAGGTACATTCTTTTTTAAAGGAGTGACATAGAAAGCATAATCCAGTCTGGAGTCTGAGCTACTATTTATTGTGTCAGAGGTATGTTGACTAGAAAGAGAATAATTTCTATTTTTTTCAAGATTATTCCACATCTTTAGCTTTTAAAAAGATTGCATGTCTGTTAAAGTAACACATATCTTTACCCTGTGGTTTTAAAATTATCTCCATTGATTTGCTGTTTCTTGATTATTTTGACTTGATTTCCTCAAGTTATCTTGAGACTCTAGGATAGGATTGATTATGGAATGAAACCATTATTCCTCTGCTTTTCTTTGTTTGAAAAGGTGGGCCTTGCTCTATGGCCCAGGGCGCCTCAGCATCCTATATGCTGGGGATCACAGGGTATGCTTCACTCTGCCTGGACATTTGCCTTTTATCCAAGATTATTATTTTAAGTTTATTTTTATCTTATTATGTATGGATGTTTTGCTTGCATGTATATCTGTGCACTGTATGCATGCAGTGCCAACAGAGGCCAGAAGGGGGCATTGGCCATGTATTGAACATGGTGTGGGCCCAGGAGGCTCCTGCTTGCATCATGCCTTGAGGAATGGTCTCATGAGGCTGCATGTGAGAGGGACAGGGTCACGTGAAGAGACAGAGTGCTTGACAGACAGACCTAGTCTTGTAGTGGCCTCTTAGGAAAACATGTGCAAACAGGGTGCCATGAGGAGTGCTTACTCCTGTCTGAACACAGTGTTCCTAGTTGTCAGTGGCCCCCACTTGGGGCAACGTTTAAGGTTCTGCTGCCTCTCACACTGACACTCGGATCCAAGATTCTAATGCAGCATTGGAGACCCAGTTAGACAGTGTCTCAGCCACAGCACTTCCCAGCTTCTAAGAGGACACCAGTTAGATGGCTTAAAGTGGACCACGGTGGGTGCTGGTGCTTAAACATTTGCCAAGAGGCAATCAGACTCACTTTCTATCTAGGTCATCTTCCTCATTTAGTGCAGAGGTATTCAAGAAACAATCAGTACCACAGACAGTAGATGCTCAACAAAAGACAACTGTCTATAAGGTAGGTCCTTCAAAAGCCCTTGCTGCCTCCAGGGAGCTGAACATTACCAGATCCTTCAGTCATAAGCATCTGGAAAGACTGAGGATATCTTTCTGTTTCTCTCTTCATATAATAGGATCAACAGCTCTAGACTCTATCCCTTCAGGGCTGTGTTGCCAGAAGAAGTGTTGTAACTGATGTGTGAGCATCTTTAATAATTAGGGGAAGGTTTTTAAATCTGAGTTTGAGAAACAATATTATGTAAGACTGGTGATTTATGTTGCTCAGAGGATTGAGGGTGGGTTACGAGTCTCAGGACTCCAAGCTCAGGTTTGTGGTGATAGTCAGTATCCAGCCTGGTCTTTGGCACACTGTCAGGATTTCCTGGTCACTAGCATAAAAGATTACTAAAGGAGGATACTGATTAAAGTTACCTGTTCATTACCTTGTCCTGGATAGGGCTATCTTTTACTGTGGAATGTGTTTTCCTAACAGCTTTTACATCAGTGTGTCCCATCTCTATGGAGTGGTGGTGTCAGTAAACGGAAAGGCTGAGAAGCAGTTCACTTTAAATGCCCTCATGGGAAAAGCTAGAAATTATATTGCTCCTCTCCAGCTTTTTACAACATTAACATTTATAGTCCAGTAGTTCAAAAGCCGAGAGGCACTCCCTATTGATTGTCAATTGGCTTTTCTGCAACCAGAAATAAATCTTACTGAAATCTTTATAAATGACCTGTATCAGCAGCCAGCATATGTAAGTCCTCTATTTACCCTCCTGGTAACTGCTTTCACAAAACAGTTGATATTTGTTAAGGAAATCAATCATGAACAAACCTTGGTTTTTTTTTTTTTTTTCTCTACTAAGATGACTTTTTAAAGTCTTGGCAAATGGTTCTTTTGAAGAGAAGCATGTGGGGTGGCTGGGGGGTTGGGGGTGGGGGGTGGGGGGGTGGAAGTTCAAGCTTAAATCATAACGGTGCTATTTGCTCTTTAGCTAAAAGAATCTCAGCCTTCCAGGAGTTTTGGGTTTGACAAGTTTTGTCTCTCCTTGGACAGAGTTGATTTTAATGCCAATTTTAATTTCTTGGCATCATGATCTGTAAGCATATCACCCACGGATGTGATTTTTGAGTAAGAACCCAAAGTGTAAAACCATAAGCGAGAGATTCACAGGGACTCACCAGAGCACTCCAAAAGTGTCGCAGTTGTACTGAAATGGCTTTGAATCGCTCAGTGCAGACCTGCTTCTGTAGCAGAATGCCATGCGAGCAGCAGATTTGCAGCCACGTTAGTCATTTTCCTTCCTCTATCTCCTTGCTGTGCTCGTGCTGGAAGCACAGAGTCATATAATTTAGTAAATTATGATTTGAAGGCTGGGCACCAGCCCGTGTTGAACAGTGTTTGGACTATGATCACTTTCTGGCTTTGTCACAGTTGACATTAATTATTGATGGAAGTTTCAGAAATAGCGCATGTGCCAGGAGCCTTTTACCGGAACACAGGCTGCAGGCAGGAGGGATGCTGAGGGGTGTGGGGGAAGAGGCACCTGTGGCTTGTTTATGTCTGCATACAGGGAACCTGGACCTGGTGGGCTGTGCAGTAGCTGTGTAAAGGTCATGGTATAACAGAAGGATGAACCGTCAGGCTTACTTCTATCGTGTTCCTCCCCAGGAATTGCACCGACGAAGCCAACTTCAGCCGGAACCGGCCAAGACGAAGGCTCTCCAGACTGTCATCGAAATGAAGGTAGGAACTAAGCACGTTTGTCAAATCCAGCTGTGCCTGGGAGTTTGTTGTGACTGGATAGTGACTGACAAACATCTGCATGAATCCAATGTTTGTCCCTAGACCCACGCAGGGTGCCCTGTGTGCCTCCGGATCTCTTTGCTTTTCTTAGTGAATTTCTTTTATTGGTCCTTTAATTAAAGAGCTTTTCCAGGCAAAAGAATAAAGGGCTCAAGTAGCCCTTGTTTAAAAGGAGCTGGGTTCCTTCCCACAAAGTGACTGATGTCTTTAAGGGCTCTTTTGTTTGAGTATTATAAATGTTTATTTCTAAATCAAATAATCCTGCTCCCCCTCTTCCCCCAGTTATAGTGAAGAGACACCTTTGAAAAACTAGGATTTGACATGGTGATGCTCTGGAGACATTAAATCTGGGAAACTCCACTGTCCCCACTACTCAGTTTACAAAGAGTGATACTTTCTTTTAAACTCCAGTAAGTTTCTCCTTAGCTGGTCTGGAAATAAGAATAATTTATTAAATACTTGCAAAGTATAGAAGTACTATTGAGATGCATTGAGAGAAACTATTTTAGGAATAATAACATATATAAAAAAATCCTCCTGACTGAGTTTAGTGCACATGAGGAATAATCAAATCAATGGGGATGGATATACCTGGTCTATGATCAAGAAACAAATGTAAATGTAACATGTTTGGTCTGTTAAAGTCTAAACATTTGGACTCCTCTATTTCCAATTTTCTTTTCTTTTTGCCAGAAGAAGACAAAGGGTAAAAAGTATTTATTTTAAGATTAAAATAATTTTATTTAAATTGTCCTGTTAGGGAGAAAATATTTTCAGCATGAGTAGATCTATAGTCTGAGGATCTATACTTGAGGCCATACTCAGAGATTTCCAGACCCTACTGGCCTGTCTCAATCCTGAGGCTTGTCCACAGATCTTCCTGTCTCACACTACATGACTCCAAATTGTCTGTTAAAAGTTCCTGAGCCAGCCGGGCGGTGGTGGTGCATGCCTTTAATCCCAACACTTGGGAGGCAGAGGCAGGCGAATTTTTGAGTTCCAGGCCAGCCTGGTCTACAGAGTGAGCTCCAGGACAGACTGGGTTAACAGAGAAACCCTGTCTCGAAAAATCCAAAACAAAACAAAACAAAAAACAAACAAAACAAAACAAAAAAGTTCCCGAGCCCTAGAGAAAAACTTACATGAACTGTTGAATTCTTGGCATATGTAATTGTGACTTGAGATTTTGTTTCTAACTCGTTAATGACTGTTTTTAGCAGAGGATTTTGTTTGTTTGGTGGCGACAGTCTAAAACAGCGACTCTGCAGCTCTGTATCTCCAGGTCACTTACCTGAATGGGGTGCTCAGGAGATCTTGAACAGGCTGTTTGAAAAGTATCATTTGAATGAACTAATAATAAGATTAGGCAGTAATGATTAAGTAATGATAAGGCTAGCAATAAGAGTTGTTAAGTCATATAACTTTAATTTATTTTGAAAGGAAACTTACTCTATATTTAAAGGCAGTGGTTTGTTGCTGGGATTTCAACTTCTCTTCACATTGTAGCCAAACCTGAAACTAGATTGAAGGGAAAAAAAAACCCAAACGAAATCATCAACACTCACACACACACACACACACACACACACACACACACACACACACACGAGAGGAAGAGAGAGACAGAGAGACAGAGACCAACTGAAATGAATCGCTTTTAAGTTTATGAGTGTGGCTCAGCTCCCTCTTGCCTCCTTTACATTGACTGCCTCAGTTGCCAGCACAAAAAGTAATAAGGAAGAGGATGTATATAATCTATTTCTAAATTTCCATTCCTTTAAATGAAGAAAAAGGGAATTCTAGAAATCTCTTGAGAGTCATCTTGCCAAGTATGGATGATGTTTCCTTGTTAAATGTCACCACTCAAAGACAGATACATTTTTGGTGACTGTTTAAAGTAAAAATTCTGTTTTATTCTATTTACTGTTGTAGCTACATTATTTATTATAGGACAAAAAATAAGTAAAGAGCTTTCATTTTGTCTAGCTAAGTGGGAAAACATAGAATATAGAGTGAGATTAAAATAAGCATATACTCTGTAAACTGAGCCTAAAAGTTTTCTTCAGTGGATGTTGGTGATTCTGATTGTAGGTATAGAATCGTATTTTTAGGATAAATAAAACCAATGTATGTCCTAGGAAACAGAGCCCAAGTTCTATTGTCCTTTTGGGTGGCCCCTAGCTCATAGGAGTGTTATCTTGTATTTTATCCACAGAGAAGTCTGGTCCAGTTAGTTTGTAGCCTCCACACACCTAAACCGAGTTAGAGAGGCTCTTGGTGCAGGATTATCTCCTATATCAGGTGTGTACTTGTGACAGAGGCTCTGATCTCATCTAATTTTGTACATTAAAAATTAGAGAGAGTGTTGGGAACCCAGACAGGACAAGCCTTAGAGGGGTCTACTGAACAGAACTTAAACTCAGAGCTTGGAATTCGAGATTGTTTTTTGTCTTGGCTTTGGCTGAACATCATCATTGTTAACTAGTGGTTTGCCAAAGTTAAAAAAAGGGATAGATTGTTCTTTGGAGGCAGTCTCATGTCTCATGTCTCTCGCAGACTGGCCTTGGTTACTATGTAACCAAGGATGACCGTGAACTAACTCCTGATCCTCCTGTCTCTCCTTCCCAAACACCAGGATTACATGTGTCATTATGCCCTGTTCAGAAATACAGGAAAAGCACTCTAAGACACCCCAAGTTTTAGGAAGATGACATGAATTAGAGCTAACACAATATCCCATACTTGTCCCTTGTTCCTTAGGGAAACTGAGGGTGAAGTTCTGAACACCATTTGTGTCCACAAACATTTGCATCAACTCTGCAAAGGGGTTTGCTGTGAGGGTCTGCAGAATCCTGCTTCTCTCAAGCTTTGTGTGAGCTCCAGCCTACTGCTCTCTGGGAGCTCTGTGCGCTCTACAGACTTGCTGATTTGTGTGCAAGTCTCTGCAGATCCTGGAGAAGGCATCTGTATCCCAGTAGGGGATGGTCCTCTCCAGACACACCTTCCAGCACCTAGTTGTTCCTGGGCTTAAGTCTGTTCAGTGAAAAGAAGAGAAGAAAATGATGTCACTGATGATTTGTCTTCTTGCAGGAATCTCCACGTTTTAAATTTGGCCCCGATTTGGTCTGGCAGGTATGTCCCACATTTGTACGTGGGAAACTGTGTGCACATTCTCTGAGAAATTCCTTTCTCATGGAGCTTCTTTTCTTAGTCTATGGCCAAAGATTCTTTCCTCCATTCCTTTCTCCTCTGTTGGCGAACTGCTTACGAGGACATCTCAAAAGCCAAGCTTTCATTCTTCTCTATTTAATGCTAATGCCTTTGAAAGAATATCTCCTTAGCCTGTTTTTAGTATAAATCTGACATGACAAGAGCATGCTACCCAAAACTTTAACTTTCTTGAGTTCATTGATAAACTTTATCCAATTTTTAAGTAGGAAGAAAATGAATTATGTGAATGGCAATACTTGTCAGCTCTTTTCAAAACATTATTTGTTGGAACTTTTAAGCCAATGGGAATCTAATTCACAGTTGCTGAAGTCAAAGGAAATTTATTGGCATGTTTAACTGAAAAAGCACACCAATAAAACCAATAAAACAATAAAAACCAAACCAAAACAGACTATGGTTCCAAGCATAGATTGATCCAGGGGCTAAAGAAGTATCAGCACATGCTTTTTGTCTCAGTCTGGTTTTTGTCTTGTCCTTCTTCATGAGAGCTGGGTTCAGGCAGCTTCTCCTTGCCTGTCTGAGGAAGACGGCCACAACAGTTCCAAAATTCACAGAAGCCAGGGAAGGGAGAAGATTAGATTTTTGCTTGTTTGCTTTGCTTTTAATTCAGAAAATAAACCAATGTTGGAGAAATGATGATTCTCGAGATGGAATGTAAAGCTTTATGCCAGCTTAACAGTTCAGACTAAAAAGGCCTGGGCTTCCCTCACTTGCTTTACATAGTAAATCCGATGATCGACAAGGACAATTTTCTGGGATGGAAAGATGTCTTGGCTAATAATGAACTTGCCATATAGATGTTTTAGCTAAGCACAGGAACCTGAGTTCAGATCCTCAGCTTAGCACCAACATATAAATCTAGGCATGGTGGTGTAAGCCTAAAGTCCCAGCACTGGACATATGGAGGCAGGTGGCTCTCTAGGTCAGCCACCTAGGCCGTGGATGAGCTCCAGATTCAGTGAGAAAACTGTCTCAAAACATGAAATTAGTAAGAGAAGCCAGGCTAGCCTGAGTCACAGGCTGAACACAAGCATATCCTTCTGTGAGCCAGGGAAGGCACTGGAGCATCATAATGAATTGAGAAAGATGCCTGATATGGATCTCTGGCCTCTGGGTATGTATACCTTGCATGAGCATACCCAGAGATACGCTCACAGCCACCCCAACCCCTCATATGCACACATGTACACACTTGTCCACACACAAAAACATGAAAGAAAATCAACTTTTTGATAGTACAGCAGAAATTATCCATTCTTCACCAGATTTAATCAAATGAATATTCCCCAATGATGTACAAGCTTTAATAAAAATCTCAGAAATCACACTTGATCTTATGACCTTGTCAACTACAGAAGATTAAGATGCTAGTGGCATGACATCTCCACAATATAGAATTTCTGTTGGAGCATGGATCTTCAGTTTTGTAGCCGTGTGGCCAGCAGAGGCAGGTGTCCTATGAGCCGTACATCTTGAGTATGCTTTATACTTGAAGGCTGTTCCAAACAATTGAAACTAAGCAAGAAACAGCACTAGAATGAGTGTCGCTAAGATGCTCTAATGCCTCCCCTGCCTCACAGAATATACCTACATTCAGCTGTGACTCAGGGCACATGCTGGCTTCTCTTACTAAACTAGAACATTGTACTTTGTCCCCATGCCTGGCAATTTTTTGTGATGCTGTCCTGCAGGTGGGTTCAGGTTCCCCTAAGAGGAAATTAACACTTGATCAAATTCATTTCAATTGGGTCTACGGGGTATATGGGAAACTGTGAATCCAAACCTGGTTCAACCATAGCCCAAAACCCTCATGAACTGAGTCAGGTGGGTTTCTTTTGTTTTTGTTTTTTGTTTCGTTTTTTGTTTTGGCTTCGTTTTGTTTGTTTGTTTGTTTTTGTTTTTTGACTCCAGATGCTATACAGGTTTATTTCATTCATCTTTGGGACAGTTTAAGATCTTAATTAAAGTAATTTTTTTCTCCCATGATGCTCCATTCACAGGAAGATTGCACCATATACAGGTTTCTAGGCTTGTATATGACTGTCCAGGGTTGTAGCTTTATGGTAGAGCACTTGTGTGATACCCCTGCTTTGATTCCCAGTGTTGTATGCAAGTAAAGTAAATGTACAGCCAACAAACATGTTCGTGCCCTTTTGATGGATAATAAACAAGAGTGGTAAAACAGTAGCATCACTAAGCAGAGCATTCCCTATGCCAACAGCAAACTCACCTCCCACGTATAGAAGTTAGTCAGTCTCTGTAAACCTGGGAATAGACACAGTGATCCCATTCCAGATGCTATAACTCTGGTTTAGAGAAAATAAGCAACCAGCTCATAAGCCTACAGCTAGCAAGTTGGCAGCTAGGATTTGGATAAGTGCTCCCCTGAGTCACACCAGTGTTGACTGAGCACCAAGTTTGTGCTCTCTACAGTTTTACTAGCCCACGGGTCAAGTGGCTTTTCTCTCAGCATTTATTTGGGAAAGTGTGCAGAGACTTGCATCTAAGAAGAGCAGAGTCAGCTCTGGGTATTGAAGAAGCCCATTGTGTGTTCGCAAAGGTTCAGTGGTGTGAGGCAGGGGTGATTCATTGCACACACGTGTTGTCTAGCCTTCAGGTATGTCTCCCATAGTCAGCATGGATCCTGATTCCCACTCTGAGGTATGAGTCTTAATTATTATGAAGTTTTTTAACAGTGAGGCATGACTGGTTCCGGGCTTGCAAAGCCCTATTTTTGTTTTCAATAAAATAGACCTTTAAACATATTTTTCAAATTAATTTTTACAATTGTATGCGTTTTGATCATATGTATTCTCTCCACAGCTCTCCCTAGTTCCTCCCAGATTCCCCCATCTCTCCACCACAGTCAACTTTATGTCCTTTATGTTTTTCATTAGCCCAGTTCATTTCGTGTTGCCCAGCTATTCCTTGATGTGTGCCCATCCACTGATGTGTTGTTGACCTAGCAGGGGCCACACCCTTAAAGAAAACTAATCCTTCCTCCCTCAGACACCATCACTTTAAATGATTCCTCAGTTAGGGTAGAGGCATATGAATCCCTATCCCTCTGTACTGGGATGTTGGGTGGTTTCATCTTTTGGGGGCTTATACAGGCAACCACAGCCACTGTCAATTCATGAGTGTAGTGGCCCTGTTTTTCTGAAGGCCATTTTCTCTGGGCTCTCCTGACCTCTATCTAGCTCTTAAAATTATTCTGTCCCTGATGGGTGGACTCTGAGCCTTTTGTGTAAATGTATATGATTTCTGGTATATGAGGTAACACTCTGTCAATACTTATTCTATGCACTTTGGCCAGTGCTGGGTTTTGTGTTAACCCCCATGTATTACACGGGCTGAGAGCCACACTGGTCTACCAGCAGAAAGGCACAGGCAGAGGGCAGTTTGAGACTATGCGCAGTTAGCAGAATAAGAACAGTTGGGTCTCCCCTGGTGCCTATGAGCTCCCAGTATGGGTTCTTGGTTAGTTTTACCGTGCCAGGCGTAGGTTTCTTCTTATGTAGTGGGCCTTAAATCCAATCAGAAAAGCCTTTGAAAACACGTACTCCCTTCATTTATGACACTAGAATTATCCTGTAGCTTAGTTTTCCCCCATAGGAAATTTCTTCATCTTCTCATCTTACAGCTGGAAACCTTTTCTGTCCCATTTAACTATTTTTCTTAAATAAAGGGGAAACTGTGGGTTGTAAGTGACATCCAAAAAAAGCAAAAAGCAAAATGTCCAGTTCAATATAGCTATGAGTGATACTTAGTTGTCTTTAGAACAAGTAAGGTTTAAAAAGTAAAGCATTTTTCCTTTCTTGCTGAAACTATGATGTCTTGAGTCTAATTGTCTGACTGTGTTGAAAGTTGATAATACTGCTGTTAGCTTTGTTAGTTGTGAAAATATCACTCCTGAATTTGAATCACACATGCCTGTATTTATTGAGCAGTTTTCCTGTGCACAGTACCATATGGTGGATCTTAAACAAAAACCAAAACAACACAAAAAAACCCAAAACAACAATAACCTGAATTGTAAATCAATCAAGTGCTGAGTGGACACCCAGGTTACAAAATTAGGTAAGAAAGACAGAGTTGGCTACGTGAACCCAGAGGATAGCAAATGAGGTAGGGTTGGGGGAGGGAGTGCTTCTTGGAGAAAGTGGCATTTAGAAGTCAACCTTGGAAAACTGTCACAATTGTGGAAAATGGATGGGCTGGGTTATGAGTTGTAAGCAGGGGGGACCATGAGTGTGAAGACAAGGAAGCCTGACAAGTGTAAGGAATGTCTGGGGAAAAGCAGGCAAGACAGGTGCTTGAGAGGGGACTTTTTAAGCCTAGAAGCAAAGGAAGAGGAACCAAGAGGAAGTAGAAGGAAAGAAAAGTAAAAACAAGAGTCAATGTTAGTGAACCGAGACATCGGCCTTTTTTAGTTAGGAGCACCATAGCCAAGTATCTACTGTCAGAATTGATGCACAAGAATGACAGATCCTGCTTAGAAGCTTTGGCAACACGAGAGATGGCTCAAATAACCAAAGCAGGAGAAATGGGGACATCACTCCAAACCTTAAAAAGTAAACAGGGGAATATTTAATGAATGATTCATGATAACAAAATAGAAAATTTAGGTCAATGACTAAATTCTGTTAAAAATACAACCTGCCAAAACTATGAGTGGAAATAGAAATAGAATATCCTAGAGCCTAAAGACAATGATAATGTCATTTTAAAACTCACTACCAAGCCAACAAAACCCCTCAGAACCCAAACACAAATTTTTTAGGTCCAGAAGCCATCTTCAGAGAATTGTACCAAATGTTTGTGGAAGGAGTTAGATAGATCATAGGAAAAGTATTTCTAAATGGAATGGAAGGGTGAACTGCCTGCCCTGTATGTGTTCTACTTAAGCTCCATGTTTCTGCCGGACCCTACCAATGCATTCGAAGTAATTATCTGAATAAACTCTACCATGGATTATCTAAGTTAAATGAATGCCATGATAGATGGCAAGGGAAACTGCAAAACTGCACTAATATTTGGATATCAGTGTTATTCTCTATAGCAAAATATAAAGGAAAAATGAAGGTGACTTAAGTAGACACAGAGAAAGCCTTGGGTGGATGTAATTAATACCTTCGAAAACATCTTGAGATCACAAGTGGAGAGCTGTCTTTATCCAGGAGCTACAAGAAAGCTATAGCAAGTATATTTCACACCAACACTTGATCACTTTCACCATGGTACAGGGAACAGGTAGGGGTGTCTGATGCTTGAGAGTCCAACATTACAAGTCTAAGAATTAGAAATAAGTAAATAAAGGCATTTTTAAAAAAAATTTAGAGGCAATAAGATTATACGTACAGAAAATCTCAAATCGTGTGTGTGTGTTTTAGATCAAAATGTTAAAATTTAGCCAAGCATCTGGTTCATATTTAAAAGTTAATCTTCTATTAACAGTTATGAAATGAAATTTATAGAAGAATGTCAGTTATGATGACATTAGCAAACCCAGATCCACAATTAACTCTTAACAATGATATACCAGACCTAGCCTATTCATTCCACGGAAGGCTGTACAGCAAGAAGTAGCAATCCATTGCTCTATGCAACAACACAATTAACATCCACAAAACAATTTTTAAAGAATCCAGATCCAAAAGAGCATGAACAACATGTTCTTTGTATCAGTCAAAACTAATTAATGGTGTGAAATACCCAGATGGTGGCTAATTTAGTGTAGGCGAGGAGTGCCCAGGAGTCAGGGAAGAATACCTTGGCACCGGTGCTCATGGCTGGACTGTGAGCTGGTTGGCATATGCCTAGTCAGTGCTCACTTGGTGATAATTCACCATAAGCTGGGCAAATCACATGAGTTGGGTAACTTTAATATATGTTACCTTTATATAAAATACTCACTTAAAAGGAGAAAAAGTTTAACCATGAAAAACAGATTACACAATTAAAAATTGGACAAAGGACTTAAACAGATGTTCTCCAGAAAGGATAATCAGGTAGACAATATGAACATCAAAGGAACCTAGGCATCATTACTCATTAGAGAAATGTAAATAAAATTATATTTAGATTAACTCCTTCCCCACATAGGATGCCAAAAAAAAAAGCCAAATAAAGCGTGTTGAAAAGATGTGGAAAATTTGGAAGGGTCAGATGCTTGTATGGGAATATAAAATGGTGGAGTCCATTTTGGAAAACTGCTGGGCAGTACCTCAAAACCCTAAACATGACCCAGAAATCCTACATCTAGCACACTAGAGAAAATTGAAATCAAGGGCCACTGCTATTTCTCATATTTGTAAAAGTAATACCACTAAAGTGTCCATCATGAAGAAATCCAGTTGGAGATACCCACACAGTCACATGTTACTCAGCAAGAAGAAATAATAAATTACTGATGCATATAACAACCCCAGAGAAGTGTGGAGCTATTACCTTAAATAAAGGAAGCCAAGTCACAAAAGGCCATCCATTATCTGATTTTAATTGTGTGAAGTGCCCGATATGGACAGATTAGGGACAGAAGATGAGCAACTGTTTGTAACTGTGGGGAAAGAGTCAGATGAGCCACTGCTAATGGGTACAGAGCTTTGGAGATCTGAAAATGGTCTAAAATTAGATAGTAACAGACCATTGAATTAAATGGGTGAATTTTAGGTTCTGTGTATTATATCTCTTCTCTCAGTTGTTATTAAGTTTAAAGGAGAATATTACAAAGGAATGATCAATATGATAAGGGTTAATGTTTATTTTATTTAACAACTTTATAATGTAAGGGGTAGAAATGTATTACTACTCTCTTAGAGAAGGTGCCCCAGTGTGATTACCAAACAAATTTTGAACTAGACTCAAGTAGTCTTTCTACCTCAATCTCCTGGATTAGCAGGATGCTACATCTATAACATATAAAGAGACTTTACTTACCAATGTAGAACAAAGATTTGGGGGAAAATATACCAAAGAAATGACATGTAAAATAGGTACTAACACTATTTTCCCCCTCTACATGGTCATGCTTCCAATTGTGTTGCATTTATTATATAGGGATGAAGTATAATTCTTATTTAGGAAAACAACAATAATTTTGTTAAAAGTCAAACCATTGCTTGTGAGTATGGTAACACACACTTGTTAATTCCTGGGACCTATCTAAAGCAAAACAAAACAATGAACATTTTCCAACAGATATCTATCATCAAAAAACAGGCCGTCATAAAACCTTAAAATATTATTCTTGTTTTCCTTGACTGTATTATGAAGATTCCAATGGAAAGATCCTGGTATTTAATTGATACTCAAGGAATCTTATTCTCTTAACCCCTTCTCTGTTAATCTGGATTTTGAATTTTGCCTGTTTAAAAAAAAAAAAAGGATGCTACATTTGAGAAAAGGCCAGAGGAACAAAGTTAGATAAGCTTTCTCCAGCAGAGGCACGGTCATGTTTGGCATGTTAAAAAGACTTTCAAATGTCTTTGAAAGGAGAAACAGTGGAGAAAAAAAATAAGCAAATCATATCATTAGAGTATAATGGTTTATAATAGATGATCGGTGACTTCCTTTCCTTGCTTCCAAGCATCTGGCAAGACCCTGCCTGCTCTTGCAGGTCTCATCTGGCAAATGAAAAGATTGGAGTTAAGTGGTTAAGTGTCCTGCTTTAAAATTCTACCAAGTTCGGAGGCTTTATTCTGGTAATTTGGATTCTCAAAAGATGTCTCTGTTGTGTCTGAGTTGAGGTGACATTCTTGTAGTATTGAAACCTTAGCTTTTTGTCTTGTGTCTTGATCAGCACAGTTCAGACCAGCAACCACTGCCTGTTCCACTGCTGTTGCACAGTGCCCAGTCTATTGTTTATTTAGGGGCTGCAATTTCCTTCCTGGCATACAACCCAACCAGTAGGGTTGGGAAGTCAACCACAGGCCTCATGTGAACTTCCCCTTTCAAGTTGTGGTAATGACAGTGTACTGGCAGTCATAGGCCTCATCTCTAAAGCACGATCCCCTTTCCACATCCATCAGGCCACACTGGCGATGGCGTGGGCTGAATTCCTCTGCTGCCTTTGCTTTTTTCCATGAAACAGACTGGTTGAACACAGGAGGATCTGTGGTATGTTTTAGAGATCCTGTAGAGGCTACTACCCCAGCCAGGGCCATGGCCAGGGCTAAAAGGAACATGAAGAATAAGTTCATGTTGGCTGCATGGCCAGAGAGCATCTTCACTGAGTCTTTTTCCTGAGGGTTGGAAAAGAAATAGAGGAGAGTGAGGTACCTGTTTTTATCCTCCCTGCAATACATTGGCTGCATTATAGAGGCACATTTTGTTACTGCTTTTCACAAGCATGAGTATCTAGAATCCAAATGCTGTGTGTGTGTGTGTGTGTGTGT
Source organism: Mastomys natalensis (assembly GCA_021653895.1). Taxonomy (NCBI): domain Eukaryota; kingdom Metazoa; phylum Chordata; class Mammalia; order Rodentia; family Muridae; genus Mastomys; species Mastomys natalensis. The sequence goes on along the minus strand of JAJTUV010002566.1, from coordinate 38,434 downwards.
GTGTGTGTGTTGCATGTGCACTCATTTGAAAGCAGTTTCTGAAATCTTCCCATTCCTTAAATCTCTTCCTTACATCTTCACTGTTTTCTCTTGAATTTACTCTGTGATTTTCAGACAAAAAGTGCTGTGTGGAAGGAAGGTCATGAATAGCCCAAGTATCTAAATTGGAACTCCTCTGAAGCCAGTCTTGAGGTTGGTCAGGAAACAGTAGAGTCCCAGAAACCTTAGTTATACATTTTGGCGATCCAGCCAGTCTAGTTGTTCAATGTGTTGTAAGATCTGCCATTGGCAGGTTTTCATTGCCTGCTGTCAGTGTCATACATACACCCACATTTCCTTATGCTTAGAAAAGGAGAGAATGTTTGCATCTCAAATCTATTTATGTCATTTCCTTAAAAGATCCTGATTGGCTTGCTAGAGTTACAAGTTCACCCCTGGGTCTGTTGCTGAGTCTTGAGATACATGGTTCTTGCCTCTAGGCAGGACTAAACAATAGAAAAACCCTCTCTAACCCAGCAAGCCAGGCAAATACAATTCCCCAAGGGAAAATAGCTGATCAGACAAAAAAACCAAAACAACAGTAGCCCCCGCCCCAACAAGAAAAACAAAGCCCCAGGTAATAGCTAAGAAGACAATGCTTCCACTGTGGTTACTATTCTAGAGGTTTTCCATGTTGTCCTCCATTTCCTTCTCATGGAGAGGTTAGGAACATGTCACTGAGTTTGACAAGGTGCAGCAGAAATAGAAGCTGCCATCATGGCTCGTGCTCCTATTGAACTAGAGAGTTAACAGAGACAACAGTGGTGAGGCCTGAAGGCCGTGGTGTCTGTTTACATGTGGTGGTAGGTGGTTATGCATGGAAGTTATTTCCCAAGCATTATAACATTTACAATGTTCTTAGCATGTTCTAAGTTCAGAGTTATGTCACCTCAAAATTTAAAAGCCAGAGTTGAGATCTGCACTTAGGTTTGTGGCTCTTGGCAGCTAAGTTTTTACCTTCTTATGTAGATTGTCTGGATTTTTAACATTATCATCTCTCTCTCTCTCCCTCTCTCTCTCTCTCTCTCTTTCTCTCTCTCTCTTTCTCTCTCTTCTCTCTCTCTCTCACTCTCTCTCTCTTTCTCTCTCTCCTCTATCTCTTCCTTATAAAGATTTATTTATTTTATGGTTGTGAGTATTTTGCCTACATGTATGTATGTGCACCATATGCATGCCTGTGGAAGTTACAGATGGTTGTGAGCCCAAGTGTGGGTGCTAGGAATCTACTCAGGTACTCTGCAAAAAACAACATATATGCTTAATAGATGAGTAATCTCCCCAAACCCCATTAGCTTGCTTTGTTACACTTAAGTCAGTTAAGAACAATAACAAATTCATATATAGAGACCATCCTTTCAAAAGCCACATGGTATCTAGTTAGTAATACAAGAGATGCATACTTTCCTCCTGGTATGATAACAGTACCATATATATCAGGGCCAGAGTGGCAGGAAGAACTTGGTCCAGAACATAGGTTTCCTAGGAATGAGTCAGTGTAGACAAATGAAACTGTGATATGCAGCCAAGTTGCCTTTGATTGGCTCAGATCTAACCTGATTGTGTTTGTACATTTTTTTTTTGTGAAGAAGTAGATACATATATAAGCAGATAAACACACAAATGTCATCTAAAACCTGGCCTGCCCTTTGTCATCTAAAACCTGGCCTGCCCTTTGTCATCTTCTAATCTAGATTACCGTCTGTTCATAGTTTGATAAGGACCAAGAAGATGAATTTTTGATTTCTCTGTATACATTTTTTCTCCAAATATGTCATAAACACAAGTCAAATTCTTTCTAGAGGACTTGGCTGGGGCTTATATGACCATGGTCATACTGTAGATCATTCCGGAGGTTGGAAGAGACTCAGCTAGCTTAAGATCCAAGGCTACTGTGTTGTGTTTGCATCTACAAGTAGATGACTTTTAAAGTTTGAGCAGTCTTAAGCCTCTGTGGTATCCAGTAATAAGAGTTTAGAATTCTGTTTTAAATAAAACATAATACAATTATGTAGGTCTATTTCCTGAGCATTAGATCATGTCTTCTTTAAGCCAGTTTGGCCATTTGTTTGTTGATCAATGCCTCTATACTGATATGTGACCATGGTGAGTTCCATGCTTTGTGAGAACCGTTTATAAATTCTCTCTTGTCATGATATTAAAATGAAATATGTCATTCCCACTATATTAAAAGGAAAGTACATTGTGATGCTCAGAAATCACATAATTGTTACTTCTTGTGACTAACTGATACTTCTTTTTTAAATGTTCCACCCACTCGCCATTTCAGCCTTCATTTCCTAGAGAGGAATTGAAATCTGTTTCTTGCTGCTTAAGGGGAACATAATGTTTGACAAACACAGAAAGTTACAATGGCATTCTGACTGGTATAGCTGCTCCAGGCAGGCTATTCACAGGATTGCTGCTCCCGTGTGCCAAGTTGAACAGCCTTTGAAAGTTGGTTTGTATTTATCTATGTGTGTTTATCCAGTTAGTTGCTCTGGTCTTTTTGCATTGGTTACTCTGTCCTACCTGGTCAGCCTTTGCAGTCATTTAGGGTACTGACATGCCCTTAGGATTTTGGGAAAAGGCAGATTATGATTTCGTAATTTTGAGTTGGAACCAAAGATTTTATATGTCTGAAAAGATTGCAGGTGACTCCCTTGCTGCTCGTCGGAGGCTCATTTGTGAGTGACAAAGCTCTAGACCATACCCCTTCTCTAAGAGAGAAGGATGCCCATGAGTCCTGTTTAAAATTACCTGGTATTTTACATGCCTGGGAAAGTGATTGGTGCTCAATAGATGTCCAGTGTACATTTATTGAATGAACAAATAGGTATGTGAGCGACTCCCTGGGTCTAAGTTTCATGTCAATCTGAAGCTATCCATGTTAGACAGCCCTAGATTCTTTTTACAAAGAAACTTATTGAGTATCCCTGCTCAACTAGCATCTCCATTGCTCCAGTGATACTCAGTGGCCATTGCTAATATTCATGGTTCCGTTAAGAGTTAGCCTGGTAAGCCTATGGGTAAATGGCCGCTAAGAGTATAATGTTGTAGCTTAATTTTTATTTGTATATCAGGCACTTATTTTGATTGATGGATATAAAATGGTCTTTAGTTCAAATCATTAAATGGAAACTATGAACTACACTTGATATAAAATTTTACAAGCATTATTTTATGCATGTACGAGAAGCAATAACTTATGGGAGATCAGATGTTTCTCATATCAGGGATCAGAAACAAGCATATTTTAGTTTTTTCCTCCTTAGTACTTTAAAATAGTATTATAGTTTATAGCTAAAATTTCAATAAAAACAAAACAACTTCATGGTTATCATATCTCATGGCTGTTGAAAAGGTATCAGCTAAGGCTAGAGGGAACATTCAGGATGACGAGAGTCTATTTTATTTTTGTATTGACCTAGTCATTGTAAGTCCTCCCTCCCTCCCTCCCTCTATACATGCCCCTTTCTCCTCCTCTCTCCCCTTTCCTCTTTTCTCCACTACTCACTACTTCCCTTCCCCTGTATCTGTCTACACAGCCCAAGCTAGCCTTGACTTTGTAACCCTCCTGTCTCAGCCTCCTGAGGCCTATTTATTGTTATAGGGGTTATAGGCAAGTGCTACCAAGCTGTTGGCCATGTATGAGCTTCATAACAGAAGCTGTTATGGTAATATGAATATGTAACCCTCCTTATTTCAAATTGAGATATATTATCTCAGGTACAAGGGAAGAATATTTTTTCTTGACAAATCCAAATCATTTATTTGTTATTTTATTAAGTCATATAATTGTGTGCATGTGTTTGTGCTCATATGTGTACATATTGAGGTCAGAGGTCAACATCTGTTGTTTTTCTTGATTGTTCGCTACCTTATTTTTTGAGTCATGGTCTGTTTCTGAACCTGGAACTTACCAATAAGGTTGGGCTTGCTAGCCAGCAAGTTCAAAAGAGCCTCCTATCTGTGCCTCTCCAGCACTGGGATTATAGGTACGTGTTACTGTGCCTGCTGATCCAAAAATCAGGTTTTCCTGCTTATGTAAAAAGCACATTACCAACTGAAACATCCTCTATAGCCCACGTCATAACAAAAACTGATAGCTAATGGTGACACGCCTGGAGGAACCTGAGCAGACTACTTTGCTGTGAGATTTCTCAGAGTTGCAGACACTGATATGCATCAAGCATCTCCATCAGGCATTTCCCAGACTCACCAGGCCCTTTCATGGAGCTTTTGGGTACTGAGTTGTTCTATATTGCATTTTATTTCTCTGTTTCTGTCAAAGGCACTCCCTAAATTTTGTTTCTGGAGGATGCTTACTTGTGAAACAACCTCTGTGTGTTTGAAAACTGTAACAGATTGTTTAAAATGTGAGCCATTAGCAACTGTGACAGTGTTCAGCCTACTGATGCGTAAATGCATCTCTGCCTTCTAGAACTCCGGGGATATCACAACATGTTGTCACTGAAGGGTTTTTACATCTTCATTGCAGACCGTGGCTTAGAGCTACCGTGTGCGTTCATTTAGCATCTCCTTTAGAAGTCAGTATACCATTTTCAACCATCCCAGAGTAATGTGGACTCCCATGGTCCTTTGCTTTAGTTGTCACACACATGCCATAGCCTTACAAACTTTCTTGAAAACGAAAGATAAATCGGCATGTAATAGAAGAGGAACGTGGCAGCCATTTTCTGATTTTCAAGCTTAGTTCCCTTAATCTCTGGCTTGATTTTGAAAATCTTGTATGCAGTCCAAACCCCAACTCTGCCTTGGTGCTTCGTGTCTGTCCTTTGCTATAGATTAAGACTGTCTTGGCTTTTTCTGTGCTTATGAGTTTGGAATGCATTTTGTTGCCCTTGAAGTAGCTTTCTAATATAGGAAACGTATAAGGACAGAATAAGCAGATCCTTCTAGAGTACTCATTTCTTTTTTTCATTCTTCCTTTTCCCTTTGCATTTTGGGTTGCCTGTGACTAAAGGAAAAGAAGTTTATGAAGAAAGGAGAAAAAAATGTTGTTAATTTAAGGAAATTATTGAAGTGAAAAATGTGGTGTGTCCCATGGTTTACTGAACTTCTAACTCAGGTGTATGTAGATTTAGAAGCTTAGTTCTGGGAATAAACCAACTGTCTTGATCCACTCAGATTTTCCTCAACAGGATGCAATTCTTCAAGATCAGGTGGAGAGGTGTCTTCTCATCTGTTTAGGAGTTGCTAGTTGTGGTTGTTGTCAACTAGTGCCTCAGAGATAAACTCAGAGCAAACTGAAGGCAGCTTCTTCTCTTTTTGCCCACATGGTTGAGACCTGAAATCTTACCAGGGGGTATCAGAAAAATTGTGTCAAATATTTGAAAACTGCAAGTTTTACTACTATAACACACACACACACACACACACACCACACACACACACACACACACACACACACACATTATGATCATTTCAGATGGGAGCTTGAAAAAGCTTAGGAGATTTTTATATAGGAGACAAAGCAAGGAATTTGAATCTTCTCTTTACATTTAATACAGTGAAGTTCTTATACTGATTTCATTTAGCTTGTGTAAACTCTCATTGGTTCTATTTAAATGCTTGTAAATTTCATCAGTGCCAATTCATATTTCAACAGAGAGAAAGAGACCATGCTTGTGTGTATATGCATGTGTGCAGTGGGCATGCACCTGTGTATAGTTGCATGTGGAGGCCGGAGCATATCCTCAGGAGTTCTTTGGATGCTGTTCCACTTGGATTTTGAGACAGATCTCACAATGGCTTGAGCTAACCAAAAAGGTTAGGCTGACTAGCCAGTAAGCCACAGGGATCTATTGCGCCCCCACCATCATGCTCGATTTCTTTTTTAAAATTTAGATTCTGAGGGTCATACTCAGGCCCTCTTGCTTGCAAGGCAACCAGTTTACCAATGGACCATCTCCCCAGCCCACATTGGTTACTGCCTTAACTGATATCTTTTCCTATGTTTTCTGGTATAAATACAATCTTAAGGCTGTCATGGCAATCAGTTAAAGTGTCAATCAAACTCGTCCTGTAACTTTTCAAGCTTTTAATAACCTTGAGCATTTGTCACTTTTATAGTTAGGACAATTTGTTAATTTAAAATGGCTCACTTTGAAGAGCATTATGAGTTTTAGAATTTTTATAGCCTTTTGATTATTGTTGCTGCTGCTTTTTCTCCTCTCCTTTTTTCCCCTCAAAGTTCAAAACTGAAAAAAGTCCCTAAGTGGGGTGCCCAGCATCTGCCTCCCAGCGCTTCCTGACTTAACAAGCCCAGCTGGAAGTGTTACCAGTAGGACTTTGGGGGTTGACAGTGGACACAAGCCTGTGGGCTCTGCTCACGAGCCTTTTCATGATTTGCAGATGGCCACTGTCTTTCTCTGTTCATATATATAGGAGAGAGAGTGAGGTGAGAGAGAAACAGGAAATCCTAGTGTCTTTCCTGATGAGAATACTACATCATCCCAAGGCCTTATCCTCATAGCCCATATTCAGATACTATCACATGAGAGCATAGGGATTCATATAAATTCAATAAATAATACATTCTTCACTGAAACTAGAAATTCCATCAATAACTGAGAAATACTGATAGTCTATGTATAGAATGCAGATGGTGGTTATCTTTGGATAATAGGACTAAAGGAGATTTTCTTGATTTTTAGTTAATTGAAAGAATATCATTTTTATAGTTGGAAAAACCACAATTGTATTATTTTCGAAGGAAAATAAAACTAGACTATAGGATTTTGTAATAGTTTTCAGATATTCAGATTTAAATTTTATTTTGATAGGATTTTTTTTCCTGAGAACTAATGAAAGTAGCTACGGCATTAAGCATTTGGCTCTAACCCACAATAAAACCCAAAAAGTAGTTGTCATCCTTCTGTTCCTTCCTCTTTCGATACAGTTACATTGTGGATAGTATAGTAACTGCGACTACATTGACATGTGGGTGATGCTGGGCATGCAGTATAGAACAAGTAAATCTACAGTAGCTACGGAAAAGACAGGTGCGTTTGTTGTAGCATTTTAAAACTGAGTTAATAAACACAGGAGTCAGAGTCATGTATTCTGTTTACTAGGGAATTAATCTTTCAAGTTGGAAAAAAAATAAAGAATTGTTGCCTCATTTTCATTAATATTTATTGACCAAATCAATGCTGACTCCTTATGTCTTTGAGGTTTAACAGGGAAAATGGAGACAGTGCGAATGCTTAAGTCACCTTCCTCTCATTCTGGAAGCTAAGCATAATGCTCTTTTGTTGTGCTTGATGGCTTGCCCTGTAGGCACCCACTCTCTCTTTTATACTTCCTCAAGCATCCTTTCTTATTATGCATCTCTTGTGTATAGAGTCTGTCACTGGGTATTTTTTCTCAATTAATCCCACATCTGAATGTAATATTTCTAGTTTCTCTAGTCTGTAAATCAGTAGGTTAGAAATGGCTTGTGAGGTAGTCAGGGTTTTTTTTTTGTCACGTAGGGACCTGACTGCTTGCTTGCCAAATAAATCATGATGTTGTGATATATTATTTCCAGTTGTCATAAATTTTCAATATTTATTGTACCAGTCATACCAAGTCAGGATTCAGTTATTTAATTTCACTTATATCTGTATTTGAGATGAGAATCCTCTCCATTAGTAAGTTTGAATTTCCTTCTCTCTTAGAGTCAAATTCCAAGCATGCCTACAAAAAGCAGCCACAGAATGTACAAAGAAATAAACAGGAACAAACTGCTTTTGTGTATACAAGTGAACTAAAACACATACCCTGTTAGCTATATCCAAAGTTTTATTTTCTAACCAAAATGGTTTTTGGTTTTTTTTTTTGTGTGTACACACACACACACACACACACACACACACACAAGACTCATATATATGTTTATTTTTGCCACGGCTGCTTAATAATTTGGTTCCTGGACATTAGTGAAACACACCTAGGTTACCCGCTGTATTATGGACACTGAACATTCTAAAGTTACATGGCAAGTGATCCTATGAGCTGAAAACACAAACCCTTCTGAACACCAGGCTAGTTCTACAGCATGACTATTCCTGGACTACCAAAGCCGCTTTCTTAAAATCTATTCTAGGAACAATGAAATTAAAAAAAAATCAAAACAAAAATCCCTCAACTTTCTTTGCCTTTTATCAACAGGACACAAAAATTGCTTCATTGGAGCGGAACATCCGGGACCTTGAGGATGAGATCCAGATGTTGAAAGCCAATGGTGTGCTCAACACAGAGGACCGGGAGGAGGAGATCAAACAAATCGAAGTGTACAAAAGCCACTCCAAGTTTATGAAGACCAAGGTAGGTCCCAGAGGCTCAACCTTTCATGTTCGCATTGCGAGAAGAAAGTTATGGTTTACCTGCTTGCTTCTGCAGAGACCCACATAATCTGCTCTATGTGAAATGAAATATATGCATAGTAAAGGACATGAGAAAATTTAATCCAGAAGGGGGTCCAAGGGAATCTTTAGTGGGGTTTCTACTCTGTGAGGTTCAGGGGTAAGCTCCTTTGTGTTTCTCTGTCTTCATTGTTAGCAGAGTTTTAGTCTTTTCTTTTCCACATTTACAGTTACCCTTTTCTTTGAATTGTGGTTCTTTCTGGTTTCTTGTTCATCCCTAGACAGTGCTATGTCAGAAGGCATTGCTCTCGTAAGCCTGCAAGCACATCTCAATGCTATTAAGATATTCTGGTTTTACATAAGACAATTTTAATCCTTAGTGCTTTCATTAAGTCAAATTGTTTAGCTTTTCTAAGCTAGAGTTTCTTTATTTGTGGAATAGAGATAAGAAAAGTAGACCCATCATTGAGCTGCTTTCATAATTCCCAGAGATTAGTTAACTAAAGCGGCCAGTCAATTTTGTCTGGTCTTCAGAAAGCCCCAAGTTCTTGTCTTGATGTGTTCTTGTCTCTCCCTTTGTTACTCTTCAATATTTGGGAAACATTATTAGAGTATAGTTTATACTCTATTATAGAGTATAGTTTATTAGAATATTAGTTTATATCACTATTGTCAGTTCAAAGAACTGACTTCTATTTGTTAAAATTTAACTTTGGGCTATATGTGGATGGAGAATCTGAAATGGACAGTTTCACTTCTGCACAACTATTATTTTTATAAGTAGCCACAAAATAGGTCTTTTGAGACTTTGGGATGCTTTTTGTATGATCCTGTAAAGCCATTTTGTTTTTGAAAGTAATCATCACTAATTTAACTTATTTCATTTTCTTTTCCTCTACTTTTGTGTTCTCTTTTTAAATTTTTCAGTATTTTAAGCCTTGTATTTTAATAGTCTTTGTTTCCCTGTTATAACATTCAGCAGAGTTAGGGAAAGCAGTGGCCAAGAGAGGAGAAAAATTAAGTAATTTCCTCACATCTGAAACACATTTCTATTCTATTCTATCTGTACACTAAGGCTTTACTGCATGTGTATATGTATGTATACATGGATGCTTCTTCAAGGAGTTAAATCAGACACAATACCTTATTCTGAAACTCCCCATCTTTAACACAGGCATTGTAGTATGACAAAAAGTCTGGGTTAAAGATTAGAGATGTCAGAAATAGAATGTACAGTGACTTTGAATGGAGCCATTTCCTTTTGGGGATGCAAATATCAATGGCATCCTCTGTTCTAGTCTCCCATCTGGTTTCTTTCTTGCAGCCATATCTCAGAGAGCTGAATTTCAGTCCTAAGGTGACTTGTAGACAGTGTTCAAGTCACTCTGAACTACAAGATGAGAGGCACAGCTCTGAGTAAAAGCTGGAAGTTTGGGATGGTATTACTATTCTAGATTAAGTTCATTTTCCCACTCTGTAGCTTAACACTGAGAGACTGAGTGAGTGTTCAAGCACTCTACACAGCTGAAAATGCACAAAGTTAGCTGAGGCTGGCTGCCCTGCATTATGGACTCTGTCCAGGTGAATAGAGAGCATCCCCGTGGTCTTCAGCAAGAAGTCACAATAGTTGCTAGCCCACATCTACCTGTGACAATATCCTTGAGTTCCATTTCACTTCTCATTGTTGTTACTTTAAAGGCTTCCAGAAAGAGTCTAGACCAAGGGATACAGAGAAGATCTTGAGGTGGAATAATGTGGAGGGTCGGGGGGTGAGTGTTGACTAAAAACTTGGGATGACTTAGGCCCATCTCTACCTTATCTTTGCTGACTCAGGCCCATCTCTACTTTATCTTTGCTAGCAGAGAGACTCTAGAGGAGAATTATGTCACCCAGCTATACCTTCTGCCTCCATAAAATGGGACAGCGCTGTCAGACTTAGAAAATGACTCACAGGGATTAAATGAGAGTTAAAAAGACAATGTAATTAGGTGCCTGGCTTTAAAAAGTGGCTAAATATTATAAACATTATTCTTGAAGAACTGTAACCCGATTAATAATAGTGATGAAATACCGTGATTGTTGAACTGATTTGGAAAATGGCTTTGAAATGAATGCAAATAAAAATGTGTTGTACCTCATAAAAATGTTCCTTATAGACTGATAAACTTTAGTTGGAATGTACCAGTAGGAGTCAGTTCTTATGTTTTCTGTGTGAAAACATGTTCTTGACATAAACATTTATTGCTTATTTCTTCACTGATTTTTCTTGATTATCCCACAGTGAAGAGTGAGCAGGATTCCTTATTTAAGCCCAGGAATACTGCCTGTGGTTGATTGTCAGGGAAATACTTGAACTAGCTGTGGAAAACGTCATGTACCCTCAGTCTGATATTGACCTGGGGACTGGAACTGGAGTAGGTAGATGGGTGGGGCACTGAAAATACCTGTGACTTTAAGTCACACTGAAGAGCTAAATTGGTTTTTTTCCTCCCCAAATGTTTTTATAAACATGCCATCATAGCAAAACCAGGACAGCATATTTTGGGAGAACAAGGAAGATGAGCTGTAAAAATGTAACAGCAGAATTTTAGACTTTGAACTGGTACGAAGGTAGAAGAATCAGATAGACTGGGAAGGTGGAAATCCTTGCACCTAGGAAGTCCATTGACACATAGCCATTGGCCGCAAGAGCTAAAGCTCCAGGAAAGACTTCCTGTCCTATGCAGTGCTTCCTTGATGGAGACTCAAATTTCTACTCTTCCTACAAAAGGTAGAGAATTTGGACTTTGGAACCCGAGCCTAAGGGGCTGTGGGAAGCATCAGTTACTTTCAGGCACATCATTAAACCTCTGAGAATGTAATGAAGCATATAAATAATTGTTTTTCCAAAAATCTATGGCATCCCTTTTCTCTAGAAGGCTTTGTTCCCAGCCTGACACAGTCTTTGTTTACTGACCACAGTATTTCTGTTAGCCGTTCCCTGTGTCTTCACTGTTTGTCAAAGGTGCCACTGTGCTGTTATGGATCTCCCCTTAACATATTTTATAAACCTCTGACAGATTATAAACCTCATAACCTGCTGCATGATAATAAGCATGTCACTTTCTGGACACAGGGGATGATCTGCAGGGAAAAGAAAAGACTGTTTTCCTTGCTGAGTGGGATTTTTAGGACGTTGGTTGTGTCACAGTTATAAGTGGGGGGAATAATTCTCAGACAGAATGAAGTGTGCCTGATATCCACACGGACTTCATATGGAGCAGGTGACGTAATTCCAGTGGGCTGTTCTCCTGGCCATCACAGAGAAGCCTTCCCTGGCTCCAGTCTGCATGGATGTTCAATTGCATCACTTTCCATTTTTATTGAGTTTATGGCTGTAAAAGAAGCAAAAGGCATATTTTTGGAAATATGTGATTCTTTCCCCCACTGTAAAATGTATTCCCTTCAGGAAAGCCTTTTTAACTTATTGTCTGCATAAATATTTATTTGAAATTTACCTCATGGCAATAATAGTCTGAAAGCTATTCTGAAGAGACTGCCTGTTTAATATTTATAGACTGAAGCAGCTTTCTCACCATCAGCCCATTTTTGTGGAAGAAAGTAGGTGTGTGTGTGTGTGTGGACATGCCACATTCTTCCTTCCACTCTCCCTCTTCTGAGCATTAGGAGCTTTCCTTCGCATTCCTTTCTCCATACCCCAGGTCTACAGCAACTTCCTCCATGGGTATTTGTGAGAGTCTGTACTATAGCATTGTTTGTGTTTGAAGCACACTGAGCCGATGACCTCTGGAGCAGTATTCAGTGGAATGGGTTTTATATGTTTCATATGTGTGCCGGCTATATTCTGGGCCTCAGCTGAACAGTCTGTGATTTGGGGTTCACAGCCCCAATCCTGTGGTCACAAGAGAGCTTATTTCATTTTCATTACCATTTTAAGGCAATCACAATTCTGACCAGCTCTCTCTTTGTGTTCTGTTCTTGTTGGGAGAGGGAACTCTTAGTTCTTATCTACAGGGAAGTGAGTGTGGATTCAGGATTACTAAACTCAGATGCTGTGCTGTTGATGCAAGAGCTCACCGGAGCAGTGACAGCTTCGCTCACATTCCCATCAGTCCCTAAGTGGGATTCTTACCCGCTTGCTTTCCTTTGGAGCTTTTCAGAATCCCTCTCATGACATTTGTCTCTTCAGTCCTCGACCAGTTCTTTCAGTTTGGTAACCTCAATGAACTGTGTTTCTTCACTGATGTCATGAGACTTCTTCCTAGTGGTTTTCCTTCTGTTTTTAGTTTGTCCACCCATACATACTGCTGTAGTTTCTTCTCCGGTTGCTGTGAAAACAGTACTGTAACAAAATCAGCCAAGTAGAGAAAGGCACGTTCGACTCTGAGTTTCAGAGCGTTGCACTATCATTGCAAGGAGGTCAGAGCAGTAAGAATTTGAAGCTGCTAGTCCCATCCTCAGTGAAGAGCAGAAAGAATGACCTGTGGGTGCTTGTGCTTAGTTTGCCTCTTCCCGGTCTCCTGCTGCTCAGAACCACCTTTGTAGCAAATGGTGCTACCCATCATGGGTTAGGCTTCCCAGTTCAGTAAGTCCAGTTAAGGAAATCCTTCACAGTCATGTCAACAGGTCAGCCTAGGCTAGACAATTCCTCACTGGGAGTCCCATCCTAGGTGATTCTATGATGTGTCAAGCTGCCAATCAAAATCAATTGCCACATCTGCGTTTTTGGTAAGTGCTGCAACCTGACCCCTTCTGAAGTGTCCTCGCTCCTGGCAAGGCATACAACTCTGTCCATGCTCAGCGGCTGCATGAGCGACATAGGGATTGTTTATACCATTGCATGAGCGACATAGGGATTGTTTATACCATTTTCCTTGTTGTTCTGAAAACAACAAAATTCTAAGAGAAATTTATATTAAAAGCATTAAAATGTAGAGCTATCAAGGAATCTCATGGGTCAAAACTAAGCCATAGTGGATTATGTGTAATAGGTAAAGAACAGGTTATTTATTCATGTTGCCATTTATCAGATGGATAGACTTGAGCTTTGGATTCCACAGTTACAAGGACATTGGAGCTTTCTGGTTGGGCTAGTTCAGACGAGGCACATCACAGAATGCTACTATCAGTACCACATAATCCTGGGGTTCCAGACAGCAGCACTCTTAGTGTAAAGAGAAACTAAAAGCAATCCCCCTATTCCATGCACCTTCACTCTTTTTAAGGGACTCCAGGAAAAACTATCTGTTTTATAATTTTGAGCCAAGAGAAATTGAACAAGTTTTCTCTGAGACATAATTGGGTCACACATGAATGCACTGTGTAAGCTGATCAGGAACCTACAGGTAGGGCGTAGGCCTAAAGGGTCCTGGCTTGGATGTGTCTCAGGGACTGGCAGAAAACAATGGTTGGAATGCTCACATGGCTGATGTTAGTTTCTCCAGCATTCTTTTTCTTTCCTTTTAAATCATACAATCTTCAAGAAAAACACTAGAAAAGAGAAATGATAGAACCAGAAGTTATTGCCTTTGTAAATTAAGAGTTTTAAGACAAAGCCTATGAAATAGTATGCTCTGTACATTTAAATAAACAAGTGATTTAAATATGAAGAATGATCAAGAGACTCTAAAAATACAAATTAGTGTTCATGATAACCAAATGAAGTATCTAGAAATGGGAGCATATAAAACGGAAATTAGAAAACATAATCACTAGTTGAAACATTTGATCAGCCACAGCAGAAGGGAGATTTAATAAAGTAGGAAACAGAGTGGAAGAAATTAAATAAGAGATATAATGTACTTGTCAAAAATGATTTATGAATGGCTAAAAAAAATTTTATGCCAATGTATAAAGATGCATGTATTTACCGTTAGATTGGAGACAGTGAGGTACTCTTGATGGTCACTAGAATGGTTATAATTTAAACAGCAGGTAAATTGTTAGTGTGTTGCCAAAAGAAGTCAGAGCTTTTGTATATTGTTGGTGGGAATGAACAATGTCACAGACCATAAAATTTCCCTAGCCCAGCATGGTGGGAGGCAGCACATGGGGATCAGGAGTTCAAGGCTATCCTCTGGAATATAGTGAATACGAGGGCACACAGAGCTGTGGGAGATAGTGCCTTAAATGACAGCAAAAGCACCTACCACCAAATTCCTCAAAATATTAAACATTTTGTTACCTTATGGCTTAACAATTTCTCTCCTAAGGTAGATTCAAGAAGTGAAGATTTCTGATAACTGTGATGTTGAACAGTTTTCACACACTGGCTGTTTCTCATGGCTTTCTTTGAGCAATATCTTCTTAGGTCTATGCCATTTTAAAGTTTTCACTTTTAAATTTTTTCTTATGCATTGTGTATATTAACACCATGTGTGATGTATAATTATGTGCTTATGTGTTCCTGAATACTGGAGTCAAATGTTGTGTGTGCTGTTATATGTCAGCAATCCCAGTAGGCAGGAGGCTGAGGCAGGGAAATCACAAGTTGGAGGCCTCTGTTGGGCTACATAGTACGTTTAAGGGTGGCCTGGGTTACATGAAAACCTGTCTCAAAACTCAAAACAAAATCAGAATGAGTAACAAGCAAGGTGGTCATAAGTTTATGAGTCAGTCTGAACAAATGTTAACTGTGTAGAAGTGATAGCACAGGGCTGGAGAGATGGCTCAGCAGCTGGGATTGCTTCATGCTCTTGCGGGTGACCAGGTTTTAGTTTCCAGTACTCACTCATATCAGGTGATTCACATCTGCTTTTAACTCCAGAATCAGGGAGTGTAACATCCTTTTCTGACTTCTATGGGTATCCGCATACATGTATGCTAACACACACACACACACACACACACACACACACAAACCACACACACTAAAATCTTTTTTAAAAAGTAATGTCATTAAAATCAAAACATGACAGAACTATATGACAAAACATATTTGTCAAGAGGCTCATAACTGAGCTATTTATTTTTAGCCAAGGTCTTACTATGTAGTCCTGGCTGTCCTGGAACTTGCTCTGTAGACCAGATAGAGAACATGATTCTGCTTCCCAGTGCTGGGAATAAAGGCTTGAGACACCACCACCTGCCTCAGAGGCTGATAATTGGATCTGTGCTCAAGAACCTTGTGTTAGTTACTAAGGAAGAAGATAAACATGATAGTGAAGATGATAAGTTAAAAAGAGAAAATTTGTAATTTCTAGAGCAGCAGGCTAAAGATGAAAATAAAGTAAGTAAAACCAATTTAAATCTATGTATAACTTTCATGTTATGGGCAAAAAGTAATAATGAGGAAAAAAGTCATTCCAAAAGAGGCAGAAGGAAAAGCCAAAAAAGAAAGACTTATATGGAGAGAAATCCAGGTGTCACACTGAATTAAAATCATGTGTCTGTAATAAATATTCTACTTAATCTTCCCAGACAGAATAAAGGGATGTGGAGATTGCTGGTGGTTTTTTGTTTGTTTTCTTTTTTAAGTGGTATGAACGAACCACACAGGGCTGAAGAGACATGGAAGGTTTGGAGAGATGTCTCTGTGAAAAAGAGCGTTTGCTGTGTGAGCACCCATCCCTGAGTTAGGATTCCCCTACCTATGTAAAAGGCACATGTTTGTGTATGTACCCCAGTACTGTGGAGTGGAAACCTGAGGCCCACTGGGACTTGCTGGCTGCCAGGTTATCTCTAGGTTCAGTGAGAGACCCTGTAAAGGAAGAAGGCAGAATGTTAGAGTAAGACATCAATCTCTCTCTCTCTCTCTCTCTCTCTTCTCTCTCTCTCTCTCTCTCTCTCTCTCTCTCTTCTCTCTCTCTCTCTCTCTCTCTCCACTCTCCCTCCTCTCTCTCTCTCTCTCTCTCTCTCTCTCTCTCTCACACACACACACACACACACCTCACCCCATATCACACCACACCACACCAAGTCACACTACTACACAAAGATACATTGAAAATGAAAAAGGACAAGGCAGCCAAATCCTAGCCATAAAAAAAGCTGCTCTAGATTTTAAGGCAAGGAAATAATTTTTAAAGTGAAAATGATGGACAGAAGAATAAGAAGCAGTTGATTATTTTATCATATAGCGGTTAGTTTTAACACATCCCCTAAGCAATAAACAGATGAAGCAAAGACTTTTTAAAGTGAAACATATTAAAAGCGTATGTTTAACTTCATAAATGATTTAACACTGGGCACACAATTGGACAATGCATATAGCAGTTGCTATAATGCATAAATATTTTTTACTTCTCTTTTTAGTATAGTATTTTGATTGACTCTTGGGATTTTGGAATATTTTACAATAAAAATTGACTCTTCCTCCCCTAACAACCATCAAGTGTCAATAGCTCCTCAGATAGCGGTGAGGGTCATTGTCCCTCTCTTTGTCCCATGCTAAAATATTCACTGTCATGATCTTGCACAGATCTTGGGTAAATAACCACAGCTGCTTTGGGTTCATTGGTGCAATGATCCTGCTGTGTGCAGAATACAGTTTCACTTAGGGTCTCCCTGACCTCTGGCTTTTGCAGTCTTCTCACATACCTTCCTCAGATGGTCCCTGTGGTAGTTTGGATAGGAATGGCTTTATAGACTCGTGTATTTGAATTCCTGGTCCACAGGAAGTGGCACTATTAGGAGCTGTTGCCTGGTTGGAATAGATGTGGCTTTGTTCGAGGAATTATGTCACTGTGGAGGCGGGTTTTGAGGATATATGTGCTTAAGCTATGCTTAGTGAGACAGACAGCTCTCTTCTTCTGCCTGCAGATCATGATGTAGAACTCTCACCTCCTTCTCTAGCACCATGTATATCTGCCTTCATGCTGCCATGCTTTCTGCTATGATGATGATGGACTAAGCCTCTGAAACTGTTAGCCAGGCCCAATTAAATGTTTTTCTTTCTAAGAGTTGTCTTGGTCATGGTATCTCTTCACAGTGATGAAACCTTAACTAAGACAGTCCCTGAGCCTTTGTGGGAAAAGAGTGTGATATAGCTTTCCCATTTGTGTCTGAGCAGTCTGCAGTTACATTTTCCTTGTACTTTGATCAGCTGCGAGCATCAGTGTTAACCTTCATCCACTGCACAAAGGAAGTTTCTGATAGGGTCTGAGAGCTGTACTATTCTATGGGTATAGAAATGAGGATAGTGGGCAGTTTGATACTATTGGCAAAATATTAGTACTGGTTTTACCCCTGGGTCTTTGAGCTTCTCAATCATGGGTTTTTGGCAATAATTATAGTACCAGGCATGTATTTTCTGCTATGGAATGGGTCTCCAATCCAACCAGAGAAGCAGTTGATTATCCCAATAGCATTTATTCTGGTGTTCTACCCATGGGCATATCTTGTCACACTGGTTATTTATATAGCCTATGGGATCCACAGCTAGGTGGGACTGCTGATGACTTTTCCCCCTAAGAAGCTTACATAGATCCTTCTAGTACTATGAAAGCTAGCCAACAGGGAGGATGCTTTCTGGTTAATACCAACTTGATTTCTCCAGGTCCTGTGTCCACAGAATGGAATCTTCAGCACTATGATGAATGACAAAGAGTAAATGTAATGGCCTGCACTATTTTGGTGATTTCTAGTGTACTCCTGACAGTGTACTAGTGGATTTTTCATTGGGTGACCTATGGCTTTGGGGAACAACATTATCTCCTCCCACTCTATGTAGGTTAATCCAATTATACACACACCACACACACACACACACACACACATACACACACCTCTATATATTTGAAAATATATTGAGAAATAGACTTGTAAGCTATTCATGAATTAAAGGGAAATAATAGGGATTAAAAATAGGACTGAATAATGTCTGTACTGCAAATTGAATTAGTGACATCAAGCTAAAGTGTTATAGAAAAGAAATTAATAGTTTTAAGTCTTATAAAAGGAATAATGGGTGCTGGGTTATCCAGTCAGTAGGTAAGAATCCTCACTATGCAAGCATGAGCACCTGAGTTTGGAGCCTCAGTATTCATGTAAAAGGCTAGGTATGGCTGTTAGCACCTGTAATCTCAGTGCTAGGGCTAAAGGGCTGGCAGAGATAGGAGAATAGCTGGGGCTTGCTGGCTAAAAAAAGCCCACAAAACTGATGAGGTCTAGGTTCAGTGAGAGTCCCATTGCAGGAGAACTAGGTGGGGAGCAATAGAGAAGTAGCATCCTCCACATGCATGTGTACAGGATGTATACACCTGTACCATGCATGTGCACATGCACACACTACACATAATACATACATAACAAACAGAGAGGAGGAGAATGGAGAAAAGTGCTGAAAAGTAGTGAGACAAATATTTAATTTATAAACATAGGAAAAGCAAGTAGAATAACTCAAAAAGGTACAAGGATGAAAGTACTGTAAAAATAAGAGCAAAAATTAATGAAGTAAAAAACAAAAATGAACGTGTCTGGTCAGCACTTCCACAACTGGATCTCTGATTTGTTGGTTTAATTTGGCATTCTTTTGATGAGGTCAAGCAACTAAACACTAAGGATAAATATTTGAGAAAGAAAACATAACTATAGATACCATTAGTAGAAGATATAATTAGGTTTATGAAATTTTCCTGAAAATAAATATTAAAATTTAGTTGCAGTGTGGAGTTCTTAGTAGGGAAAAATACCAGCTTTATATGATTTTGCTTATGTTTTCTAATGAATGTCCAAGTAAAAAAGAATTCATTTTTCTGTCAGGAAAGTTTTCAGAGCATATTAAAACAAGCTCCCATAGATAAGTGTATACCAAAACCCAAGAACAACAGAACAGATGGAAACAGAACAGAGCACTCTACCCAAATGCTAGATGAAAACTCCTGAAAGAATATCCACAAGCTGAATCTATTAACATTGGAAAACATTATATATCATGACTAAGTGAAGTTTTCCTAGAAATACAAGGAACGGATAATGTTGAAATTCCATTGATGTTACTCATTACAATAACATATTAAAGGGAGAAATGTATGGGATGGAGGCAGAATGTTGGATAATACTAAGCAGCTTTAATGATTTAAAGAAACTCTTGAAATGATTGTAATAAAAGAGAACTTTCTCAAACCTAAAAGTGCATCTTCAAAGATCTAATTACTATATTTGTTAGTAAATAACATATTTTTCTACATAT
This sequence comes from Mastomys natalensis, assembly GCA_021653895.1. Lineage (NCBI taxonomy): Eukaryota > Metazoa > Chordata > Mammalia > Rodentia > Muridae > Mastomys > Mastomys natalensis. Next base: position 18,895 of record JAJTUV010002566.1, on the reverse strand, counting down.
GAAAAACAGATGTCAAACTAAATGATGCCATGGTAAAAAATTTCCCTTTGAGACCTAGAACAAGACAGGCCCTTCTTCCTGAGTGGTCTTTTTATGTGGCTGGTGTACACTTGCACATAGTAGAGTTGTCACAGGGTTGTTAGCTTTGTACTATGTTATCTGGTTTTCAAGAGGGGGCAGAGGCTACCAGTTGGGATTATCATAAATTTGCTGGACTCATTCTATACTGGTTGGCTTTGAGCATGGGACAGAGACTGTCAATTGTCATCTAGGTTAGGGCAGGAACAGAGATATTGATACTTTGTTACATTCAGAATCAGAATCATTGTTCAGTGGGAGTTCAGGTGTGGGAAAACAGACCCAACTTATGGTTTGGAAAAGTGACATTTGTGAAGTATTGAGGAGAAGGGACTGGTGCAAGTCATCTCTGAAGGTCACCTCCCATGACTCCTATCAGTGAACAAAAATGTAGTGAGTTGGTAACTGAGAAAACTGTGGGATAGTGGCGTATTGACAAACTGCTTGTGTTCATGCAAATCAATATAAGTGCTTCAAAATTATTTTGGTTTTATCTGGTAAAATTAGAGTAAGATGTTGGGGTGGTTTGAATAAGAATGGCTCCATAGGCCCATAAATTTGAATACATGGTCATTGGCAAATGGCAGGACTTGAGAAGGATTAGGAGATGTGACTCTGTTGGAAAAAGTGTGTAAATGGAGGTGGGATTTGACGTTTCAAAAGCCTAAACCAGGCCCCAAGTCACTATCGTCCTGCTGCCTACATACCTGGATGCAGAACTCTTAGATCCTTATCCAGTACCATGTTTGTCTGTGTGCCGACATGCTCCCTGTAATGATGTTAATGCACTAAACCTCTGAAAATGTAAGGAAGCTTCAATTCATTCCTCTTTTTTTTTTTGTAAAAATTGCCTTGGTTATGGTATCTCTTCATGGAAGTAGAACAGTGGCTAAGACAGAAGTTAGTATCAGGAGTGGAGTATTGTGACAGGCCTGGCTATGCTGTTTGTTGGAGGAATAGGGAAGACTTTTGGACTTTGCACTAAAAAAGTGGTTAGACCCTTTAAGTAGGGGATAATAAGCCTTAAAGGCACAGGAGTATGAAGACAGTAATTTGAACTGTGGGTGCCCACCTCAAGAAGTTTTAGAGGGAAAGAATATTAGTAAGTGGCCAAGAGACTGTTCTTATGATATTTTGAGGGAAGAATAGGCCTGCTTTCTGCCTCTGTCCAAAAACATCTGCCTGATGGTAAATTGAAGAGTTTGGATTAATGGTGTTGGCAGAGGAGATTTCAAGACAGCCTGATATTAACTCTGTTGCATGGTTATTAGTGGTCACTCTCTTGCAGATCTGTAGTGAAAACATGAAAGCTGAGCAAGGAAAAATGCAAAATGTACAGTTTGAGGAGAAAAGGATCATCAGAAGGTGGAATGGAGCTAAGTACAGTACTCAGTGAGATACAAAGTTTAAAGTAGGCTCTGATGCTCAGTTGAATAAAGGGAGTGGTGACTTCAGCACAAGACCTCACCCAGCTAAGCTTCTAACTTGTGAAAAGGATTTAAAGAGAAGCTTAAGTAGTGAAGGAAACCATCAACAACAGAAAGTAGATGCAGATGTAATCAAATGAGGGGTCAATGTTCCAGCCACAGCAAGCAGCCAAACTTGGCAGCTTTAGCCACATGGTTCTGTCTTTAGAGTGAAGGAAAATGGACAATAATAGAACTGTGAAACCATAAGTATTTGCTTACAGAACTTTCATTATAAGAGTTGCTGTGGTCATGATGTCTCTTCATATCTGTAGAACAGTGATGAAGTTGCATCACCATATGGTTTACACCTGGATGGAAACACAAATGGTTTTATGATCAGATTTTTATATATTTCCAGAGTAGCACTGTTGTAAAGATTAAAAACCTAGAACAAACACCAGGTCAGTGGCAGAGCCGATAAATAAATTAGGTGAACTCTCTTACAGTAAAATATATTAAAATATGATTAAGTTCCTTGTACATGGCTTTACAAGGGCATGATTTAATCTCTTAAGACATAAACACTTAAGGCATATGCAACACAAAGCTTTAAAATATGAATAAACTAATAATATATTCTGTATGGGTGCAAAAGTTAATGATAGAACTAAAAATCAATCTCAAAATTCAGTGACAGTTCCTAGAGGGGTAAAGGGAGAGATATGTGGAATGACTGATTGATTCTAATTATTTTTATTCTTGGTGACTTGAATGATGAGTGCTTCACTTTTTCTTATACCTCATATATATTTTATGTTCTTTTGCCTTGTTTATGCTTACACTATTTTTCTTTTAACGATTGTCTTCAAGTGATACTCTTGAGTCATTGTCCACACTGTGAACTTGTTTCTCTAGTTAACTAATTGTTGGCCTACTCTCCATTGGTCTTCCTGTTGACAGTAGACTTTGGGGTTTCAGAAACAAGTAGGTTTTTGGCAGGAAGCTTTCATAGTATTGCAACCTACGGTCTCAGTGAGGTGAAAAGGCATTTGCCTACTTGCTTGTCCCTGTAGGGCCTCTTCCAGACCAGGACCATCTCTTTAAGCAGACACATGGCATTTACTGCTGTATTTTATAATTGATGGCCATTAAAAATAGAGAAAGGAGTAGTTGTCAAGTGTAAACTATTAGAACAGAATTCTCTCAGATTTTGTGATTGTCTTCTTGTTTTACAGATTGATCAGCTGAAACAGGAACTTTCCAAGAAGGAGTCAGAACTTCTTGCCTTACAAACAAAGCTTGAAACCCTTAGCAATCAAAATTCAGATTGCAAGCAACACATTGAAGTGCTTAAAGAGTCGCTTACTGCCAAAGAACAGAGGGCTGCCATCCTTCAGACTGAGGTAAGGCATTGGCTCGGACTCTGGAGAGCAGGGACACTTGGCCATATACAATGTTCTTCCTGAGAGGCATCCTGAGAAGCACCCATTCCCAGAACTGTTGGGGCCAGATGTGCTTTGAGATTCACAGAAGTTTGGGTTTGGAAGTGAGACCTGCTGTGAATATCATAGTTTTGTGACTCTCTACTGAGGTTGCAGCAATACCTGAGACATGGGACTCTCTCTTCAGGGAAGACAGTCTCATATTGAGGTGGGATAAATAAAGATGAAGACTGCATTCATTGTCTCCTGTTGATTTGTGTCATGTTGTATATCCAAGGAGTTCATTTCACATTTAGAATTTTTCTATTATATTTTTCTATTGTTAGAGCATTTTATTTTTTTCAAGACAGAATTTCTCTGTATAACAGCCCTATATGTCCTGAAACTCACTTTGTAGACCAGGAGGGCCTCTAGCTCACCTAGATCTACCTGCATCTGCCTCCACAGTACTGGGATTAAAGGTGTGAGATACCACACCTGGCTTTAAAGTGTTCTTGTTGTTGTTTTGTTTGACTTGAGAATCATAAGGAACTTAGATATGGAATTAATTTATTTGATTAAAATCATAATATAATTAGACTAGCTGATACTTTACTTGACAACCATTATATAGGTGATTTCTTATCAATTTTCTCAATGAAGAAAGTTAGTATTGTGTGTTTCTTAAAGGAAGTACTGCTTTATTATTTCTGATTTATATTTAGAGGAACAATAAAAACAACCACATACTCCATACATGTTATTATTATTCTCTTTTCTTGCTTCTTCTGGTTGGATCACACATTTCTGTTTTATAAGAAATGCAAAACACACACTAGTTGTTGTGTAAATAAAACAGCCATCAAAAGCAATAGGCAATATAGCAAAGAAGGTGGTACAGCAGGCTAATTTGTGTGTTGCACCTTGTGGGTTACTTTGGGAGAAGGCAACATAATTGGTATGTATGTTCTCCGGGGCTCTTTGCACCCTGTGTTTGTATGTATAGACTTGAAGATGTATAAGGACATAAACATTTGACTTAGGAGTGAGCTGAGTTTGTTGAGTGGATCTATGCCTTCAGTGAATGTTGTGTGGGCATTTTCTTTTTTAGTAGTGTCATGCTGGTAATGCCTGCTAACAGGGATTTACTTGGGATCCAACTCTAGCCCTTTGGTTGATTTTATAAAATATTATTAGAACCTATCACATCTATTCATTTACATGCTTTCTTGCTATAATAGCAGACCTGTGCAATTGTTACAGAGCGTGTGTGGGCTGCAGAGCTGAAGGTATTTGTTGTCTCATCTTTCATGAAAAAAAAAAAAAGATTGCTGGCACTCTCAGTGTGATGAGCAGGCATTGCAGTGTCCAATAAGGTCTCCTTCTTGATTCCTACTCAGGCACAGGCCAGGTAGTTTACTGAGTCCTATCCAAAAGCATGGTTGCTTTACAAAGCACCTTTTTTTTTTTTTTCCTGTTTTTTTTTGTTTGTTTTTGTTTTTTGTAGCTTGGGTTTTATGTTTTCTTTTTTTTATTTATTTATTTTTTGAATCAAATCGTAATTTTTACTTATTCACACAGGGGTTATAAACACATAAAGGCAGGATGTGGGGAAGGAGATGACACCAGAGCATAGGTGTTCAGGGGGAGTACAGATATCTTTCAGAACAGGATATCGGCTGGGTGAAGGTTCAGGGAACAGGTTCACTATGACTTTGCCTATGATTCACTTGTCCTTATCTAAGTTGGTACTATCCGCCGAGACTACCTATTTACAAGGTCTATGACTACTCAGGCTGGTAAATTCCCACAAAAACTGCCTGTTTACAATAGCTTATAGCCATCTGTTTCAGTGTTTTCCCACAGAGACCCAAGACTTTGTGTTAGCATGTATGTCAGGACTATTGCTGATTTTAGGCCTATGGCTGATTTTAGGTCTTCAGTGTATAAGCAGGACTGCCCTTGACATCTCCTCCCTTCTCTAAGTATAGAAGGGCCTTGGCAATTCTAATCTTTCGAAGGCGGGGATAGAGGTCTGACCTCCAATAATTGAAGGGGACCTTGTAATGGACAAAGCACCTTTTTATATCTGCATTTTTGTCTTAAAGTTATTGTAATTATGTTACTGTGAGTTGAGTGGGAGACAATATGATAGCAATGCAGTCTGCTTGCCCAAACAGGTATCCTGGTTCTCTGACAATTCCTCTCCAGAAGGAAGAGTTAGGAGAGTCAGCTCAGAAGGCCTCTCCTTTCACCATCTTACACTGATGCCAACAGTAGTCTGCCTACCCATCCTTCTACTTTACTTCTTCCACATGAACACAGTTTAAATTAGACCCATACATATTTCATGAAAAAGACTGAGATGACATTATGTGGACAGCTTCTGCCCCATGTTCAATAATTAAATGGCCCAATGGGAGATGGTGCTTTGAAGTAGAAATGAAGTCACTCTCTGAGGACAATGAGATGGTATTTCTGCACTCCTGCTTTGAAGTTGAGAGTGAGGCATTAATAAGTTCATTGCCTTTTTTCTTCTATTAAGATGGCTGTGCATAGAAACAGAGGAACACGTTGCCTGATGACATCTGTCTCTTGAAGAAAGCGATTTAGTTGAAATTAGCTCTAATCGTTGAATCATGAGGGAAGGGTTCTGGTAGCAGGGTAGAATATATTAAAGTGCTAAGGGCAGGAATTGAGGATCCTCAGGGCCAAAACACTACATCACAAGAAGACCTACAGAGTTAACTAACCTGGGCCTGGGGGGGGGTGGGGGGCTCACAGACTAAACCACCAACCAAAGAGCATGCATGGGCTAGACCTAGGCCTCCTACACAATGGTAGCAGATGTGTAGCTTGGTCTTCATGTGGGTCCCCAACAATTGGAATTGAGGCTATCTCTGACTCTGTTACCTGCCTTTGGAACCTCTTCCTGTAGCTGAGGTGCCTTTCGGACCTCAGTGGGAGAGGATGCTCTTAGTCCTGCTGTGACTTGATGTGCCAGGGCAGGTTAGTACACATGGGGGGGGGGGTGTTCTTCCTTTTCTCTTGGGAGAAGGGGAGGGGGTAATGAAGGAAGGCGTTTCTGAGGGTGAGATTGGGAGGAGAAGTGGGAATGATGCTGTGATCAGTTCAGTATGTAAAGTGATTAAATAAATTAATTAATGAAAAAAAAAACCAGAAAAGTAACTAAGAAAGAAAAAAAAAAGTGCTATCTCCTCTTTGCTTCAACAGGAAAACCAGTCTCCTTATCTCATATGTGGTTGCTTAGTGGGAAGGTAGTTGCTAAATGAGATATGTTACATCTCATTATGTCCGTCATTGAAAGATGTGAGTTAAAATATACCTAAGGCATGTGGAACTTGTTCTCAGAAGCGGTGACATGACACAGTTGCTTGCCGTTTGATTTCTGATTCATTCCAAAAGGCTCTTGCCAGAACAGAAGAGAATGGGAAGAGTCTTGCTCACGTCCCTGGAACATCTCTGCTGCCAGGTGGCTTTAGCCATATATCTGTACTACCATATAAATGATAGCTGTCACCGCTTATTCCTTGAGAACACAGCATAAATGACAGCTGAACTGGCATAATAGTTCCTCTCTGTAAGGGAGGTTCTGCAACTAGGACCTTTGTGTTTGGGAGGTGGTAGGATGAAGGGTGGAGTGAGAGGTGGGAGGCAAGTTGTCTGGGTTTGTGGCTATGTGGCTTGGCTCTTTGGTTGGCTTGTTTTAACTTATACAAATACCCAGGCGCTTTTTGACATGTGTGCAATAAATCAGTGGAATAATAATTATACACGTACAGAGATACACCGCATGGCTCTTAACATAACATTTTACTTTTTAAAATAGCTTCAAAGGACCCCACAGCCACGTTTCTTACTTTGCTATTTCCTTTAATGTTTCCTACACACCATCTTACCCCATCTGGCAGGTTACGTCCTGCGTAGCAGTTGGGGTACTAGTGAATTGGCTTGCATTCTGTCTTGCTTTTGAGTAATTATCAATATGAACAGAAATAGGAAAGATGAAGTCCTACCATTTATTTCAGTTGGATTTAAAATGTTTTTAAAAAATAAAGGAACAAACACAGTGTTTAGAAGTCGGAGGTATGTGGTTACACATGAATCTCTCTGTTAACATATGTGTGTGGGGGGAAGGTATGAACACAGAGTTCAGGAAAGTGCTTTCCTTGCTTGTAGTAAACTGTCCTAACTGCAAGTTGAGTTTCCTGTATTGCTGTTGCTACTCATTGTTAGGATGCTTGAACAAGTTAAATTTTTTCTCACCTATTTTATTTTAGCTTTGTGAGTTTGTTTTGAAACTGCAGGCTGTGTGTACAGAGAGCCTAGCCTTTCACACTTTAATCCAGGTACCTTCTTAGGTCTTCAGTTGAAACAAGAAATAAAGATACTACCTATTCGGTTCTTTTGTGAGTACTACCAATGGGTTCTTTTCTCAAACAAGACTTTTGCTTCTGCTGTTTTGGAGAGCAACCTTCTTTCGCCTCAGCAGGTTGCCAAACCACTAGTCATGGTAATTCTTACGCATACTTTCTAGACAATGTGTTATAGTCTACACAATGTTAAAGTTTTGTTTGCTTGTTTTATATGTATGTTGCAGAGAGATCAGAGAGGTGATCTATATGTCTAAGAACTTGTTAGCTAACAAGGATTATAGGGGTTTCATGCTCTGAACAGGCAAGGAGCAACATGTGTTGGGTAGGGTTGTGAGTTCCATAGCAAAGATTCATAGCTTTTCTTTTGAAAATGTCATAATATAGATTATATGTAATTAATTACAGATTCTTATACAATCTCTAGACATTCTTTCCAGAAAAATTCCTCTTGTGGTACCTTGCAGATAATTCCACACACTCAAGAACTATTCAATCTTTAAGATCCACAATTTTGGTGCAAGGTAGTATTGTCTTTTATTGTTTTAAGTTTATCATAATATATATTTTATTTTATGTGGATTTCCAGGAAGACCTCTGCTTCCGTCTCATCTCCTGCCCTGGTTGCTGGGAAGTGACTCTCTACTGACCTCATTTAAGACTTCAAGAGGTGATAGTTTACTGTCTTTCTTCAGATAGACTTTTGCTGATTGTCCTGTATAATCAGTGCAGTGTTGCACGCAGGTGCTTTTTAAGTAATTAGTAGCACACACTTAAGTCAGCTTTGCCAGCTACTCTGTTACCCTTTTGGCATTGTGGGTATGGTGTTCTACTTTCAAGCCTTGCAAGGAATGTCTTTAGAATTAATAAATTAAGGGACTTGGTGAAAAAAAAAAAGCATACAAAGAAAGTCCTCCTGTCATTTATATTTTTTCCAGTCCTGTCCCCTTATTGGCTTCATGGTTTTCAATGTTTTTATTCAGTGGGGAAAGGCACCATTTGAAACTTTTATTGATAACATTTTTAACTGCAGAAAAAGACATAAACCTATGGAGCAGTAACTATCACGGTGGCCACAGTTGGGAGGTCTGCAAAATGCTTTATTGCCAATAGGAAAAAAATGTTAGGAACCACAGTCATTACAGGGTCACCACCTCTGTTACGTGCATCCCGTTCCCGTTTTGAGAGCAGGGATGACGACAGGACCAAGTTCCATACTTTGCTTCCCCTAACGTCTACAGGCTTTGTTTTGATTTTCTCTTTATTAATGATGTGAAAAGTTTGGGGTCAAATAAAAATGAGCTAAGGTCGGGCTTTGTGAGGCTCAGAGTGGTGTACGTGTCCCTGTATCTAGCCAGGGCAGGGCCTGGCCAAAGGGCTGACCCGGCTGTCTACGCCTTTTTAGCTACTTTGTAGGTTTTAGCTATCCCGATGAATTAGGGAGGCAGCCTTTTGCTTCCCTGTGGTACAACAGGAATGACCTGTGGCAAAAGAATCAAAATGGAACACAAGGATCCTCATGAGCTGTGGTGAAAACGTTTTGTGGCCATTGCATGGCCGTTCAGGGATCGTTAAAAGATGCCGTGGATAACTACCGACATCGCTCTCTTCCGTAGGTCAAGAGTCTAGTACAGTTGTTGTTCTGAGTTCTCAGAAAACGCCTTATTTAACACCTTGTTAGGATGAAATTGCTTCTGACTTTATAAACACAGGTGTTCGGCTTGAATCCTAATGAACTGTGAAATAGGTAGATGTCTAAAAGGAAATTCTATAAATTGTGAACAGGGCTCTGTCAGCACACTAAATGGATTAGGAAAATTCATTGTCTGCCCTGTAACTGAACACCAGTGTGATGCGTGCCCCTGAATTAGTCCTGAAAAGCCAATAAACCAGAGGAAGAAAGCCGAGCCTAGGAGATGTTGATTGTGGGGGTTCCCCACCACAAATGAATCTGGTACTGGGCGGCTTGGAAATCAGAATGGCTATTCAGAGAAAGGCCAAGAAGGAATACATATGAGCAGACAACACAGAATTTATGGAGCAAAACCACAAACACCTTATTTTCCATTGTACTAAAACAGTGCTATTTTACACTACTCTTTTTGTATGTAATTCTGCTTTCAATTTTATATTGTTACTACAACTCAAATCTCATTATAAGTGTTCCAACAAAAATCCCTTTTTAATCAAAAACTTTCCAAGCCTAGCCATTGTAGGCATTTTTTTGAGCAACCTATTTTTCTACTGGAACAAAAGAATTTGGTCCCTCCTTGTTGAGCTCGTGGGGATGTTATTTGACCCGAGAGGCCAAACATGTAATTAAGATAACTGAATCATTTTAATTTCTGCATTAAGTCCTTTCATCATCTGAGGCCATTGTTTTGGGGTAGAGAGATAGGGAGAGTCCTTTTATTTTTCTCAAAGAAAATAAAAGGATTGTTAGTGCTTTTGCTGGCTGTATTTCTACAAGTTGTGACTAGAAGTGACAGTATCCAATTAACAAGTCACCTATGGGAACACCCATGCCCACTGGTGAGCTCTGTGTGCTGATAAACTGTTTGTTGGACAGAGCGTATATTTCTGCTATGTCTGTGGATCACTGCCCCGCCATTTAGGAAGGTAACAGCATCCAGGGGGGACTCTAGCAGACTCTTCAATCTCACCTGCTTTCTTCTCAAAAATGTTATTGAAAATAGGATGTATTAAGTATTTTAATCCACTTTCACCCTTTTATGAGCCCTGCATTTGGAAAGCAGTTTAGAAAGTAACTCTGCTCTCTGACACAGGCTCTGTGTCTACTTCCTGTCTCCCTTGAAAAAGACCTCAAATGCTACAATTAGGGTTTTTTTTGCTGCATATTTTCACAGCAACCCCGAAATGCCTAGTTAAATGGCATGGCAGGGCCTCTGCAAGAAGATGTGCTCCATTTAGATGTACTTTTTTTTATCTTTAAGTTAAATACATATATTTATTTTATACAGATATCTTGTTTTCTGCTTTTATCTTAATTTTTTGAAGGCAATATGATCAAGGTAGTAAGTTATATGAATTTAATCCTGGGAAATTAGTTTTATTTAATGAAATATATTGAAGTCTACAAAAATTTTGGCATTTAGCTTAAAATTTAAAATTTTACTTATTATTATTAGTGTGTATGTGTATGTGTACATGAGTGGGAGAGAGAACATGCATGAACCATGGTGTTCACTGTGGAGGTCAGAGGTCAACTCTCAGTTCTTTTTCTTGAGATCCTGGGATTTGACTCATGTTGTCAGGCTTGTTTGGCAAGCCTTACCTAATTCTTTGAGATGTAGGTGATTTCTCAAGACCTTCTAACCAGCATTTTCCTTACAACATTACTTGGTACTTATTTATTTGAAACTGAAAAGACTATACTTTGGAGTTGTAACATCTTCCCAAGTGTGAAAGACTGTGCTGAGGGTGACTCCTTGTTGGGAACCAGCCATACCAACTGTCAGAAAATCTCTCCATAGCAATGACATCCATGAGTGAATGCTTTCGCAGTCATTCAGAGAGCATTTCAAGAAGGGAGGTAGGGTGAGATTGACCCAGATGTCTCTGAGGGCATTGGTGAGGCCACATCGGCTCTCCAACCTCATTCCTAGCCAGCCAGGGAGGACATCAACATCAGCAGTTTTAACTATTTGGAAAACAAACTACATTTGTACTTCTTATAATGTTTATTTGTATGTGTACACATGCATGCACACCTATTTCTGAGAAAGGCAAAGCATTTCAGTACAATATAGACAAACAAAATCATTTTTTGATAACCTAATTTGATCCCTGGTAAGTTATTTCTAAGGTACCTACTGTGTGTTAGGCATGATGCTAGGGCAGAAAGTTTGTAAGAGCCAGAATAACCAGGAAGTCTGCTGTTGAACAGTTTCTCTTAGAAATGCTTGCACAAATAAGACCCAAGAAATGGCAATATTAATGAACCTGTTAAGGTGGAGGTGGGAAAATTTTGTAGGGTCCTACACCTAGACAAAGACCCTGGGAGGAGAATTAGCCTCTCCCACAGATGAGTTCCCTATTGGCTGTCTGCATAAGAGTGTGCAGTCTTGAAACCATATATTTATAAGCAACAATATTAGGGTCATTAGGTTATACTTACATATATTTGTACATATATTTATGAAACAATAATAATCAAATAAAAAGAGGCTATGGACTTGAGAGTTGGGTGAACATGGGAGGGGTTCAAGGGAGGGAAAGGAGGGGAAAGCTATGTAATTTTATTTCAATTAAAACATAAAAATACTTGATAAAGCTAATAATGCACTGTTATTCTCTTGAATCCCAGAAGTGCCTAGTCTTAGGCAATGTTTTATGTTAGTGCCAGGAGAAAGACATGATAAATCCTATATATATTACAGGAAATATCCTTAACTACAAATCTATCTTTCTCTCCTTCTGTGTGTCTGTCTGTTGTGTGTGTATGTGAGTATGTGTGTACATGCTTGGAGAGGTGAAAAGTCAATGTTAACCGTGTTCCACAGTTCATCTCTACTTTTGAGACAAAGTTTCTCATTGAAACTTGAATTTACTAATTTGGCTAGACTGACCAGGCAGGCCTAGAGGTCCTTCTGTCTCCATATCCTCAGCTCCAGGATTGCAGAGCCATAATGTTGTGCCCAGAGTGGTGGTTTTTTTTTTTAACGTGGATGCTGATTGAACTGAAGTCCTCATAGCTGCACAGCAAATCCTTTACTGACTGAGTCATCATCATAGGCTTCTACAAATAATTTTATAAAAATGATGTGTAAAACTGGTAAATTTGGTGGCAAACGGTTTTTGCATGTGAAAATTATTGAACATAAAAATCAACTTAGAGAGATTTGTGGTAGATAAAGGGTTCATATTTCTAATGAATGGAACTTTTGAAAATAGATAACCAAAGAGATAAGAGCCCTATAAAATAGTAGGCCCAATCTTCAGTCAGCATACAGAGAAATGAATGTAAATGTACCTAATGTTTAATGCTTAATCTGAGATGAATGCATATTAAAACTACATTGAAAATAATTTTCACCTGATTGGCAAAAGTCCAAAAGTTTAAAATCCTTTCTGTTGGCAAGGCAAGAGGAAAACTAAACCTCTAATAATGATGGTTTTAAAGCAGAATTGTTATTTCCTTGGGAGAATTTGGCAACAGTTACCAAATTTTCCATGTTTATGTTTGTCTTGGAATCTCAGTTCTAGAAATAGATATCAAAGGTACACTGGTAAAAATATGAAAATAACTCAACATTCGTGATTCTTATCCACAAAACACTGGGAATAATCAAGATATCTACCAGGATTAGACTGATTTAATAAATCCTGGTGATCTATAAGATAGAATGCTATACAGCTATGCAAAACACAAGCTAGCTCTTGGTACATGATGGAGTGATCTCTAGATTATGTTGTCAAGTGCAAGAAGAAGGTTGGCATGCTTGTTTATGTGTAGATTCAGGTGCCATAGCCACACCTGCATAGATACAGCAAATCATAAAATCAATAAGAAATACTGGAGTTGATAGGCACACGACCTAGATGATGAAATAAACATCATGTTATAGATAGGTCTTGGAACTGTGAGAATACTTTATATAATTACAAAGCCAAATTAAATCCTGAAATATAACCCTTAAATAGAGAGAAAATGAAGCACTCATCTTTGTGCAGTTTGAACAGTCCTGACCAGGTACCCATTACCTTTGCAAATGCCTTTAGTGTAGACTTAGATTTTTCAAAACCTACTTTAATTATGCTTCTTTAATGCTTTAACCTCCCTTCTAGTTCAGCCTCCACTAGAGGAAGGGGAAAAGAAAGGTTAATAGGAATTGAGTGTTGTAGACCTGTTTAGAAATATTTCTTTGGAGCAATTCCAATTTTCATTGTCAGCAGTCCAGTCCACTAGCAAAACACCAAACATGAATCAGCAGTGGCAGTCCAGTCCACTCAGCAAATACCAAACATGAGCCAGTGGCAGCAGTTCGGTCCAGAAGAAACTGTGAGGTTCTGCTGATCAGCACAAGTCCTTGGAAGTGGCAAGAAGCACTTCCACCAGAGGTGGAATACCACCAGAAGTTCTTCTGTGTGTTTCTCTCTACAAAGCCACAACAAGTGAAAATCAGTGAAGAAAGCAGGAGTGTTGTAAGACCAGTGTCAGCGAAGCCCAACGATGAGCAGCAAAGAGATGCAAGGTGAACCAATGCAAGAGCTCTCTGTTGGGTAATATTTATCCTCTTTCCAAATAGCACATGCCTTTCAAGCGTCCACTCCAGCAGAACATTACATGCCCTTTCACCAGGCAACTTCCAGAAAGACACCATGTGTCTGTTTTCAGCAAAACATCCTCTCATAAGACAGTCTCCAGCACAATGCAGGACAGAAACTGAAGGAGGGGCTGTCTACAGACCATTCCACCTGGATATCCATCCCATGTGCAGTTACCAAAGGTAGACATTGATGTGGATGTCAGGATGTACATGCTGACAGGAGCCTGATATAGCTGTCTCCCTAGAAGTCTGCAAGAGTCTGACATACTCAGAGGCAGATGCTCACAGCTAACCATCAAATTGATCATGAGGTTTCCAATGGAGAAGATAGAGGGAAGGCTAAAGGAGTTGAAAGGATTCATGACACCATGAGGAAAGCAACAATACCAACCAACCAGAGCCCCCAGGGTCTAAACCAACAGCCAGGGAGCGCTTAGGGAGGGACCCATGGCTCCAGCTATATATGCAAGGGAGCTATATATAAGTGGGAGAAGAGATCCTTGGTCCCATGAAGGCTGGGAGTCGTGGGGGGGGGGATATTTGAGGGTGGGGAGGTAAGATACGGGGGAGGGTGAGTGAGGGTATACCAACGTGGAGGCAGGAGGAGGGGGGAAGGGATAGTGAGTTCCTGGGAGGGAGGGGGGAAATGGGGTAAGGAGAGAACATCTGAAATGTAAATAAAATTTCCAATAATAAAATAAAAAAAGACAGTCTCCAGAAAAATATCACATTATACAACTGAGTCTTCAACAAAACCAGAAATTCCCACTTCACTTTAGTATACAGTTCTCTGTGTGTCCATCTCTAGTAGATTTACTCAAGGACAAACAGAAATGTAAAACTCCTTAAAGCTCCTTCAGTAATTACACTATTCATTGTAATGTGGCTATCATTGTCTAAATGGTTGTATTTGAAAAGCTGGATCAAATGAACACCTTTCTTTTTGCCACTGAGAATTAGATAGTCAGCAGAGGACAGAGGAAGTGCACAGACTAGTCTAATCAACATTGTGGTTCATATTGGACTGGAGCATCTCAGTTCATACCCTCAGGTAAACTCAGGATAAGCTTCATGCTTAAAAATAAGCATATGCATCTTTTATAAATGGTATATAGGATGATATATGCTAAGTATAAATAACTGTGTACTAATGCATATTGTACCCATGCCTCTGAAAACTCTAGAAATAAGGACAATCTAGCAGTAGTAGGTACTTCCCTGTCACAATTCACTATTTTCTTAATTAAGGGTTTTGTAGAAGTGGATGAATCCAGGGCTAGGGCAGGAAAGCTGCCTGGAACAACTGTCACCCTGGCAAAGTGGGGGAGGGGTGATGTCAATTACTGATGGCACTGGGAAATAGCTGAGGCCCATGCCTGTAACCCCAGTATTCCAGAAGTAGAGGCAGGAGGATCATGAGTCCAAGGCCAGCCTGGACTACATAAGGAAACTCTGTCTTACACATATAAGCTAATGAAACAGTCTTTCTGAAACATTTCTGGTTTCTGAAAAAGTAATTAAGTCTAAGAGGAAGCCTACAAAGAAAACCTGTTGGGCATAGCAAACAAGCTCCCTCTGTGGAAAACTTCCCATCATGTAATTTAGGTTATGTATTTCTGAATAGAGAGAGGCAGGGAAGGGGCCTATAAAATAAAAAGACATCTAGCTGCATTCACCTGCCTTGTGTTCACTTGTTGTTAGAGATTGGAAGTGTGAGTTCATATCAATAGTCTTTACAAAGCTTGGGGATTTGTTCAGGGTCTAGGCAGGTATGGCACATTCCAAGTTTCTATGAAGAGATAAAAGAAGGGGCCATGGGGTAAAAGGCTCCTGCTGCCAACACCAGTGCCTTGAGTTCAATTCCCAGAATCCACATGGTAGAGGAATGCACAGACTTCTACATGTCCTCTGACTCCCCTGTCGTCTATCTGTTGTCTGTCTGTCTCTTTTACCAAATAAAAATGTAAAAAATCAAAAATTGAAAGTGATTATAGATTTGTAGTGACTCTGTCATGATAATTCTGTGCTAGAATAGCAGTCCTATACATTTCCACATGAAGCCTTTCTTCTGAACGCTGTATTGATTTCATTACCTCCAAATGAAACTTCGAGCTAGGAATATTTCTATAGTTCATAGTTTTTATTTTTCCTGGCAAAGTGGTGATTTCTACTGTGACTAACATAATTAAAGTGCTTGTCACTGGAAAAATCAGTAGGATGAAGTCACTAATGGTGTTAACACAGTTGAACACATTTTGTCCAATAGGAAGTGTCATATATCGTCAAAACTAAAATGATAATATCATATCACATTTATTAAGCACTTACAGGTGCCAAGCCCATTTGAAATGTCAAAAGTCCATAATTCCATCCCCTGAGGTTTTTAGTACTTGATGCTGGTGGGTTTTCTCATTTTATACAACTTTATATATGTAAAGTGGCTATAGTTACAACGGATTTAGCCGTCATCAATATATATATATATATATATATATATATATATATATATATACACACACACACACACACACACACACACACAACACACATACATATTCCTATGAGGGTCTAGGGTAAGTTATGTGAAATCCACTTATTCATAGTCTCCCTCCATAATAGTTTCAGAACTAAGACAACATTGTAGAATAGATTCCACATTGTAGCAGAGACAGAGATGTAAAACTCTGGGCATTAATGTTCCTATAGGGGATCCTAAAGAGAGAGTTCACAGAGGAGGGAAACTTGATATAGACCCTGACAAATGAAATGTTTTCTAGGGTGAGGGAGGTGGAGGGGAAAAGAAAATGATAGCAGAAGACAAAACAGCACAGAGGCAAGGGTTCTGCAAGTAAGAACAGTTGCAGAGAGAGAAGGGGGGAGGAAGGGAGAGAGAGGGAGGGGGGAGGGAGGAGAATAAAAGTAAAGTACAGAGAGCCTAGCCAAGAAAATAGTACTGTAGTTTCCTGTTTGAAATGAAGCGTGTGTCTGTAGGTGTGGGGATAGCGTGAGGTATGTAGCTGTCGCATAACAGTTGAGACCATGAGGTTTGTAACAGACACTGCCTGGTTTAGAATCTAGCTCTAAGTCTAATGAGAAAGTGTTCATCCACTTCTCACTAATAGATGTTAAACTGATGTCTTCTATGAGCTTGGTACTTTCCTATGTGACAGGGAAAGGGCGTAAACAAAACAGGCAGCGTCCATGTTTAAGGAGCCTCTATTCTGATCTGGAGTGTTAGAGTTGTGTGTCGTGGATGGGGTCAAGGAGAGAAACAAAAATGAAAGGTCACCTTAAGTGGAATGTGTGACCCACTCCACAAGGATTCTAGTATGACTCACTCCGCAGTTGATTCTAGTATCAAGAATACAAGTACTGAGGTGTCAGGCATGAGTGGGCTTGAGTGCCACTGGACATGGAAAACAGTAGTGTACCCCCAAGTGCAGTGAGAAAAAATGGGCGTCAACTTGAAGGGGGGACTGAGATCAAAGACTATAGCAGGAAAACAGAGAAGTCACTGTAGGGGAGAAGGCAATAAATAGACTGATTTTTCAGTCATAAAAGTCTGCTTTGCTGTGTGAGCCAGTGGCTTTAGGCCACAGCAGACATCAAAGTTTGGTGAGTTAGTGGCCTAGACCCAATGATAATGTAGAAATGAGAGAAGAGAATGCTTTGCCCTCCATTTTGGAAGGGTAGTCTCCTGAACATTCATTCCAATAACTTTTGTAATAAAATCCCATAGTGGTGTACTTCTCACAGTTTTTGGAAGCGAGAAGTTCAATGTCAAAGTGCCAGTAGATCTAGTGTCCGGTGAGAATCAACTTTGGTCCTAGAATGTCATTTTCCATGATGTTTTTACATGCTGGAAGGGTCTACACCACTCGTGGGTCTTTTTTATAAAGATCTAATCCTGGAAGCAAGTTTCCTGCTCATGAATGACTCCCCCGTATCATCACCATGAAAGGTAAGCATCCACAAAAGTAAGTCGGAGCTGAACCAACATTCAGACCACAGCAGGCGATTATCAGAATGTGTTGAAGAACTGGAGATGGTTTTGGGAAGAGGCTTAAGGCTAGGTTCTCAGTATTTGGATAGAATGCTGTGTGGTCAAGTTATAGTCTTTCCTTCAAATAACAGAAACTTTGCATGGGTTAAGTGAGATTAGATGTATTTCTGTGGTGGATGAATTAAATCAGATATTCTCTGTGTTTTCTTGGAGTACCTGGATTTATGAGAAACAAAAGCCCATATGTCAGTAGAGAATTGAGATGTGCCCAAGAGGAGCATCTTAGCAGAAGCCATGAGGCAGCAGAGCATTAGAGGAAGCAGACACTATAAAGCAGCACATCAGTAGCAGCCATAGAAGCTGTGGGGAGGAGATGGCAGATCTGAATCACCCGATGCTCCTAAGAATCAGAGGGTGGTCTGTGTTAGTGTATGGTTGCCCACTGTGTGTGTGCTTCCCGTCCCATTGTCTCTTTTTACTTGGTAAAAATGGTAATGTGTCTTTATTCACTATAAATTAAATGAGCCCAACACAACAGTCAGGCTTCATTCTTTATATTGAAGGGTACATCTTTAGGCTAATAATAGATTTTATTTACTTTGAATTATAAAATCATGAAAATATATTTGCATTGTCAAAATAGGTTTTTTAAAGAACAAAATACTTCAAACAAACACTGGAGTAGATTCCCCCCGACTCTTTCTTTTTTCTTTTTTTCTTTTTTAAGGTCTCTCCTGTAGCCCTGGCTGTCCTGGAACTCACTATGTAGACCAGGGTGGCCCAAACTCATATCTGCCTGCCTCTGCCTCCTGAGTGTTGGGATTAAAGATGTGTACCACCATGTTCAGTTTCTCATTTTCAATTTCTCAGTTTCAGTCATTTTCAAAGGGTTAAAAGTGGTGTGGTGTGTGTGTGTGTGTGTGTTGTGTGTGGAGAGAGAAGAGAGAGAGAGAGAGAGAGAGAAAGGGAGGGAGGGAGGACCTTGCGCACTTATGTAAGTCAGAAAACAACTTTCAGGAGTCAGTTCTTTGTTTACATCATGAGGATTTCAGGACTTAAACTCAGGTCATTAGGCTTGGTGGTAAGTATCCTTAACCACCAAGCTCGCTCCCCATACCCTAATTCTTCTTAAACACATCGAAGGATACAATCCTTCCCAGGGTGTTTATTGGAAATGTTTCCTCACAGACTTGTTACAAACTAATGTTTGTGCAGTTTGTGCCAGACTCATGATTATATGTAGAGATCCTTTCAGTATAACGAGAACTTACTGGATGTGAGCACAATGCCTTCCCTTCTC